>JACEFZ010006417.1:0-182500 GCA_014155875.1 Cepaea nemoralis | reverse complement strand
ATGGCTTGGCCTCGTGGCATGGTCGAGACAGAAACACGGAGCTGATCCACGACTCTGGTGATCGAGTGAGATGACAGAACATGACCGCCCACGCTTACCGGCATGGCACATGATGATGATGATGATGATATCCTTTACAGGACATCGCTGTCAACATCAGCATCTTTCAGCTGATTGTTGATTTCTTGGCAAGATTACGCTCAGTAGTTTGCCATTGCTTTCTGAGCGACCGGCTCCATACTCTCATAAATCACTGGCGCGACTCGAACCGCTTCCAATTCTCGTGCGCTCACGTCAACCACGAGAGTATTCGGGGTTATGGAGAAAGCTGCTAACTCCTCGACCAGGGAGAGCAGCATATAATAAGTAAGACAAGTATTAATATTTACCAGCACAGGATTATATACCACATGACATTGTCTACTTACAGACTGATATGACGTGTTTGAGTATGTATATTGTGTTTATCAAAACATTATTGAATTATTCACACATTTCTGTGCCGAGAACATCACTGTATCTAGACGAGTTTTCTGAGCAATGGTGGAAATTACACGATCACAATTTTATACACAATTTCCAAGCAAATGCCACCGCAAGCTGTATATACGTTGTCTTAATAATTCCGACGTTTTATTTACCGTATAAAAATTAATCAATAAAAACCTCCCTCAAAGTTGAGATATCGCGACCTTGGAGTACCATGCGTTCACGTCCATGCATCGTGTCTTCTGGCAGTGGTGTCCTTGACCATCGGAAATACAAAACGGAAGCAATATCGGGCCCACTTCTGGTTTCCCCATAAATGTCTGCTGCGATATGTATGTGGATTTATTACTGGAAAAGTGCAATGCGGAGGATAAGATGGACTGAAGAATGCATGATACGAGGTTATGGGCAATGCATATTCGTGCATTAATTCTGAGAATTTTCATGATGAAACTACAGCAAGATCCCATCGAGACTTGGTCTTCTGGGAGACAGACAGTTTTTATCCAAGATAACAGACAGCATACATGTTTTTTTTTTAAATAATCAAATACACAAGATTAATTTGTGTTTATTTATAGATGATTCCTGTCATGTTATATGGGTACCTCCATACGTGATCCAGTTTACTGTTGTATATCATACAAGGAGAATTTCATAACACTGCACGTGCTCTTTTGCACCGTAAAAGATTCAAATGTGTATATTCAAGAATCGTAGATGCTATAAATATTCAAGTTACGGGCTGGTTAAAGTTAGTTGCAGGCTATTTTGACAGTATATCATTTACCCTTAGTGTTAGGCACACAACGAAAGTCAACAGTCTGTACATCATTGAACCTTAGTGTTAGACAATCCACGAAAGTGCATCAGTCTGTGCATCATTTACCTTAGGGTCAGGCAATCCACGAAAGTGCATCAGTCTGTGCATCATTTACCTTAGGGTCAGGCAATCCACGAAAGTGCATCAGTCTGTGCATCATTTACCTTAGGGTCAGGCAATCCACGAAAGTGCATCAGTCTGTGCATCATTTACCTTAGGGTCAGGCAATCCACGAAAGTGCATCAGTCTGTGCATCATTTACCTTAGGGTCAGGCAATCCACGAAAGTGCATCAGTCTGTGCATCATTTACCTTAGGGTCAGGCAATCCACGAAAGTGCATCAGTCTGTGCATCATTTACCTTAGGGTCAGGCAATCCACGAAAGTGCATCAGTCTGTGCATCATTTACCTTAGGGTCAGGCAATCAACGAAAGTGTAGTGACACAGGCCTGGGTAATTGACAGTGAGTTGAGTGACCGGGCATGAGAAAGAATCGATGAAAGTTGGAGACAGTAAAGTGACTGACCTGGCTATGAGAAAAACAGCCAGTCCTGAGGAATAATAGGGAGGGTGAGTCCCAGGGGGATGGGGCGAGATTTTTTGGTATTTGTGTGTGAAGTCAGGAGACTTCAGGGGAGTTGAGTTTTAGGACACCGAACGAGTCGGTAGTCGACGGAGAACTGTGTTGTGTGATTCTCCGAGCTGTGAATGCAGGCCTAAACCCAGAGTGGGTTGCATAGTGAGCAGAGGCTCCGACCCAGTGTGTGGGTCGTATTGTGTGAGATCCAGCCGTGGATAGTAGCTGGACTAAATGTCTTGTGGATGTGAGATTCAGGAAGATTATAGAAGGCAGTGATGTGTGCTGATTAACGTGTGAGGAGAATACATATATATTCTGCGGATTTTATATTGATTTCTGGATGTATAAACATGTTCCGTTTGTTCGTATTCTTTATGGATTAAAAGATTATGTGCGCCAACTCAATCTTGGTTTCATGACTGGTGAATGTGCACCGCAGGGGTGAGTTGCATGGTGAGACAGTTAGATAGCTCAATTGACACACCAGGAGCATCGTTACCTAGACAACGACCATCGCACGCACTTATCATCGTAAGAACGTCGTGTGATCTCTGGGGTCTCTCCGGTCAAGAACGACGGGGATATATTGATTATCTGGAAGGCTACGTAGGTCAAGAACAATATAGACATTGTTGTCATTCTGTTTATCTGTGAACTCGTCGATTAGTGAGGATACTAAGATCAGAGACGTTATTCAGAGACCCAATTAGAACGACAATTATGGCACAAGGGATAAACACCATTTTCAGTAGACAGTCAATGCCAAAAGTGTCCGGGAAGTAAGACAGAGTTCAGCAGAAACCAGATAAAAATAACATTTCTTACTCAGAGAGAGAGAGAGGGTGGACAGCGGAGCGTGTCCACGGGATAAACACTGGGTTTTCTCCGTGCGGGAACTGGCTAGCACATAGTTCACGAGAAGGTCATTACAGGTAAATTTGCTAGCAGACAGTTAACGGAAAACCAGGATTAATCCAGAAGGGAGTGACGGGGTTGGTCTCCAGTTACAAAGAGGGCACAGACAAAAACTGTCGTGGTTGAGACGACAGGCGCATGTGTTTATACGTCAAGAGACTGTGCTAGCGGACATCACAGGTGAAATGTCGTGTGGACAAAAACGTGTTTGCGACATGAGCGAGTCAGCATAATGGGACAGTAATCGCTGTCGGTGATAAAAACAGGATTGAAAATTCAAAGATATTGACAGGTGTGTGTGGCAAGGGAACGCACTGTGTGGTCGCAGGTTGACTGGTCAAGATTTGTCGACGCCGCTAAAAAACGAGGCGGGGCGGCGCTAATAGACAGTACAGGTAAAAGTACTGAGGACAGTGAACTCTCTCGGAGAAGGGAGAGGTACGAGAATTGTAAAACAGGGAAAATTGACAGTCGCTGATTCACCGGAAAGGGTGAACGACGGTGGTAGTAACGGTACCCCTACCACAGCCGGGTTGGGGCAGGACAGGTGTCTTTGTGGATAACGGAAAGGTTTCTGGTCAGTTTACAGTGTGTATTATTGTGACAAAGATTACTGAAGTTGACCTGCGGGTCAAGGTTGGGGACAGCGGAAAGTTACTGAGAGTTTTCCATAGGGGAACTGGATAAACAAGTTGTTTTGAAGAAAACCAGACTTTAGTGTTCGTCTTTGTTAAAATCCCTTTGTGATCATTACCTTGTTATGAGCGAACATTTTTAACGTGTCATCACCGCACACAAGGGTGCATACAGTTGCCAAAAAGAACTGACGGTACAGGGTTAAAGCACTGGGCATTTGCGGCCAATTTTTCATTTGAACTTTGTCTTTAAACGGCAATCCAGAACATTTTGGGATAATTACCATCATCTTCAATTTATACGACAATCGAAAGAACACTTTGGATAATTACTAATTACCGTCAACGTTTCCTACAGGTGGAACTGGTGATCACAACGCGAAATGAAGTAACCACTCAACAAAACAACAAGTCGCTTTGCAATCTAGCGTTGTAGACATTTCGGAGAATTTAACACAGACATTTCCAGCATATTGTGGGAAACGATTACAAACGAACTTTTGACGACGGATTAATAAGCACATATGTGTCGGCCAACTATCTGGACATTTTGTTTGCTCTCATTGTCTTAACTGTCGTTATCGGTTGTCTACTTATATATATATATATATATATATATATATATATATATATATATATATATATATATATATATATATATATATATATATATATATATATATATATATATATATATATATATATAATATATATATATATATATATATATATATATATATATATATATGGTATTACATGTACTTGTTGGATAGGCACTTTTTGCAATCTCTATCTAAATCAGGATAGGCGTGGCTAAACGTGGTTCTTTCTTGTGCTTACGATATTTTTGTAAGGAAAACGTTAATGAGTTAGCGTGTCGTGCAGTGGCATGTGGGTCCTAACCAATATCTAGAGCCGAGTTGTCTGACGTCAGATTTGTGTATATTTTGATGCTATAAAATTTTTTTCTCTTTTCTTTCTTTTCATAATATTTACATATGATATTTGCTGTAGTCGGATATACGTTATTATTGTGATCTTTCGTCATTTCTGCTGTCTAGTGGTCTGTGTCAGTTATATATATTACGCGCACTGTGGTCGTTTTCACACAAGCTTGTGGTTGTTACTGTAGTTTATTTCTTTGTGATCACGGTCTCCGTGTACTCGGCTTGTGAGTCTAACGTTTTATAGACAACACTTACTGTTATCATTCATTCGTTTTGTGTATATTATATATATATATATAATATATATATATATATATATATATATATATATATATATATATATATATATATATATATATATATATATTCCAGAGTTTTTTTTACAGCTATTGCAGATATATATGCGAGGGAGTATAGGTAATATCCCCTACCTCACTACCTAGTGAGTGAAGAGTGACTGTCTGAGTACAGGGTGACATTATTAGTACTACAAATTTACGTACAGTCTTAGTGGAGGTGTACTTAGGGAGGGCACACAAAGACTAGTAGCAGAGTCTTTACATTTATAATTGGCTGACAGACAGCAACGTGTCCACAAGTACAAGATGCCTACTTTAATGTAATATATTGAAGCAGGTGAAAGGTTAGGTCTGAAAGGTAAAGAGTTACAGGAGTATGCAGAAGCAAAAGATCAAAAAACAGACGGAAAGAGAGGAGAGGCATAATGAACGCGAGGCAAAGAGTCTACAGGAAGAGAAAGAGACACAAGTAAAGTTAGCTGAAATGGAAAACACGCGTTTACAGGAAGAGAAAGAGACACAAATGAAAATGGAAATTGAGAAAGAGAAGATCAAGTGTCAGATGCAAACTGAAATCGAGTTTAAAAATTAGAACTATCATCTAAGGGTCAAAGTGAGGAAAACAGAAGACCTTCACAGTCATCACAACGATTGAAACTGCCATACTTTACGGACCGGGATTGTCTTGAATCCTATCTTGGGAGATTCGAATCGTCTGTAAAAACATTAGGCATTCCAGAAGCGGAGTATGCGATGCGGCTGGGCGAGTTTCTTACGGGTAAGGCACTAGACACCATGTTCAATTTACCTGTAGAAGAAAGAAACAACTACACTATCTTACGTCAACGTTTGCTGACAAAGTTCCAACTAACTGAACATGGATATAGAACAAAGTTTAGACAGTTAGTGCCAGAGACAAATCAAGATTTCACAGACTTTGTTAACACAGTAAAGAACACATTTAACAAATGGATGGAGCTCGCAGAAGTAGGGAAAGATTTTAATAAATTAGTAGATTTAGTGTTAAGAGACAAAGTTTTATCATCATGTAATACAAACTTAGTGGCTTTCTTTGAGGAACGTAAGCCAAAGGACATAGACACAATGTCACAGTTAGGGCAAAACTACATGACTGCACATCCTAACGTATCTATTGGGAAACTAATGAGTGAGGAAATAGTCTGTGCAGCGTACACTAAACAGGACCAGAATCCAGTCATCAGACCAAGGGCGAAAAGTGTGGATTCAGCACAAAAAGGTGAGCAGCAAGAACCTCAAGATAATGGTTTCCGAGGAAACAATGTTGGTAGAGTAGGACGGTACCCATATAGAAGAGGGAATTTCCAGAGACGTCCAAACAGTTATGCCGGATGTTGGAATTGTGGGAGCTGGAGACACAAGGCAGCGGAGTGTGACGTGCAACCAGCCAGTGGGCCAACAAATAATAGGAAGAAGGACATTATTTGCTTCAAATGTGGAGGGACAGGGCACGTTAGTTATGAGTGTACGATGGGAAAAACAGAGCACTCTAATGCAGCGCAAGTGATAGAGACCATTAATAATGAAAACTGTAGTGGATGCAAACCTCTGTTTGAAAAAGAGGGTCAGCCGGTATTAGTGTGCGGTCATACAGTAAAAGCAGGATCGGCAGTGCATGAAGGAGGAAGTCTGAAGCTGCATCAGGGATTCGTCAATGATAGACCAGCGTTAACAATTAGGGATTCCGGATGTACGTCTATCGGAGTGAGGAAAAGTTTAATAGATCCCTCGGATTATACAGGGAAAAAGATTAGATGCATAACATTCAACGGCACAGTAGAGTTCTACCCATTAGCCATAATAACAGTAAAAACACCATATATCACTGGAAGAGTGACAGCGTGTGTTTTGGACTCACCAGTGGCTGATTTGATCATAGGAAATGTTATAGGAGTTAAAGATTGTACAGAAGAGGAAGTAGTTTATTGGGACCAAAAATATAGTGTAAGCAGTAACGAGGTAGTTACCACAAGAGAACCTAAATTAGAGAGTATAGCTGAGGTAGAAGAGGCACTTGAAGTAAACATAGGGACTAAAGACAAGGGTAGTACAGTTGAGCAGATGAGAATGGATCCCAAATATAGTGCTAGTGACTCCCAGAGACAAGATACTACTCTGAACAAATGTTTCCAAGGGTGTAGTAGAGTAGAAAATAGTCAGTCAAAGAAGGGTAGATGGTGCTTCGAGAGGAAGAACAATGTTCTCACTCGCCGCTTTTCAGATAGTGGAACTGCACGTGGGCAAGGAGCAGTACCTTTAGCACATAGAGACCGATATACTAGAACAGCTCAGGATAGTGCATGTGCAGGGCACATAGGCATAAGGCGTATGCAGCAGAAAGCAAGGTGCCAGATATATGGGCCAAGATTGAATAAAGAGTTCAGACTAAACAGAGACTCAAGTGTAACGGTGCAATATGCAGATAGGAAAGTTGAGTCAGGTCAAAAGAGTGTTCGCGACATTACTGACCCAGGGCTAGGGATAGCAAACAGATGTTGTAATTGTAGAGGTACCATGAGTCATGGGTACATGAAAGGTAGACACAGCATCGACAGGAATCAGAGGAGGGTTAATGCAAGAACAGAACCACCTGATATAGGGTCGGTACACAAATAGTATTGTGTGGTCGTGAAGTAGTAAGAGACCTGCGGGTACACAAACATGATGTTTTAGATGATATGTTTATTACTATGCCATGTTTTAGTTCATGTATTGGGATACAAGAGAGAAAGTTGTTTGTATTGATGTGTGGGGAATATGGGAGTGTACTATGAGCATTTGATGTATTATTTAGTGTGGTAGCTAGAGTAAGGATGGAGCCATACTTAGGGCTACCCAGGCAATATGTCTGGGTCACATATTTGATAAGTATTAGTCTCCCAACATTTGAAAACGATGTTTTCTTTTAAGAGGGGGGTGATGACATAGGCCTGGGTCATTGACAGTGAGTTGAGTGACCGGGCATGAGAAAGAATGGATGAAAGTTGGAGACAGTAAAGTGACTGACCTGGCTATGAGAAAAACAGCCAGTCCTGAGGAATAATAGGGAGGGTGAGTGTAGACCCCAGGGGGATGGGGCGAGAGATAGTGTATTTGTGTGTGAAGTCAGGAGACTTCAGGGAGTTGAGTTTTAGACACCGAACGAGTCGGGAGTCGACGGAGAACTGTGTTGTGTGATTCTCCGAGCTTTGAATGGAGGCCTGAAACCCAGAGTGGGTGGCATAGTGAGCAGAGGCTCCGACCCAGTGTGTGGGTCGTATTGTGTGAGATCCAGCCGTGGATAGTAGCTGGACTAAATGTCTTGTGGATGTGAGATTCAGGAAGATTATAGAAGGCAGTGATGTGTGCTGATTAACGTGTGAGGAGAATACATATATATTCTGCGGATTTTATATTGATTTCTGGATGTATAAACATGTTCCGTTTGTCCGTATTCTTTATGGATTAAAGATTATGTGCGCCAATTCAATCTTGGTTTCATGACTGGTGAATGTGCACCGCAGGGGTGAGTTGCATGGTGAGACAGTTAGATAGCTCAATTGACACACCAGGAGCATCGTTACCTAGACAACGACCATCGCACGCACTTATCATCGTAAGAACGTGGTGTGATATGTAGCATCATTGACCCTTAGTGTTGGGGACTCTACGAAAGTGTAGCATCATTATCCCAAAGAATTTGGCACTCTACGAAAGTGCACTAGTCAGTACATCATTGACACTTAGTGTTAGGCACTCAAACGCTGGTAGAGATGTTTAGGAGGAGATCGGAGCACCTACAGACGTATCCGGAGTGCACTGATCGTGATCCTTACTAATCACTAATCCTGTTGGCGTGGAATCGACCCCGTTGTGTGTGTGCGTATGTGTGTGTGTGTGTGTGTGTGTCTCTGTGTATGAGTGTGTGTGTGTGTGTGTTTGTGTCTCTCTGTGTATGAGTGTATTTGTGTTTGTATGTATGTGTTTGAATGTGTGTGTGATTGTAGGTTTGTGTGAGTGAGTATGTGTGTCTATGTGTGGGAATGTGTGTGTTTGTATGTGTGTGTTTGTGTGTATGAGTGTGTATGTGTGAGTATGTGTGTTTGTGTGTGAGTGTGTCTTTGTGCGTGTGTGTGTGTGTGTCTATGCGTGTGTGCGAGTGTGTGTGTGTCTGTGTCTTTGTGTGAGTGTGTGTATGTGTGTGTGCATGCGTGCGCGTGTCTCTCTGTGTGTGTGTGTGTGTGTGTGTGTGTGTGTGTGTGTGTGTGTGTGTGTGTGTGTGTAGGTATGTGTGTGCACGCAAAAAAAGACTGACACACACAACAGTAAATAGTACATTTGTATTGCTATATTTAGCTATGCGATTTATTTGTTTCCGAATATCTTACGACAACATGTATCGTGATCATAAGACAACCAAAATTGGGTCAAGAGAATAATGGCAGTAATTAGACGATGCCATAAAGTAATTAGCAATGTGGAGGCCAGTATACAGCCACTCGACGTGCGTGAAAGCGCTGTGTGTGGCTGTGGTCGTGGCTGAGTCGGGCAGCAAGACGGGTAAATAGAAATCAGTGCTGTAATGTCAGAAATGGTTGCACTGACATGGTCTTGTCGTGAGCTGGTTGTAATCAGTGTGGGTTGTAAGGGGTCGTTTTAGTTATTTATTTATTTTTTGCACTCACTTTGAACTCAAACGTAATCCAATCGGAGGGGGGGGGGGGGGGGCTGAGTGGTCTAGAGGTATGGTGTCCGCCTCGAGTGCTGGAGGTCCCGGGTTCAAGCCCTAGTGAGGGTCGGGATTTTTTTCACGTGGACTTCTAGTAACAAAATGTCCCCTGGTCTCGGGTAGTGAGATCGGACGCCCGTGTGTATTGTTGCGCATGTAAAAACATCCCTTGGCAGTTGGAAATCAAAAAAGAGTAGCCTAACGGCGCTACCCGGGCAAAGTTTGGAGTTAAAAATCTACCCAAAGTATTTCAGGATTCTAGCCGGTGCTACGGAGTTCATGCACTGAGCTGAGTTTCTCCGGACTCAGGCTTGAGTTAGAAGTAGAACGGAGTACTTATGGGTTACACCCGTGTGCAGGGATGTTGATCCGTCGACTAGACTAAAGTAAACTAAACTAAACTAAACTAAACTAAACTACACTAAACTTAACTACACTAAACAAAACTAAACTAAACTAGTAATCCATACACGTGATACAACTTCTATGGCACTGTACTGATTTGTTCTTGTGGATCAGCGTTACGCAGTACCAGTGTTCCTCGCCATCAGACAAACCCACACCGACTTCTAAGGTACTTGTAATTTGCGTCCTCAAGTCAAGGGCGAGAAATCAACTGACCGGTGTAGGGGTTGAACCCGCTACCTCGGCATCAGCACACCGGATGCGGAAAGCTAATCCACACAAAAACACCACCCCAGGGCACAAGAAGTATTAGCACGCTTATTGACTACTCTTGAGTTCAAGGCGAGCGAAGGCAATATATGTATACAAATATATCAGGAAATATCAACACTCTCAGTACTATGAACTTTCTGGTTCTATATGTCCCAGTCCCTCTCATTTCATCTCATCTCAGCTCATCATCTCATCACGTTCATTTTGTACCTTGAGGTGTCGAGGTGAAGCATAAACAGCGTTTATGTGTTTCATATATCGATATTCCAACGGACTCTGTTATTCCTTCTGTCCATCATGTACATGGTTGGCCCGTTTTTCTTTTACATCTGGTCTGTATATCATTGCTAGTTGTGTTATACTGTTAGTTGGTAGCCTATATACGTGGCCGAACCATTTCGCATACTGTTTTCTAACTAAATCTAGCGCTGCTATAACCCCCACTTTAGTCCTGATTTCCTCATTTCTGATTTTCTCACGTCTTGATTAATTGAGATTTCTTTTCAGGAACCTCATTTCCGTTGTTGTAATTTTCTTTTCTCTTTTTCTGTCATTGTCGTGGTTTGGATTTACTAGCATAGATTTGTTAGAAAGATTGTGCTGTAGAGTGCTTTTTAGTATCTACGGTTACGTGTTTGTCCCAGTCCATGTATGTTCAAACTGCTTTAGTTTTTCCAGAGAAATGATTGTTCTTCTTATCAATATCAGACAGCACATTACCATAGACCATCAGCAGTGAACATGTATTTTCAAAACTGTTCACTTTCTGCAATATCTCTCCCTTGATAAATATATGTTGATTGTGTATATGCATGACAGGAACACAATTGCCGAAACAGAGGACTACCTACTAAAAGTAAAATACACGTAATTTGGGGTTATTGAAATGTTGAAAGTTCCACTGCAGAAATAGCAAGAATATTCACCCAATGTACAAAATACAATATAAAAATATTAATATTACACAATGTTTGAAACACATGAAACACCTTAAGTAAAAATCAAAAATGTTCAACAAATGTAAACAAAGAGACAAAAAGTCCATAACTGACTTAATAATAATAATAATAATAATAATAATAATAATAATAATAATAATAATAATAATACCACGGCAAGTATCAAAAACCTGCTGTGGCTGGCTATTTGAAGTGCCAGGACCATCATACTTTTGTAGGCCTGAGTGCACTGAGGAAATGGTGATCAGTCTTTCTCTCCCGTAGCAAAAGACGAGAGCAGACATCGAACCATTGTTCTGTTTTGCCACTGTCAGCGCAACGTTATAACCGATACACTAACGCGCCTGCTTGACTAAATAATAAAATGGTGAATGGCCATTCTACACACCCGAAGACCGCCAAGGACATAGGGTGTTAGACACGAATTGTAATAGACCAATCCAAGCGTTATTTGACCATTATTGTAACAAGCTACGTGGAGGGTCCCAAATAGCCCTGTCACAATGTTTCAAAATTATTCTCTTATAGCCCTGGCTGGGATAGGTCTTTACCTGCCAACCCTCCTCCGTTTTCCCCGGACTCACTGTCACTCTTTCTTTCGACCTAAGGACCTATTTCCTGCAATGTTCTTCTGGCTGATCCATATATATAACACAGTGATCGTTGGAATAAACTAAAACTTGATTTATTAAATCAATAAAGGACAGCACAGGAAAACATCAAGGCAGTTAACACAGATAGTTCTAAACAGACACAACACTGATAAAGTTCAGGCACAGAGCATCAAGGCTTTACATCATAGACCAAGCTGTAGTCAAGGTCCGTTCTGTCCACATATCGCTCACCAAATGATAAGTCCTCCTTGCTCTCCCTCCCGGTTCGTTTGGCCAACAACGGTTCTCCGTGGACCCAGGTTAATGTTCGTGGGAAAAATGTCCTGTGATCCCTGGTCACAATGCTAAGGGAAAGTTCTTACAAAAAGGAAATAGTTCATGAGCGGAAATGGAGTAGGTATCCTTCACTGTCTCATACAAGGATGGATGGGTCTGATATTTAGGTGTGTTCAGTCCCGAATACAAACTGACTCGATCTTAGCTTATCGAGATGACTGGCGAGGTGTTAGACAGAGTGATGGTCATTCTTTCGGGCTAGCTGTGGCACTATCGGGTATAAATCACCACCGTAGACCAGGCATGGCCTAAAACTTGACATGGCCTCATCTTCAACATAATTTCATCGTATAGCCCTGTTGAGACCTTCAGCTCTGTTCCTACCTTCAAAAAGGAATGACCCTGTAAAGAATAAACAGCAGTGAGAGTCTCCAGCCTAAACTTCTGGTACAGCCGACATGGAGACTCCTTATGGTCTCAGCACATCAGCTGCTATCAACAAAATATATAATATTCCGAGATATATATTTATTCACCATACCTGCGTGAATTCGCCTGACCTGACAAGAGGTCCTGGATTGGCGGTGTCTTTTCTAGACTAGGCCTTTAGCTTGACGGAGTCCTGTCGTTTGACCCTAGGTACTTTGTGCCTACACGACTCACACTCCACACTCAGTACCAAGCCTTTATTATTATTGGGCCCATTCATTTCCATGCTTCTCTCTCACTTGCAAACCATGCCTTTCTCGCAACCAAGATCTTGTGGTGTGGTGCTGGGTACATTTATGTATGTACAGAAGTGTCGTTCCCCTATTGCCAGCAAGAATAAGAAAGAAGATACCACCCCTCCCGGCCGCCGCTCTCGACTGAGCTGTAGCGCCAATGTACCGGCAGTGCCCTTCCCAAGCCATAAGTGTAGATGAGTTCAGGTTCTCTCAGTGAGATAGAGAAGCCCATTATCTTCCCGACATCATCCTATCGAGTAAAAGACGAAAGAGATAGCACTGTGGATAGCCTCTTCCGGCTCAAGAAGATAGATCATAGATTGGTGGACCCCATTCCCAAGGAGCACACCGTAGCTATCTAATGTGCTTATATCTAAAAGAGAGATGCTACTAAGTAACGGTAAGCCGTAGGAAGAAAGATAGCAACAGCTCATCTGCCGCCAAGAACAAATGAAATCCTCTGGGGAGATATATTGTTCAGATTCACTCCCCCTGCTATGCCAAGAACAAGACGCCTAGTCAGATTGCCAACGGTCAACCCACTCACAATATGGGCATACCCGGCTTTTCGCCAGTTCGTTTCAGTCGTTAAGACAATAAATATCTATAGGCCAAGTTTTGCCTGGACCAAAGAAAACCCAAGTTTACCTTTTTATTCCACCAGTAGTAGACCTTTTAAATGTCGCAATCGTTACTTTGAACTCTTGACATTCGGCCGTGGATGGCCATCAGTAGAAACGGACATGAATCTTCCAGAAGCCGCACCAGTGCACATTTGGCGCAAGGCGCTCATCGGGTCTACCCGCAAGATCCAAACATATATTACTCGCTCCATGTAAAGATTGTGTTATGAAGGTAACCCAAAGAACTATCTTTCATGGAGATTGAGCGAACAAGAGAACTGAGAGCTTCCGAAAGCCGTTTCCCCCTGTTTCCCCAAAATCAAAGAAGGCTTGAGGACATGAGCCACTGGCGTTTCGCTACATAGGCCCCCTCTTAAGAAAGTCGAACCCTACGAACTTTCTACTGTCAGTGGTTCTGTTCGAAAGACCCCACCCTCACATTCAACCATAGGATGTCGTGAAAGGAAATCCGCTCCCACATTCTCCCTTCCGGGGATGTATTCGACCGTGAACTGATACGGTTGTAGGAGCAATGACCATCTCATTAACCTCGCGTTCAGTTTCTTAGAAGTTGCCAAGAACGTCAGAGGTTGATGGTCGGATTGTACTTTGAACTGGACTCCATACAGATAAGGTTGAAATTTCTGTACCGCCCACACTAGAGCTAGACATTCCCGTTCGACGGTGGAGTAATTCCGTTCGGCGGGTAACAGTTTTCGACTGGCATATGCCACCGGACACAGCACCGAAGGATTATCTCGCCCTTCCTGCAACAGAGTTGCCCCAATCCCTATGTTACTCGCGTCGGTTCTCAGAACAAACGTTTTCTCCAAATCTGGGAGTTGCAGGACTGGCCTATCCACCAACGCCTGTTTCAGCTTCCCATAAGCCTCTTCACAGCTCGGGGTCCAGATTATAAGATCTGGCGATCCTTTCTTCAGAGTTTCGGTTAACGGCGCCGCAATTTCGTTGAACTTGGTAATGAATTTCTGGTAAAACCCACACAGAGACAAGAAAGACCTAACATCTTTTTTGGATCTAGGACGGGGTGCAAGACGGACCTTTTCAATATTCTTTTCTTCCGGTACCAGTCCCCCTGGGGTAATAGTATGTCCCAGAAATTCCAAGGATTGATAGCCAATCATGCATTTGGCTGGACGGGCGGTTAACCCTTCCTCTTTTAATCTTATGAAGATTAGTTCCAAGGATTTCAGGTGATCACTCAGATTGTCAGACGCGATGAGAATATCATCCATAAACGAGACGACAGAGGGATCCCTTAAAGGGTCTAATAACTTTCTCATCATGCGTGTGAACACACTGGGCGCATTGCTCAGCCCAAAAGGCATCACCTTAAATTCGTAATGGCCGCTCGGAGTACTGAAAGCGAGCATGGGCCGAACCTCAGGCTTCACAGGGATCTGATAATATCCCCGACTTAAATCGATTTTTGAGAAGTACTTTGCCCTATTTAATCTGGCAAATAGTTGATTTGTGTTTGGTAACGGCTCAACTTGGAATGTCGTACAACTGTTTAAATGCCTGTAATCAATACATAAGCGGTGCTCCCCGCTTGGCTTCCTCAACAAGACAACCCCGGCATTATAAGGAGAAGTCGAAGGAGTTATGATGTCATCATCCAGAAGCTTCTGGATTTCGGCTTCCAGAGCCTTCTCTTTCGAAAAGGGCACTGGATATATTTTTTGGCGAACGGGGTCTTGGGTAGTCAGAGTCATATCAAACTCGACCAACCCTGTCCGCCCTGGCCGATCGGTAAGGATCTGCTGATGGGACTCCAACAAACAGATGACCAGATCTGTTTCTTCAGCCGACAGATCAGGATTTATATGTACATCCCTATAGGTTTCTCCAGGGTGTAAAGGATACCCCCTATCCGCGTCTTCGCCCGATTCAGTTTCCATCGCGACCGCCATAGTCATGAGTGGGAGAGAAGTACCATCGGATCGTTCCTCATATTTTTTGAGGAGGTTAATGTGGAAGATTTTAGATTTTCCCCTGATCCGGATAGCATAATTGGTACGGGACACAACCCTTTCCACCGGGAAAGGTCCCTGCCAACCAATTTCGAGTTTATTGGAACCTACTGGAAGTAACAACAGAACCCGATCCCCCACTTTAAGAGACCTATCTTTCGTCCTTCTATTGTAGTAGGCCGCGTGTCTCTTTCTGGCCGCTCTCAGATTCTGAGCTGCCAAAGCCCAACCCGTCTGGAGTTTCTTCTTTAACTCTTCGACGTATTTATATGAGGATACAACTTCTTCGGAAGTTTCTTCCTCTGTCCAACATCTCAATAGGGCTTCTAAGGGACCCTTAATAGGTCTCCCGAAGAGTAGAGTGGCTGGTGGCAACCCGGTCGACCCATGGGGAACCTCCCGATAGGCGAACAAGGCGGTTGAGATATACTCATCCCATCTGTCTGGTTTCTCTTGAGCCAGCTTCCGAAGCATGGTCATCAAGGTACCATTAAACCTCTCTACTTGCCCATTAGACTGAGGGTGGTACGGGCTTGTGTGAATGTGGTTAGTCTGGAAGATACGAAAGACTTCTTCCATCAGCTTACCACAGAACTGAGACCCATTGTCCGTTAGGATCTGGTTGGGAAATCCCAACCTAGTAAAGGTCTCCATCAGTGCATCAGCCACTCGCTTAGAGTCGATTGTGGCCAACGGTATCGCCTCGCCCCACATGGAACAGCAATCCACCATCGTGAGAATGTACTTATTCCTCTTCCTAGTCCGAGGAAGAGGACCAACAAGATCGATGGCAACTCTCTCGAAAGGAGAGTTCATAATGGGCATGTCTCCCAGGACTACCGGAGCTGTCCAGTGTTTTGGTGCCACACGCTGGCACTCTGGGCACGACTTGACGTACCTACGCACGTCTCCAGTCATCCCTGGCCAGTAGTAATGGCAGGAAATGCGCTGGAGAGTTGCCCCGACACCCATATGTCCACTGAATGAAATGGTGTGTCCCATATGAAGAAGCTGTTCCCGATAAGCCTTAGGAACTACCAGCTGTCCATGCTGGCGATCCTCCACTCCGGCTCTCCGGTACAGTAACCGATTCTTCATATAATACTGACCCCGTCTTGGTGGGTCAGACTTCAGGCGAACACTGTAGGCTGGTACAGCCTTTATTATTATTGGGCCCATTCATTTCCATGCTTTCCTCTCACTTGCAAACCATGCCTTTCTCGCAACCAAGATCTTGTGGTGTGGTGTGGGTACATTTATGTATGTACAGAAGTTTCGTTCCCCATTGCCAGCAAGAATAAGAAAGAAGATACCACCCCTCCCGGCCGCCGCTCTCGACTGAGCTGTAGCGCCAATGTACCGGCAGTGCCCTTCCCAAGCCATACGTGTAGATGAGTTCAGGTTCTCTCAGTGAGATAGAGAAGCCCATTATCTTCCCGACATCATCCTATCGAGTAAAAGACGAAAGAGATAGCACTGTGGATAGCCTCTTCCGGCTCAAGAAGATAGATCATAGATTGGTGGACCCCATTCCCAAGGAGCACACCGTAGCTATCTAATGTGCTTATATCTAAAAGAGAGATGCTACTAAGTAACGGTAAGCCGTAGGAAGAAAGATAGCAACAGCTCATCTGCCGCCAAGAACAAATGAAATCCTCTGGGGAGATATATTGTTCAGATTCACTCCCCCTGCTATGCCAAGAACAAGACGCCTAGTCAGATTGCCAACGGTCAACCCACTCACAATATGGGCATACCCGGCTTTTCGCCAGTTCGTTTCAGTCGTTAAGACAATAAATATCTATAGGCCAAGTTTTGCCTGGACCAAAGAAAACCCAAGTTTACCTTTTTATTCCACCAGTAGTAGACCTTTTAAATGTCGCAATCGTTACTTTGAACTCTTGACATTCGGCCGTGGATGGCCATCAGTAGAAACGGACATGAATCCTCCAGAAGCCGCACCAGTGCACATTTGGCGCAAGGCGCTTCATCGGGTTTACCCGCAAGATCCAAACATATATTTACTCGCTCCATGTAAAGATTGTGTTATGAAGGTAACCCAAAGAACTATCTTTCATGGAGATTGAGCGAACAAGAGAACTGAGAGCTTCCGAAAGCCGTTTCCCCCTGTTTCCCCAAAATCAAAGAAGGCTTGAGGACATGAGCCACTGGCGTTTCGCTACAATTATCACAAGATCACCTTTACTTTCCCAGATATTTTTCATTACACACTTTAGTCTAGACCAATCTAGATGCCCAATTCAATTTTACAAATGCGACACGATGATGATTCCAACCCATACAACCAGACCGGCTGGCGAGCGTCTGGGCGGTAAGCTAGAGCAACTCATCTTCGTCATCACCATGTGCCATGCTGATAAGCGCGTGCGGTCATGTTTCTCCATCTCATACGATCACTAGAGTGGTAGACCTGCACCGTATTCTTGTCAATGCCACGTGGCCAAGCCATCCAGGCATGTCTTTCTCTGCCCACCCCTTGTTTTGTTTTTTTTTCCCCTCACTCTTGCCAGTTTTAATCAAGTTCTCTAATTTATTTCTTCTTATAACGTGTCCAAAGAATTGTAGCTGTCTACATTTAATTTCTCTAATCAATTTACGATCTTCATTTGTTTCTTGTAGAACTTGCTCATTGATTTTTCTGTCTGTCCATGGTATTCTTTGCATGTTCCTAAGAAACCATATTTCCACAGTTATTAGATGTTTTTCAGCTTGACTGCTCATTATCCTCGCTTCACATCCATACACAAGTACAGGTTCTATCTAGCACTTCAACACTTGTTTCTCGTTGCAGTTGACATCTTTTTATTGGTCAGTATGTTTTCCATCTTGCTAAAGGCTACCTTCGCCATAGTGATTTCTTGTTCTAATCTGTTTAAAGCACCTTCCATCAGATGTTATGACTGCTCCGAGATAGTTGTACCGATTTATTTGTTTAAAGGTATTCGCATTTACCTGCATATTACATTATGGTATTTATTTATTCCTAATGACGATCATGGTCTAATGACTTAATTCTAACCTTAGTTGTTCACTGTGTAAAACAACCGCATCTACTAAATGTTGCAGATCTTATTCATTGTCTGCACTTAAAACTGTATCATCCGCATATCTATTGTTGCCGATGTTACGTCCCTCAATACTGATTCCTCTCATATCTTCTAAATATAAAAAAAACATATGTTTCATTATATAAAGAAATAGTCCTCTAGATATTACACATCCCTGTTGCACACTTTTTAAAGCATCACAGATACAATGCACATTCTGCTGTGGATAGGTTTCCTCATGTTGAAACTTAGCTTGTCCAGTGGTCTTTCAGACTGCTCTTTTCAATGTCCTTCTGCTGCAGGGTTTCCACCGTCCGCAAAATGCACATGATACATGCTAGTTTTTCACGTTTATCCTGGATAGCTAGACTGTTGCTTCTATTCGAAAGGTTCAGTGGGTACGATACCATCCATTTCTTATTGTGTAAATATCCATAACGTAACAATTCGGACCATGTAGAGCAGTGTTTCCCAACGTGGGGCCCACGCCCCACAGGGGGGCAATTTGATTGTCAAGGGGGGCAATTCGAAAATGGAAGAAATCGGCTGGATAAAACAAAAGAGGGAGACTTGAGACTGAAGTTAACTAAATTGGAACCTGACATAAAAATCTCTTTGCAGCAAGCATCAAGCGCAAGGATCTCACTAAATTTAAATAATTACTAATAATTAAAATAATATAGAAAATCTTTCATTAAAATTATTTTGTACTTGAATTTCAGTTCTCCATTATATGTTTTGAAAATTTACTTACTGTGTTTGCTCAATAATTTCCTAGTGATTTCTTCCTAAAACCTATCGGCCTTTTGGCTAGGATCGGGTGCATTTGCTGCCCCCCCCCCCCCCCCCCCCCCCCTCTCTGGGAACCGTGAGCCCTTGTAAAAAAAAAACTTCAAGTTTCTATAGAGAACATTTTAATTTTTGAATATTAAAAATGTTTCCTATCTTGGGGTGGGGGGGGGGGGGCATAAGAATTTCTAGAAAGGCTTAGGTGGGGCATAGCACAAAAAAGGTTGGGAAACACTGATGTAGAGTCTAGTTTCATATAGACGTTGTACCTCTAAGCCACCCATTTTTGTCAGGGCACTGCCGGGATTGAGTCTCCAGCCGAGTAAGATTTTCTTCCTACCTGTCGTAAGTAATCCTTTATTACTTTAGTGTCGTCCCTGGAGTGAGGGGAATCAACACCCACAATTTTTTAACCCAATATTATTGTCCTAGAGAAACCACCAGAATCCGTCCACAAAACTCCCTCAGTCTGTAGACACCTCTTTCTTACTCTCACTCACCCCTGGATCATGCCCCCTCTCATTCTTCCCCAACACAACATACTCAACAACTCTAGCTTTAACAAATAAATACAACAATTAATTTATTAAAACAAAGAGTATGTGTGTGAGAGGTGTGTGTGTGTGTAATGTGTAGAATGTGTGTCGAATATTCTAATGTGTATGTAGAATCAGACCAGTGAATCAGGAGCAAAGTCTGTTACATCACTGTGCTGAGCACACAACAGCACCATGTATTCCGGACAGTGAACCTCACCCAGAAGATGTTTCTCCGTCCACGTGACGACTTTCTCCGATAACGCTCGAACAAACAGGATGCTGGTCATCAGTTAGACACTGTTCGATCTTGGTCTTCACTCTAACAAACACGGTGAAGTTACTCTGTTTAATAATGTTTGTTGAACAGAGAATCTTTCAATTAACTGAAATGTCACTTGGGAAAATCTACTGTTCACATGTCTCTGATTATAAGATTTTCCCCCTCTTTAACAAACAACCTATTAATGTTTCTAGGTATATATATATATATATATATATATATATATATATATATATATATATATATATATATATATATATATATATGTGTGTGTGTGTGTGTGTGTGTGTGTGTGTGTGTGTGTGTGTGTCCTTGGTATATGAGTTATGAATCTTCGGTGATGAAGCTTATCACTCAGTAAACACAACACTTATGTTCATCAAGTCCGGCCCAGAAGAAGCCAGGTTTCTGCAGACCAACTAGGTTCTGAGCCCCGTGTAAAAGCCTCTCAGTAACCTCTGTCTTCATTCCGTGAGCCATCATTGTATAAAACTTTGAAACTGCTTCTTCGTAATAAATCATCGCACACTCAAGTGGAACCTGTTGAGTAGAGAACATCATGGTGAGAGCAACTCAATCCTGACCGTAATTAGGTGAGTGTAGGCCAATAGCAGCACTCAGATCTATAACAGAGATCCGATCTCTGTCATACGGCCAAATAGCTCATCACATTGGTCTTAGACATGGCAACACCAGGAAAGAATAAAGGAACGGGTAGAAACCCAGCAGATGCCCTACTGGAAGATCCTACCTTTTCACATTCCCCTCCTCCCTCCCAACCATCCTCAATCTCTCTAATTATTATCCCACTACATTGTCCTCAACTCCCCGAGTAAAATGATATATCACACAAGCTAGTTAAAGCCATACAATAGGACACTAGTGCCGACGCTCCTATAATACTTTCTAGCACCGCACTTATAGAACATTCTATCACCGCACCTATAATACATTATATCACCGCACAGTACTGTACTCTATTCCTAATCATACTCTAAGTTAGATATGATTAATAGAATACCATATGCCTATTCCGGTTGATAATTGAGACTATGCAATCACAGACTGGATCTATGTCCGCCGATACATTATCAACACTTTGACACTATAGTCTCTTTCAATTAACACAACTCGGAAACTGCACCGATCCTTAAAACTTCAGAAATCTTGGTCGACTAACGCAACTTGTTTACTTCAACTGGTTTTATATCGGGGCTTGAGTGACGTCACCAAATTGTCTAGACGCAGAGGCGTCGAGAAGTTGTTTTTCTCTGTATTTTTCCCAACTCAATGTGAACATCTGGCTGGTGTCCCCTTTCATCTGGGAAATTGTCTCCTGTCTGTGACCTAGAGAGCCTTCTCCACATCACAAGACTCCATCCGATGTCTGGCCAGACATTCCGTCTATCACTTCAAAGGCTGACTCCCGCCTTGTAGACGGATGGCGCCATTGTTCGTCTCGAGCAACAACTTGTTAACAAAATGCCGACCGGGGTTAGACATTTTGACGCGACGTATTTTGTTCCTCAGTCTATACAGCATCAAGGGTTGCCTGTTTTTGCAGACGAATGTCGGGTCTTGTTTGTCATCGATCGAAACTATCAAGTTTATTTTTCGCGACACTACCAACACGGCTCTGTATGCGGAAGCCTCGTAGAATCGGTACCGGGTAAATCTATGAATGTTGTGGATGTTGCCTGTGAAGGCAAGTCTGCGAGAAAGCCAACATACCACCACTATCTATGTATAACCTGACCCAGTATATGTGAACCACCAACACTGAGAGGTCCGGTAGCGTAGTAGCTAACACACGCGTACCGACAAAGAGCTCAAGGGTTCGATCCTCAGCTGGGCGAATTCAGATTTTCAAAATTGACTTCGGCTCCCATTTAGATCCAGCCTAAAATACTGGTACCAAAATTTGTTTTTGGACGTAAAGGCGGTCAGCATGATACTGACCTCATGATTGATTGATTGATTGATTTAGGAACCGATATCACAGCATTCGGGGTATTCCCATAAGCGCTCCGTTCCTATCCTCAGCAGCCAGCGAAGAGTTCCAACACTAATAGTACCAGTAGCAATCTGATTATATGTCCGTCTCGCCTTACCCTGAGCGTCGATCGTCGGCCAGATCCCCTGATCACTCAGCAAATGCCGATTGGTCTATAAAAAAACATATGCGTCTAGCACTGCGTGTCGAATGCCCCTGGGGAAGTGAAAAGGGTCCCTGACTTACTGTCATGAAATCACTGTGGATTAACCAGATGATGATAATACAGACAGTCTGATTCACAGCATGTTTTCAAGGCCACAATTGTTTTTAACAAGTACAGAAAAAACAAGTCGGATCCAAGTAGAATTGCCCAACTCGGGAGATGAAACAGTCCCGTCGGTCATTGAGAATTCTCCGACATCAAACGAATTGGCGGCTTGTTATTGAAACCCGTTGTTGGGAGAATGCAGGAACTCGCTACCTTGTTTTGGAAGTTGCAACAAGGGGAATCACTTTTGCATTGATTAAACCAAGGGGACATAAGATTTCTGGAAATAGTTAGTGCCCTTGGGGGACACCTGCGTGACATCAAAGACTTCACTGGAACACTCCCAGCTCTTGACAGATACAAGACTTGTGTACATTAGTGTGGCCAAGGAAATTGACTAGGATTGACGTGTTTTGTTACCGCAGTTATGAAGTTCGGAGAGCTCTACAGTGTTAGATTAATTAAAAATTAAATAACATGTGTCTTTATGGCAAAGTGTAGAGGCCATCCAGGAATGATGCGGTATTGCATAAGGTAGTATTGATAGTATATTTAAGCCTAATTAATATAAGCAGTTGCCTTGGTAAAACTAGCTAGAGTAGTGAAGTGATGATTAGCTCTGCTAGTGTGAATAGTGTAGCAGGGTGATATTTGGAGAGATTAGGAATTGGTTGGGAGGTGGGGAAAGTGTCCAATAGTGGGATCTTTCAGTGGGTTGCCCACTGGGGTTCTGCACTCCGTTATTGATCTTTCCTTGTCCTAACCTGATTCATATTTAAGGGATGAGCCACTCTGATCCTTGACAGAGTTTAGTTCACTGATAACTCTCTGAGCAAGGCAGTAGGCCTACATTCAGCTAGTAGGGATTAGTATCAGGCGGCCTTCACCAGATGTGGTCTCTTTCTCTGACAGGTTCCCCTACGTCTATGAGGAAGCTCTACACTGGGTTTGATGGAGGTCAACTCTCCTTAAGAAGAACATCCAACTAACATTCACTTTATTTTATAAGATGAATAAATACCAAGAAGAAAGTACAATCAGCACTGTTTATGCTAGGCCTAGAATCCAGAGGGTTCATACGAACCGGGCTCAAGTGAGAGAAATATTATAAACGATTCTTTTACAATAGGGATGCACCCAGGTCGGGTGATACTCGTTTCTTCACCACATACCACTGAACATTAGAGTCTAGAGAAAGACATTTGAACATGAAGTTCTCGTGGAATAATTTAGTGCAGTGAAGAAGTACTTTAGAACAGTTTGTGTGTGACAATCTATGAACATGGATTAGAACAAATGTGAGACCTGTGACATTGAAACCTAGTTTTCACAGTACAGCGATCCGTACCTATTTGAGTTATAGGGACCTTAGTCATTACAGTGAGTGACAGATCCATGATTGGGGTTATACAATAACAATTCTTGGTGGATCATGCATCTAGTCGACCCAGTGGATCCCGGAGAAAGTCAACGTCTGGAAGAAGAGACGCATCACCGGGTGAGGTGTACACGTACTAAGCTATCATGCTGTGGCGTACCCTTGCTATGATGATCATCTGACTTGGCTCCTGATCTGCTGCTCTGAATCTACAGACACACTAGAATTCGACATACATTCTACACATTACACACACACACACACACACACATACACACTTCTCACACACATACTCTTTGCTTAATAAATTATTTTGTATTTATTTGTTAAAGCTAGAGTTGTGGAGTATGTTGTGTTGGGGAGGAGTGAGAGGGGGCATGATCCAGGGGTGAGTGAGAGTAAGAAAGAGGTGTCTGCAGACCGACGGAGTTTTGTGGACGGAGTCTGGTGGTTTCTCTAGGACAATAATATTGGGTTAATAAATATGTGGGTGTTGATTCCCCTCACTCCAGGGACGACACTAAAGTAAGAAAGGATAACTTACGACACTTACTTTAGACAGTTAGTTACATATCCGTTAGAGGACTTAGCAGACAACTCTAGCATTCCTTGGCTGTTTGTGATTCCTGGGCAAGTTTTACTTTCAGTAGTTTGCCTTTGCTTTCTGAACGACCATCACATATACCATTGTAAGGAAATACCAATCTCCCGCAGCTGTGTTTCGAACGCGGTATGCTGAATTGCGAAATGCATTCGTAACACCTTCGTTACAGTGCAGACCACATCTTTACTTACTTCTTCTTCAGCGTTCCGAGCAATTGAGGTTCTTTGCTGCAGATACAATCCGTCTCCATTCGTCTCTCTGGTTGACTTTCTCTTGCTAGTCGTTGATTCCAAGTGCTTGTAGGTCTGTATATATATTATCTCTCCACCGCCTTCTTGGTCTACCTCGGGGTCTACGGTCATTTATTTCCTGAGTGTAAGCGAGTTTTGTTTCCCTATTATCTTCCATTCTTTCTATATGCCCCAGCCATTGCAGTCTATTAGCCTTCATGATACCAGTGATTAGCGGGGACTTAAACAGATCATAAATGTCTTTGTTACTTCTTCTTTTCCACTCTATCTTTACTTACTTGCCAATACAAAAATAGTACTATAAGATTACTTGTTACTATTTTCTGTCAGAATACCATACTTCTCATGGGTTATTTGACAAACATTCGCAAACACTTTCCTGTCGACCCGATGGATGTCTGATTCAATCCCCAAGTTATTTAACTTTGACCTGAACTCCCTGTTGGACAAAGCCTAAAACTGGTACAGGAAATGGGGTCAGCGTGATATTTACCACTCCACTCATCGAGTGCCAAATCGTAGGAGGAGTGTTCAGAAAGTAATGCACCACATTGTTTTTCTCAAGAATTGTTTATTCAAAAAGCATGACATTTATACACAGTGTAAACGGATATTTCATGTAAACATCGGTATTATTCAAAATAATCCCCATCAACTTGTACGGCTTTATTTGAAACAAGTGCATGTATTCCTTACCCGTACCATGTTTTGTCTTGATCATGTAGCCATTTCTTCGCTGCACGAATCACTCCTTCATCATCTTCAAGCCTTGTCCCACAGAGTGTATCTTTAAGTGAACCAAAAGAGGGTGTCAAATTTTGTTTGTCCGTCAAGAATGATGATGACCATTCATTTCACCCAGGGGGATGGAAAGTATGGAGCCGTGAGTTCTGAGATGGCTGATAAGGCCTATTTTGGCTCGAAATGTTGTTTTACAATGTGGGCAGAGAATGCTTGATGTTTCAGGAGTAGGATCACCTGCAGTGGTTTTTCTGTTCAGCCGTTTATGTTTTCACAGCTCTTGCAGTCTTGTTTGCTTTATAGGTGACTACAGCATTGCGTAATGATGTACGCCACGAATTTCAGTCTTCCAAGTGTTGAGATGAATTCCAAAAGCTTTTAGTAAGATCTTCATAATGTGTTTAAAGCGTTTCATCTTACCGCCTTGGGAAGGTCTACCACAATACAGCTCGCCGAGAAAATTCGTTTAGGGAGCCTGTGATCTGGCATGCGAGCTAAGTGACCAGCCCAGCGAATCTGATTCTTCATTAGTAGAGTGTGGATACTGGGCATGGATGCTCTTTCTAGGACTTCATTGTCTGGAATTTTGTCTTTCTATTTAATCTTCAATAGCTTCCTACGACAGACTGTGTGGAAGTAGTTTAATTTCCTAGCATATCGCTGGTAAACAGTCCAAGTTACAAGCATATAGAAGTGTGGATAATACGTCTGCGTTGTCGACTTTCAGCTTTGTTTGCAGGCTTATTCCATTTCTGTCCCACACATTCTTGTACAGTCTGCCAAAGGCCACGCTGGCCTTCTAAATTCTTGCATTCACTTCGTCATCAATTGTGGCAGCTTGTGACACAGTGCTGCCAAGATAGGTGAATTTGTTCACAACATTTAGTCTGTGACCATTCACTTTGATATTCGGCGTGATTAATCCCTGGAGCTGGCTGGTACAAATCTACAGTCTTTTCCAATTTGATATTGAGCCCAAAGTTAGATAGGCAAAAATGAGAAAGTTGAAACATTGTGTTGAGTGTCTGCCTCTAAGTTGGCATATAGAGCGCAGTCGTCAATAAATAGAAGCTCTCTGACGGTGTCGCTGTTAGTTATGGTTTTAGCTTTTAGCCTTCTGAAATTGAACAACTTTCCATCCATGCAGTAGTTGATGTCTATTCCAATGTCGTTGTTTTCGAAGGCATTCGTCAGCATAGCTGAAAACATTAGGCTGAACAGTGTTGGTACTAGGACGCAGCCTTGCTTCACTCCATTGGTGACAGGAAAGAGCTCAGATAGTTCATCATTTTCCTGTACTCTTGCCTGAAAACCATCATGAAATAGCTGCATTATTTGGACAAACTTTCGTGGACAGCCATATTTCGGCATAATCTTCCACAGTCCGTCTCTGCTAACAGTATCAAAAGCCTTGGTAAGATCAATGAAAGTGGAGAACATTTCAAAGTTCTGTTCCTCGTTCTTTTCTGAAGCCACATTGACTCTCAGGAAGAAGACCTTGGTCGAGATGGGCTGTGGGGTGACTGAGAAGAATTCTGGCGAGTATCTTCCCTGTGATTGAGAGCAAGGAGATGCCTCGGTGATCGTCACAGGATTGGAAGTTTCCTTTATGTTTATAGGTGGACAACAGACGCGCCCTTGAAATCTTGTGGCATGGTCTCGTTCACCCGTAAGTTTGTAAAGACTTGGTGAAGTTGCTCTATTAAAACCGGCCAACCTGCAGAGATATACAGGGTGCCAAATAGGGACTATGGGATGGATGGGGTAGTAGTCCATCCCACTTTGATGATAGCTTCCCATGTTGCCAGACTTTTGTGAGGACGCACGTTGTCATGATGGAGAAGGGGGTCTGCTGGCTTCTGGCGCGGCCGAATTCTGCGAAAACGCTGATTGGGTTTTTTCTTCTTTTTTGTTTTTCAATGTACGCTTGTAAATTGTTTCTCCTCTTTGCATAACATCCACAAGAATCACACCTTCAATGTCCCAAAAGACAGTGAATCATTACCTTTCCAGCTGAAGAAGCTGTCTTGAATTTTTCACTTCGTGGTGATGCCACTCCATTAACTATCTTTTTGTCTCAGATTCAAATACAATGTGCCCAGATTTCGTCACATGTAACGTAATGATCTTAGCCAAAACGTTATCCACTTCAGCATTGAATTGTTTTAACAAATCAGAAGAACTTGCTTTCCTTTGCAATCGGTGATCATTTGTGAGACTTCGAGGAACCCATCTAGTGCAAACCTTAGAAAATCCGAGAGTTTTCATATCTGCATTTGCACTACCATTGCTGACTGACAGCTGTAAGACCAATTGTTGTGTAGTGATTCGCCTATTAGTAAGAATAATGCCCTCAGCGCATTTCAACATTTCTGCATTGTTGGCATGGCAGAACGTCCACAGAGAGGCCGATCAAGCATCTCGGTATCTCCGCTTTCTGATTCTTTGATCCTCTGAACCCAGCGACTGGCAATACTCCTGTTGACTGCAAAACTTCCATACACACCAAATAGACGCTTGTGAATGTTACAACAGTTTCTTCTCTGCAGCGAGAAATCCTATCACAATTCGCTGTTTATAAGGCACGTTGCTAACGCGCTCCATTTTAATGGTTTAGGGCAGCCATAATATTTGGCCGGTTGGGTTCCAATTTAGTGCACATGATCGGTACATGACATATTTGAAGTGTATAGAATTTCGTGCTTCTATCTTCATTATTAAATAAATAAATGTTTTGCATATCCTTTACAGGACATCTCTGTCAACATCAGCATCTTTCAGCTGATTGTTGATTTCTTGGGAAGATTACGCTCAGTAGTTTGCCATTGCTTTCTGAGCGACCGGCTCCATACTCTCATAAGTCACTGGCACGACTCGAACCGCTTCCAATTCTCGTGCGCTCACGTCAACGACTCGAGTATTCGGGGTTACGGAGAAAGCTGTTAACCCTCAACCAGGGAGACCGACATCTTCATTATTAGATGAGAAATAAAGAAATGGTGCATTACTTTATGAACGCGCCTCATATATAAACATGGAGGGCTGGCATCATATGCGCTTGAAGATGTCCTTTACTTTACATTGGCAAATAAAAGTATATTATTTGGCTTTCTCGGACAACAAATACATCTTCAAGCAAAACCAGGCATATGCTTTGCTATTAAACGATTATAGTTTACCAATGGGTCTCGTTCAGAAGTCTAGGTTAAAGGATAACATATTTAAGATTGTACATTATATACAACACTAATCTTACAAGTTATTTTATTTGCAGAATCTTATTTCATGTGTTTCAATTTCAGTGTTTATTCACGTACACATATTTCGAAAATAATAACATGCCATAGTAAAATATTGTAACATAGTGGTGATGTGATTACAATTAATAGAAAACGTTGCTAATAGTGATAAAAATGTAAAAGACCTTTGCGAAAATTATAATGATTAACGATATTCAGTTTACAAAGTTGAATTTACATACTGGCATGTGGACAGAAACAAAGGAAAATTAATAGATAGATGATACGCACCTGAAAGAACGAACGAACGAACAAAAAACTTTATTTTCAAAGGGTTAAGAGATACAGGTCAGAGATATAGGTAGGAAAACAGACCTTAATATTGGAGAACAGACAGTAAGATGGGAAATCAGACACTAAGACTGGAAAACAAACAGTAAGATTGGAAAACAGACAGTAAGATTAAAAAACCAGCAGACGGCTGACATAAATACATGTTGGCTGACATGCTGTACAGCTACAAAGGCAACCAGATAGACAAATAGACTGATTGGCACACTGTCAGACAGACAAACAAACTGAATGCTAGGCATCAGGCAGACATACTGGCAGGCAGACAGGCAGTCAGACAGGTATATAGACAGAAAGGCAGACAGACAGAACGACAGAAGTTCGATAGCAGATCTTTAGAAGAATGTCACTCTCATTATGGCAAGCGGAAAAGAGTCTAGATCATGTGCCAGCTCCCCTGCCAGATCCATTCTTATGCCGACGTTGTCTTCAGTGTCTTGTGCTCATCGCGCTGGTTGACCATTGCCTGTCTTCAAGAAAGCTATGAATTTTACCAATGCTCCTTCGCATCCACTGTGTCGTTTCATATGAAAATACAATTACTTAATACTCGTAGAAAATACGTAGTATTTAATTTACCTAGACATCATGCTGTTTATCCTTCGATGTTCACATCTTGTACGATATAAATCTGCTTCTTCTTCCTTGTCTTCTAAGAATGTTTATGTAATTGTTCAGTTCACAAACGCGGTTATCGTCCATAGTGATAGTGACATATCCGTATGGCAGTAGACAGTACTACCTGCTTTCTGTTAGCGCCGAATGTTGGGAGGGGCTCACCAAACCCGACAAGCCACATTGTGCCAACGGTCTCGGGAGGAGGAGCGGAATTTAGAGGGTACAAGCCTTATCATAGTGCGAGAAAATTCAACCTAACGACTAAATGTTATGGCTAGGCAGACCAGTCTGTAGGCCTTGGTTGTCAACTGGTCTAGGATCAAAGCTCCGACAGGCGGAATGTTAAATCATTGCTTTTCTAATCCGGCAGCTTCTGCGGCTGTTCTTGTTCCAAATGTATTGGTATTACCTTTACTCCGGAGTAAACTAGGCAAACAGAGAGAGAGAGAGAGAGAGAGAGAGAGAGAGAGAGAGAGAGAGAGAGAGAGAGAGAGAGAGAGAGAGAGAGAGGAATCATTCTGCATGGGCAACACATGGCCTCAACAATTCAGCCCAGGCTTTGTGCTATGGTGAGGTATAACTTTATCACTGCTCCCCGGCCATGGGTTGTAGTTATTATGCCTTTTTTGATGCACAATGTAACAAACTATCCTCCCCCAAGACGGCAAGGTACCATTGAGTGATAGTGACATGATCTAAGGCTCACACCCGTATATAACCTTCAATACATGCAAGTTCTCTCAGATGTTACCTTTGTTCGCTGGTAGTGTGTCATATTATCTTAATGTAAGACCTGCATTGCCCTGACCTGTCTACTTCTGACATATTTTCAACGGTCCCTATAAAAGTTGATCATGGAGCCAGACTATTGACAATTTGTGTCATGTTCAATACTGTCATTGTTAATTGAGATTTTTGTTTGACATGTCGTTTTCTCTGTGGATATATACTACTTGTTTAAGTTCAGTAAACGATTGCTATCTTATCTCTCTTTTGACAGATAGAATACTTTCAGAACGCGATTGTTATCTTTTCTCTCTCTCTCTCTCTCTCTCTCTCTCTCTCTCTCTCTCTCTCTCTCTCTCTCTCTCTCTCTCTCTCTCTCTCTCTCTCTTGACAGATAGAATACGTTTAGAAAACGATTGTTATCTTCTCTGTTTTGACAGAAAATTTTCAGAAAACGATTGTTATCTTCTCTCTCTCTCTCTCTCTCTCTCTCTCTCTCTCTCTCTCTCTCTCTCTCTCTCTCTCTCTCTCTCTCTCTCTCTCTCTCTCTCTCTCTCTCTCTCTATTGACAGATAGAATTAACTCGTCTAATCATATTACGGTGTTTGAGAGGAGGACCGTGTCATCTGGATATATGAGTTCTGAAATGTGATCCACTAATTATATAGAATCAAAATTTTCACTGGTCTCATTGTGTCTGACGTTTCTCATTACATTGTCAACAGCGATGTTGAATAGGTATGGGTGGGTGAATGCAGCCTTGTCTTACTCCCATTTTCAACTTAAACTAGTGTGACGTTTCACCGGTACTCTGGTAACACTAATGTTCATGAGATAATGATTTAATTAAGTCAATCAGATGTGCTGAAATCCAATATCTCTCATGTTCTTCCACAATTTGTGATGTTGAACACAGCCGAAGCTCTCTTGTTCTTGAGACAATGATTCAATCAAGTTGATCAAAAGTGCTGAAAACCCCATATCTTTCATGATGTTCCACAATTTGTGATGTTGAACACAGCCGAAGCTATATTGATCTTGAGACAATGATTCAATCAAGTTGATCAAAAGTGCTGAAAACCCCATATCTTTTATGATGTTCCACAATTTGTGATGTTGAACACAGCCGAAGCTATATTGATCTTGAGACAATGATTCAATCAAGTTGATCAAAAGTGCTGAAAACCCCATATCTTTTATGATGTTCTACAACACAATTTGTGATGTTGAACACAGCCGAAGCTATATTGATCTTGAGACAATGATTCAATCAAGTTGATCAAAAGTGCTGAAAACCCCATATCTTTTATGATGTTCCACAATTTGTGATGTTGAACACAGCCGAAGCTATATTGATCTTGAGACAATGATTCAATCAAGTTGATCAAAAGTGCTGAAAACCCCATATCTTTCATGATGATCCACATTTTGTTATGTTGGACACAGCCGGAGGTCATGGTGTAGTCTAAGAAACACGTGTGACGATGGACATTATATTCTCTACAATTCTCAAAGTAGTTCGTCGTGTTGAATGTTTGGTTCCTGGCTTCTCTTCCCTGCCTGAAACCTGCCTGTACTTCATGCAATTTATATTCTAAGACAGATATATAGATAAACAAATACATAAATACAATAAATCGGTTGTGGTCGAAATTTTAAGTGTTAAAGAAACTATGGCTAGTCAAAAACACTGAATAAATAAAATCAAATCCTGTAAGACAAAAGGTAACATTTTAAATGTTATTTATCAACTACATTGTAGACAGTTACTCCTGTATCTTTGTCCTCAACACATTTGATGCAGACATTGATAGAAATGACACTGTGATGCAACTTGTTACTGTGAGCACGATCCGGAAGATCGAGGCGGGTTCTCTACGTCGGCAGTGGATTGAATCGCTGCGGAGATCTATTGTTCGTAGAGTCACCTTCATCTTCATTCCGCGACATGCGGGAGTTGAGGGAAATGAACGAGCTGATAAACTTGCTGGCTCCGAATCTCCTGCACATGGCCAACCCATTGATCGTGTCGATGTTATTAAAGCCCTTATAGAGATGTTGAGAGCCGAGGACTTTCATTTCTGTCCAGAATGAGAGATTCGAGAGTAAGAAATCGCACGGTCAGACAAGAAAGGCATATCGGGAGAACCAGGGGCCTATTCCATCAACACAGAATTGGCACTACTAGCAGCCGGACTCTGATGCATATGTTGGGGAGGGCAAATCTGAGCCCTATAAACTTGTCCGGAGTGCATGGATGATACTCCAAAAGATAACAAATAACAGACAGATGGCTAGTAACGACAAATGTCCAGATACTGCCCTCATGATACTCGATTTGAGAGTAGTTGTATTCCGAGATTGCCAACTATTTCGTCTATGAGGACTGGGCATTGACAACAGAAACGTTACCTTTACAAATCTTTATGGGAGTTTCAAAGGGCTCTAAAATATAGCAACACACGTTTTAAAAAAAAACACGCACAAAAAAACAAACAAACGTCTGTAACTATAACAATCGCGAAAAAGATGAAGAAGATAATGATGATCATGATGAAGAGGGGAAGAGGGGGATCATTAGTACATGCTTAGCTGCAGGCCAGGAGAAGGGCTCTCCCTGTCTTCTCATATCATATTGATATTTTTATTGTGGCAATTATAATTGCCTTTTTGATATAAGTTAATTGTGGTGTAATTATGTATGGCGTTTTTCAAACTTGGCACAATCTGCAATGTTTTCATATAGCTGTCCGACGTTTCCTTCATAAACGCCGTGTACGGTGATTTCGGTGTCAAAGCAGTATCGTCTTCTACGTATTTGCTGGCAGTGTCGTATTTAGGCAACGCTGAACTCACTCCAGACTCCTCATAAAGACTGCTTTGTGCGCGTGAGTTTAGAAAGGCGTGCGATAGTATTGACGCTGCTCCAAGTCGAAGACCTCTTTTGGCTGAGCCGCCTTTCCTAATCCCCCCAATGGTTGATTCCCGTTTGTTGTGTACCTTCTGGTGCCTTTCTAGGTTGCTCTTGTGGCTGGTGGCATAGCCACATATGTCACAGAAGAAATCTTTCTGACCGCTATGTACAGTCAAATGTCTCCGAAGCAAAGCTTTACGGCAGAAGTTTCTGGAACATATCTGGCATCTATACCCTCCTCGATGAAATATGGAATTGTGGTCTCTTAGGGCAGCCTTGTTTTGGAAGCTGATACCGCAGCACTCCAGACTCTTGCTGCTGTCTTGATGCATTGTCATAATATGTCGCTTGAGGTTATTCTTGCGGTCAGTCAGATACCTACACTGAGGACATTTGAATGTTTTCTTGTCATCAGCAACACATGTTTGTGGTGACTGATACGGTGCCACTGTAAGAACTTTACTATTTTCACTGTCATTTGGGAACTGAGTTTTAGATGCATCCGGAGCATCATTTAGAGGCTGATAGTTAACATCACGTAAAGTTACCCGATCATACCCAAGTTTATTTTTGGAAGCGTTAGTGAGAGATTCCGCAGATGTATATGAATTTGTGATGTTTCTTGATGAAGACATATTCTCAGAATTACTAGAGCGGTGTTTCATCTCACTTGCAGACGCTGTCACAATGACTGTTTTTGATGATTCTGATCTCTTCTTAGTAATTCCTTCTCTGTGATTGCCGGTGATTGGTGCCATGAATTGCTTTCGATAGTTACTCAAGGCTTTTTGCTTTAATTTTTGAACACATGTCTGATGCCTTTTCGTTTCTGGAACTCTTGAAGTCATGCTGGAGTGTTTGGTGTATAATTTAAGCGGAATCTGTAAGCATTTTGATAACGATTCCGTGGAGCTGGTTCTGCCATTTTGCCAATGATAATCGTTGTGTTTCAGAGAGTCAGACTCTAGCGACAAACGCAGATCTGACACTTCCGCGGCATCTGTCCCTACATTGCACGCTGCGCCGCCATTTTCTTTCTGGTGCAATATTTTCTTGCAATTCAAAAACGGCATTTGTCTTCGGAGCATTTCTTTGAATACATTTTCCGCTTCAAGTGTTGTTGTAGAATGTTGATGTTGGAAAGTGGACAGACATGAAAAGAGGTAAGGGAAGCTTGAGTAGAGTGTATTTGGTTGAGCAATTACACCATGGCTTGCGTGCGGCAGACAGCTAATATTGAAGCCAATGCTGCTATACCGATCTCTATACTCTTCATAGTCTGAAGCATATGTTGCGTGATGTTGTTCTGGATGCATCGGATTTATAAATGGTCGCAGATGTGATACTCGGATTGCTTTTGGCTTGACAATTCCACTTTGAATCCTGGCAGCATCAAAATAGCTTTGAGGATGATCGTATGGGTGAGAACCAGGCAGCATTGAATGCAGGTAACGGCCACATACAACATGAGAAGGGTGAATATACCACGGTGCCAAGATTGCGCTATCAGCGTTGATCTCCATCTGATAATAGAAAGCGTAAAGAGATTTATATGATAGAGACATTTAATTACATCAATATTTTAAACCAGTCACTAAGTTACCGTGTATGAGCTTACAACGGGCGATACCAGCCAATATTAGAAGGCAAGGGAAAGCGCTTCTATCTCCACTATATGGAGGTCCGCATGGCCAAATGAATAAGAGCTCAGTCTTTTACACTTCCGGTGTGCCGATGCTGAAGTAGCGGGTTCAGCCCCTACACCCGCCAGTTGAACTAAAATGTTGACTTCTCGTCATTGACTTTGGGGACGCAAATTACAATTTCAGAAGTCGGAGTGAGTTCGCCTGATGGCGAGGTACACTTTTAATGGAGAAACATAATCCACACGCAAAATTCAGGTCCAGTGCTCTAAAAGTAGTAACACATATATGGAATACGCTTGAGTTCTAGACGAGAGAACGCAACAACAACAACAACAACAACAAGTCCCCGGTACATTATAATTTGACAGTCACTAAAATGTGTGATAAAAAGCTAAACTGGTCTATACAAATATAGGGCTAGCACCATATACCCAACAAGTCTCACGGCCTGGACAAGTGCCGTTTCCCTTTTCATTTACTACTGATGATGGTGATCAACACTATCATCATGAGAAACCAGTAAACAAAGAGGCTATCCTTATTCAAGGATGTACAATGTGCATATGCCAGAACTGCAATGAGCTAAACTTGTTGTGATTTTGTGCCAGGTATTTACTTGTAGTGAAACACTATACATTATAAATAACTGCATACTTCATTTCTAACTAGAGAAGTAATTTTTTTTTTTAAATTCTAATTATCCATTATAGCTAGAGGTAACTGTGTAACTGTGTTGCTGAAGTTTGTCTAAAATTAGGTTTTTAAGTGATGTATTAATGAAATAATGTATGAGAGCAGAGAAATAAGAATGTCAGATGAGCCTGCGTGCCTAATTCTTAACCCTTTGAAAATAAAGTTCGTTAGTTCGGTCATCAACACGAATTTACGATAATATTTCACTTTGGGGTTACCTTCACGGGAGCATCATTGCTCGTTGTAAAGTAAGTACCATAGTATTTCTTGTTGGGGTATATCGCTATCCTCTAAAAATGCAGGCAAATTTGAAAAATGCCATCATGGTCTCATAACTCGATGAAGGCAAAATCCCAACTATAGTTCATCAAGGCAGAGTGTTGGAAATACACCACAGTATGGCAAACGCAAGGCAGTGTACTGAGTATCCATCGGGATAAGAGAACTTAAGAACTTAAGAACTTAAGAGAACTTAACATTAAGAATTCTTCGGAAGAGGTCTTCATGGGGGAAAACTTACAGATGCATGTGAAATAAGAAAAGGAGTACAACAGGGATGTTGTTTGTCACCATTATTATTTTAACTGACTGTAGACTGGGTTTTAACACCAACAACAACAACAACAACAACAACAACAACAACAACTACCACCAGAAGAGGAATTCTATGGACTCTACCAAAGAAACGTGGAGAACAGCTAAAATAATTACAAATAAACTACAAACATCCACTAATTGCTGCCTGCACAGAATAATAGGAACACAATGGTATGACAGGGTCACCAATGCAGTTCTCACGGAGAGAACTAAATAAATCCCAGCAAACCATGAGGTGAGGCAAAGACCGTGGCGCTAGATACAACGCACACTAAGGAATGCTGAGGACAATATATCTAGATATTCTCTTGTCTAGAACCCACAAGGCAAACAAAATAGCGAGAGACCTAAAACACATGGAGAAGAGAGTTATAGACAGAGATGAATTATATAGGAAGGACATGGAAGGAGCTGCAGGATATAGGCTTGGTGTGGTTTGGCTGAGGGACTATGTCCCGATGGGGGATTAAAAGCATAAGTGAGAAACGTGGACAGATTTGCAGTTGAACAGAGAAGAGCACTCATTTTTCCTGACATTCGGAAATGACTGTCTGAGACTGAGGTAAATGACACCCATGTGAAAGCGGACGTCAGTGGGAACCCATCACATTATCTTCTCAACAAATCACACACAGACACATATCGGAGTAAGTGAACGGCGTGAATGGTTGTCATGTGAGTTGAACTATCACAAACAGTCACTAGACCGTCACAAGTCGGCTACCAGATCGTCACCAGATCATCAGAAAGCTTATAATGGAAACTCTAAAACAAACAAGTGCAACACCAGAGCATTAGCTGCGTTAGGAAAGTCAGAAAAGTAATAAAAGACATGAAAAACATGAAAAATGAGTACCATAGATATGACTGAGCTGAGATGGACTGGGTCTGGTAATGTTATAACGGACGAAGATACAATAATATATTCAGGGTTCAGAAACATGAAATGAAAAAGGATAACTTTTTAATGAAGTAGCAGAGAAATAGATTTTTCCTCTTCTTCTTCGTTCATCTTCAAACGTCAACATAAATTAATCCAAAGAAAGCAGCAGTCTAAGCTTGTTGGCATACAATTCTTTCTCACATTCTGGTGTACATCAGATAAAGTAAACAAGTAATATTTTATATAATTTAAGGCAAATTTACCATATGCTGCTAGACCCATATATGTTATATATTAATCGGCACTTGGTGTGAGATATGTATATCAGAGAGTGTCATTATAAATAATATCATAGACAAACTAATACATATAAGTAGTATACAAGTAAATACACAAACAACACGCACAAGTAAAGAATATACATAAAGATTATATGATTAGAAAGAAATCTCGATCTGTCAAAAGAAAACCACAAGATATCAAATAATACGAACGTAAACGTTAGGAAAAGAAAGAATGGAAAATATAAGTGGTGATAATAGTTAAGTACCAATAAACGAAAGAGGAGAACAATTTGACAGAATGGGCAAAAGAAAATGGTATGATGATTGGAAACACCTGGTTTAAGCAAGAGTCTTGCACATGACAATATACCAGTCAGAAAACATTCAACCAAATTGACAACAACAAAAACGTATTAATAACATATGTAGAAAGACATTATCAAATGTTAATACAATGCTTGTCGCTGGGCTCTAATGTTGATCCCGTCCCACTTTTCGGAATATAAATACGAATGCAGAAAAGGAAATCAGAGGTTAAGAATTTGAGACTTAGTAAAGATATTCTCAAAGCAGATAAAGAAAGTCAAGAACCGTGTAGCATGATTGTGAAAAATAGATACAATGCAATATCTAAACTACAAAGTAAAGATTCACAATGGGAAACGCTATGGAATTCCATTCACCAAACAAGCAATGAGATGTTGTAGGTAGGGAAACAAAATGCAAAGAAAAAAATTAACGACTTAAAAAATCTTAAATTTGATATACAAAAGAAAACAAAGTTTAAATATGTGCAGAAGATACCATAAAATATTTAAGAGATAAAATTGTAAAAGACAAATTTCATGAATGATCAGTGCAACCAAATTAAATTACCTTCTATTAAGAATTCAGGAAAAAAAAATAGACACAGACAAATCATTCAGTTACCAAAATATAAAAAAAAAATTAAAAACAAGAGTAAATACAGGATGTTCGAAATCACAAATAGCAAAGGTATTAATGGTAGAAGGTTATATAATGAAGAGATGGAATTAATGCATGGAAAATAGGATTAAATCATAGAGCAAGAGCAGAAATAACAGAAGAAAGTAACTTAGAAGGCCTACCAATCCTAAAAGACGAAATGACTTAGATTATTAAACACAACAAGAACGGAAAAACAGCCGGAGAATCACAATTTACAAATTATAAGTACTGGGAAACATTGAACAGAAATATAAACTAAACTATATAATACAATTTATAATAATGTACGTATACCTAGTTGGTGTAACAGTTCGGACGTTGCATTGACAATGTCATGAACGCGTTTAGACAAGGGTTCTATTTCAGCTCTCGTCGTTCGCTACCTTCCACCTATCCCTCGGTGCACCCTGACCTTCAGAAATGTGATAGTACTAACACTTCACATACCCATGGCTGGTTTCTCCTACGCGACGTGTTGTTGTTGTTGTTGTTGTTGTTGTTGTTGTTGTTGTTGTTGTTGTTGTTCTTGTTCTTGTTCTCGTTCTTGTTGTTCTTGTTGTTCTTGTTTTTTTTTTTGTTGTTGTTTTATATAAGTGTGTTCAGTTGAGATATATGTTTATCCATCCATCCCTCATATGCCATGCCGATAAGCGTGGGCGTTCATATTTCGCCACTTCACTCGATCACCAGAGTCGTGGATCAGCTCCGTGTTTCTGTCTCTACAATGCCATGTGGCCAAGCCATCCAGGTATTTACTTTTTGGGCTTCCCCTTGGTCTCTTCCCTTCGATCTTGCCAGTTGTCACCGAGTTCTCCAATGCATTTCTTCTCATAACATGCCCAATAAAAGTTTGACTGTCTACGCCTTATGTCTCTGATCAGTTTACGATCTTCATTTGTTTCTTGAAGGACTTGTTCATTGATTTTTCTGTCTGTTCATGGTATTCTTTGCATTTTCCTCAGAAAACACATTTCTGCAGCCATTGGATGTTTTTCAGCTTGTCTGCTCATTGTCCACGCTTCACATCCACATAAAAGTACAGGTTCTACGTAGAACTTCAACACTCTTTTTCTCGTTTCAGTTGGTATCATTTTATTGGTCGGTATGTCTTTCACCTTGCAAAAGGCTACCTTCGCCATGTCAATACTTGTTCTAATCTCTTCAAGGCATCTCCCATCTAATGGTATGACTGTTCCCTGATAACTGTACCGATTCACTTGTTTAAGAATATGCCCATTTATTTGTATATTACATTGTGGTATTTCCTTCCTAATCCTAGGTGTTCACTGAGTGCAACAACTGCATCTAGTAAATATTGCAGGTCCTGCTCATTGTCTGCAATCAAGACTGTATCATCTATATATCTAATGTTATAGATGTATCGTCCCGCAATGTTGATTCCTTCCATATCTTCTATATTTCTGAAAATATTTTCACTGTACAGGGAAAAATGTTCTGGAGACATTACATATCCCTGTCTTACACCTCTTTTAATAGGCTGATATTGACCTACTTCATTATCAATTCTTACGGAGCTTTTTGTTTCCAATCTATGTTTTTTACAAGTCTAAGGTCTGCTACAGCTCCACACAAAGACTTTGAACACAAGCGTAGTCGATACATGCATTACTACTGTTGGTGCACTGGACTGAATTTTGCATGTGGATTAGCTGTCCTTATTACCAGTGCCTCTCGCCATCAGACTTCTGAGGTGCTTGTAATTTACTTCGCAAAGTCAAGCAAGGGAAGTCGACATTTTAGTCCAACTGATCGGTGTAGGGGTTGAACCCGCTATTTGGCGTCAGTACATCGGAGGTTTAAGAGGGTGCTCTCTTATCCAATCGGCCGTGCTCACCTCGATTGTTTGTGTGCTTGTTTCTTTGTTTATAAAATATGACTTTCATTGCACACAGCTATGGACGTAAAGCACTTCACTAGATCTTAATAAAAGAACCATGACACACAGATCAAAATATGTAAACGTTCAAATAATATTGATAGTATCATACATATTAAATATAATATATCGTGTATTTCTTCTTCTTCCTCGTTCCTCTTCAAAGGGAGACCGCTACTCCTAGTCATGCACTTCATAAGCCAATGTTTATGTCTATAGGACAGAACAATCAATACTTCTATATGACATGTAACTGTAACAACACAATTATTACCTCTATAAGACATGTAACTGTAACAGCACACTTAGTACTTCTATAAGACATGTAACTGTAACAACACAAGTTGTACCTCTATAGGACATGTAACTGTAACAACACAAGTTGTACCTCTATAGGACATGTAACTGTGACAACACACTTAGCACCTCTGTAAGACATGTAACTGTAACAGCACACTTAGTACCTCTATAAGACATGTAACTGTAACAACACAAGTTGTACCTCTATAGGACATGTAACTGTAACAACACAAGTTGTACCTCTATAGAACATGTAACTGTAACAGCACACTTAGCACCTCTATAAGACATGTAACTGTAACAGCACAATTAGTACCTCTATAGGACATGTAACTGTAACAACACAAGTTGTACCTCTATAGGACATGTGACTGTAACAGCACACTTAGTACCTCTATAAGACATGTAACAGTAACAGCACTCTTAGTACCTCTATAAGACATGTAACTGTAACAGCACAATTAGTACCTCTATAGGACATGTAACTGTAACAACACAAGTTGTACCTCTATAGGACATGTGACTGTAACAGCACACTTAGTACCTCTATAAGACATGTAACAGTAACAGCACACTTAGTACCTCTATAGAACATGTAACTGATAAAGCACAATTAGTACGTCTATAGGATATGTAACTGTAACAGCACAATTAGTACGTCTATAGGACATGTAACAGTAACATAACAATTAATACTTCAACAGAACATGTAACTGTAACAGAACAATTAATACGTCTATAGTATACATTTGTTGCAGGTTCACTTCTTCTAGCACAGTGGTTCTCAACCGGTGGGGAATTCCCCCTCCCCCTAGGGGGGGGGGGGGGAATTTTGGGGTTTCCGGGAGGGGGGGGGATTAAGATTATTTCAAGATCGCGTTAATACAAGAACTGATTACTTGATATTGTTTTTCCCTTTATACTGTACAGTTCTGTACGTCTCATCCTTCTAACCTTCAATTTATAAAGTAAGTAGACCCACAAATCATGTCTTAAGTGGACATCTAGACTTGTCTTTATTTAGTATGTGCTATTAAATTTAGCTTCCATCATTACGTATATTGTGTAGGGGCGGGGCAGGATGTTTAGGTAGGAAATACGAAAGGGGGGGAATGACGTTCTGAAAATATGGTGAAGGGGGGCACGGGCCACATTTTTAGGTAGGAAATACGAAAGGGGAAATGACGTTCTGAAAATATGGTGAAGAGGGGCACGGGCCAAAAAAGGTTGAGAACCACTGTTCTAGCACATTCTATCCAACATAAGAAGATCCATCTGTGTAGTGGACACTTCGTATCTGAATATAACAGGGAACGCTGTTACAATATCTGACATAGAAGAATATAACAGGGAACACTGTTACAATATCTGGCATAGAAGAATATAACAGAGAACACTGTTACAATATCTGCCATAGAAGAATATAACAGAGAACACTGTTACAATATCTGACATAGAAGAATATAACATGGAACGCTGTTACAATATCTGACATGGAAGAATATAACAGGGAACGCTGTTACAATATCTGACATAGACGAATATAACAGGGAACGCTGTTACAATATCTGACATAGAAGAACATAATAGGGAACGCTGTTACAATATCTGAAACAGAAGAATATAACAGGTAGCGCTGTTACAATATCTGAGATAGAAGAATATAACAGGGAACGCTTTTACAATATATGACATAGAAGAATATAACAGATAGCGCTGTTACAATATCTGACATAGAAGAATATAACAGGGAACGATTTTAGAATGTCTGACATAGAAGAATATAACAGGGAACGCTGTTACAATATCTGACATAGAAGCATATAACAGGTAGCGCTGTTACAATATCTGACATAGAAGAATATAACAGGTAGCGCTGTTAAAATATCTGACATAGAAGAATATAACAGGTAGCGCTGTTACAATATCTGATATAGAAGAATATAACAGGGAACGCCGCTACAATATCTGACATCGAAGAATATAACAGGTAGCGCTTTTACAATATCAGACATAGAAGAATATAACAGGGAACGCTGTTACAATATCTGACATAGAAGAATATAACAGGTAGCGCTGTAACAATATCAAACATAGAAGAATATACCACGGAACGCTGTTACAATATCTGACATAGAAGAATATAACAGGGAACGCTGTTACAATATCAGACATAGAAGAATATAACACGGAACGCTGTTACAATATCTGACATAGAAGAATATAACAGGTAGAGCTGTTACAATATCTGACATAGAAGAATATAACACTGAACGCTGTTACAATATCTGACATAGAAGAATATAACAGGTAGAGCTGTTACAATATCTGACATAGAAGAATATAACAGGTAACGCTGTTACAATATCTGACATAGAAGAATATAACAGGGAACGCTGTTACAATATCTGACATAGAAGAATATAACAGGGAACACTGTTACAATTTCTTACATAGAAGAATATAACAGGGAACGCTGTTACAATATCTGACATAGAAGAATATAACAGGGAACGCTGTTACAATATCTGACATAGAAGAATATAACAGGTAGAGCTGTCACAATATCTGACATAGAAGAATATAACAGGTAGAGCTGTTACAATATCTGACATAGAAGAATATAACAGGGAACGCTTTTACAATATCTGAAACAGAAGAATATAACAGGTAGCGCTGTTACAATATCTGAGATAGAAGAATATAACAGGGAACGCTGTTACAATATATGACATAGAAGAATATAACAGGTAGCGCTGTTACAATATCTGATATTTAAGAATATAACAGGGAACGCTGTTACAATATCTGACATGGAAGAATATAACAGGGAACGCTGTTACAATATCTGACATAGAAGAATATAACAGGTAGCGCTGTTACAATATCTGACATAGAAGAATATAACAGGGAACGCTGTTACAATATCTGACATAGAAGAATATAATAGGGAACGCTGTTACAATATCTGAAACAGAAGAATATAACAGGTAGCGCTATTACAATATCTGAGATAGAAGAATATAACAGGGAACGCTGTTACAATATATGACATAGAAGAATATAACAGGTAGCGCTGTTACAATATCTGACATAGAAGAATATAACAGGGAACGCTGTTACAATATCTGACATAGAAGAATATAACAGGCAACGCTGTTACAATATCTGACATAGAAGAATATAACAGGTAGTGCTGTCACAATATCTGACATAGAAGAATATAACAGGTAGAGCTTTTACAATATCTGACATAGAAGAATATAACAGGGAACGCTGATGCAATATCTGACATAGAAGAATATAACAGGGAACGCTGTTGCAATATCTGACATAGAAGAATATAACAGGGAACGCTGTTACAATATCTGACATAGAAGATTATAACAGGGAACGCTGTTACAATATCAGACATAGAAGAATATAACAGAGAACACTGTAACAACATATGACACTGTAGAATATAACAGGGAACTCTGTAACAACGTCTGACACTGTAAAATATATCTGGGAAAGCTGTTACAATATCTGACATAGAAGAATATAACAGGTAGCGCTGTTACAATATCAGACATAGAAGAATATAACAGGGAACGCTGTTACAATATCAGACATAGAAGAATATAACACTGAACGCTGTTACAATATCTGACATAGAAGAATATAACAGGTAGAGCTGTTACAATATCTGACATAGAAGAATATAACACTGAACGCTGTTACAATATCTGACATAGAAGAATATAACAGGTAGAGCTGTTACAATATCTGACATAGAAGAATATAACAGGTAGCGCTGTTACAATATCTGACATAGAAGAATATAACAGGGAACGCTGTTACAATATCCGACATAGAAGAATATAACACGGAACGCTGTTACAATATCTGACATAGAAGAATATAACACGGAACGCTGTTACAATATCTGACATAGAAGAATATAACAGCGAACGCTGTTACAATATCTGACATAGAAGAATATAACAGCGAACGCTGTTACAATATCTGACATAGAAGAATATAACAGGGAACGCTGTTACAATATCTGACATAGAAGAATATAACAGGTAGAGCTGTCACAATATCTGACATAGAAGAATATAACAGGTAGAGCTTTTACAATATCTGACATAGAAGAATATAACAGGGAACGCTGATGCAATATCTGACATAGAAGAATATAACAGGGAACGCTGTTACAATATCTGACATAGAAGAATATAACAGGGAACGCTGTTACAATATCTGACATAGAAGATTATAACAGGGAACGCTGTTACAATATCAGACATAGAAGAATATAACAGAGAACACTGTAACAACATATGACACTGTAGAATATAACAGGGAACTCTGTAACAACGTCTGACACTGTAAAATATATCTGGGAAAGCTGTTACAATATCTGACATAGAAGAATATAATAGAGAACAATGTAACAACATATGACACTGTAGAATATAAAACGAACGCTGTTACAATATCTGACATAAAAGAATATATCAGGGAACGCTGTCATAACATCTGACTCTGTAGAATATAACAGGTGACGCTGTCACAACATCTGGCACTGTAGAATATAACAGGGAACCCTGTTACAATATCTGACATAGAAGAATATATCAGGGAACGCTGTCGTAACATCTGACACTGTAGAATATAACATAAGACGAGACAAGAGTATTCATGGAGATCAATACAGAGGAATGGATAAGAACGCTCGCTCTTAAACTTCCAGTGTGCTGATGCCCAAGTAGGCGGTTCAGCCACACTATTGATCAGTTAAGCTAAAATGTTGACTTCTCGTCCCTGATTTGGGGACGTAACTAAAAGTATCTAAGTAGTTGGAGTGGGTTCGCTTGATGCTAAGGACACTTAATATGGAAAGCTAATCCACGAGTGGTTTCAGAGTAAAATGTGGCGCTTACGTTGGACGGCGAATGTAACAAACAAAGAGTGCATGGACGAGGCTAATCAATGTAGGATATTGTATAGAAATAAAGAGTGCAGGTACGAGGCTAATAATAGTAGAATATTGTATAGAACCGTTGTAACGAGACAATGTTATAAAAGAACAGATTTTACAGGTAAGAGTTTCGACTTAATTGCACCTGGTTTTTTCCCATATGGGTTTGTCTCTTTCCGCAGGGCGTACTGCCAAAAGCGTCGCAAACAGCACGAACTCCATAGCTCCAGCGACGCCCATCTCTTCATGTTATCTTCCCACTTGTATCGTTGTCTACCTCTTGCTCGCTTGCCTTCGACTTTATCCTCCAGTATGATTTTTATAAGAGCGGTGTGTCTTTCAACGTGGCCGAAACAATTCACTTGTCATTTTTTATTTCTTTCAACTCTCTTTTAATTCTCAGTTGTTCTAGAATCTGTATTTGACTGTTTTTGTTTCCATGAAACACAACATATTCTTCTACACATCCACATTTTCAATGCCTCTATTCAACTTTCTAATTGATTGTTCATTGTCCAAGCTTCTGCGCCTTATAGCAGTGTTGGATACACATAATATTTGACAATTCTTATTGTTAATGTGTTGTTAATCTCTCTAGATCTTAATTCTAATTTCATATTGTTGAAAACATTTTTGACCACTCCTATTCCCGTTTTTATTTCTGTGTCACTTCAACCATCATCTGTTATTACATGACCAAGATAGGAGAAACGTATTATTTGTTGTAGTATCTCCTCATTTACTGTGATATTCATTGATGGCTCCTCTATTTCACTGATAATTATTTCGTTTAGAAAAGATTAACCTTTTGAGTGTGTTTCTTCTATTAATATTGCTCTGATGTCATCATATACATCGTGCATTTATTCATTCCACCTCTTTATTAGCCGGTTCTGTGGCAAAGGAGCTACTGACCGCTGTCGAAACACAGCTGCGGGAGATTTGGGAGCAGACCGCCTTAGCTGGTTTTCATTCAATAGTATGAGTGCCGGTCGTTCAAAAAGCAATGGCAGACTACTGAAAGTAAACTTGCCAAGAAATCACAAATAGCAAACAAATACTGAGGTTGACTGCGACGTTCTGTAACAAAATATGCAACTAACTTCTAACCACCTTATTATATTATCATCTTAGGGAGTGTAGTGGCTGAGAGGTCACGGTGTCCCTTGAGGCTCATACGGCACCGGGGTCGATTCCTACATAGGGTCGGTAATTTTCCAAAGAAGCAGGTGTATTTAATTATATCACATGCCTCCTGATCTCTGGGGTAGTGAAATCGGAACCCTAGCCTTCTTTGATAAGGGCGAAAAATAGGAGGTCTTGTGTGTAAGCCTTGCACGTTAAAAATCCTGCGGCAGTTGGAATTCGCAACGAGTAGGTATTAAGGTTACTGCCTGGCAAAATTGTTACAAAAAGTAAACCTACTCACCGTACGATAGAGTCCATTAGTTTGAATGGGATCTATCTAGAGGAAGAAAACCTCATAGAAATGCATGCCCAGCTCGGACACACTGGCCTCTGCGGTGTGATCCACGCCCCTCGAAAGAGGAACGAAGCAGAAAAAGAAGATAGGATATCTTCTGCGATAACTACCTTTCCTGTCTTCTATTTCAAACATTCAGTGTTTAATCTTATTTTTATTCATAAAATTGGTACTAGCGCATGTTTTGAAAATAACAGTGACCAGAATGATACAGATTACGTCACCCACCTAGTGCTTGCTGGGATACAGACATGTAGATATCACCCTACACCACAACGGCCCAAGGCGTGAAAGCGTTTCCCATTTTGTCTGTTTCTGTCTGTCTGTCTATCTATATGTCTGCCTAAAATTCTGTCTCCCTGTCTACCTATCTATTTGTCTGCCTGGCTATCTGTATATCTTATCTCTGTGTCTGTTTTCCTGTCTGTCTGTCTGCCTTTCCCTTTATTTGCATCTGTGTGTGTGTGTGTGTGCGTGCGTATGTATGTATGTATGTATGTATATATATATATATATAACAAACGGATGGAAATAACAAAAAAGGTAGACTGTTACATCTAATAAACTGCTCAGTATAGAATCAACCAACAAAACTAAATTATATGTGGAGTAAGAAGTGTACATACAAATCGTATAGAATCAACCGTGAAAATTGTGGGCCAAAAGTAGTCACCAATGATTATGTGGTATACAATCAGGTTTGAGAAATAAATTGATTTCACACAATCACTTTTCGATGTATCATAGGTCACTTGTTTAATATCTCTAAACTATAAATAAATTGCAGGTCTATGCACGACGTTGCAATCAACCCCAGACCATATTGTCTGTTTACTAGATCATGTTACATTCAGTAGTTTGCCATTGCTTTCTGAGTGAGAAGCCACCAGTTAAGTCCAAATCACGTGTGGAACGAACCCAAAAAAAACGCCTTCAGAGGTGAAAGAATGTCAAACCTTTCAGCCACGCCGAGATCTAGACTAAAGAGATAAATTATCTTTCGGTACAGAATAAGTCAAATTCACAATACATGTTACCTGTTCGGTGTGTCACCGACCGAAACCTGTTATAATGTTTTTTTCAGAATTTATAGTAGCAATATAGTAATAAAGAGCTTTCACAATTTTACGTTGTGTTGCAGGTGATATAACGAATTTGTGAAATGACTACTAACTGGAATCACTTGCTTTGGGGAAAAGTCAGAGAATTTGAAGTAGCCATTCTTCAAACAAATGACACCGTTACAAAATAATAAGGCGGGGCTTGGAAATAGACGATCGATAATGCTCGTGATTGCAAGTTCCCCGAGATGAGGAGTTCAACACCATAAGTGGTGAATGGTTGCTCTAAGCTGATCATTGCACGCCACTTGTGGTTGGAGAGCGGCGAGTCATTGATCTTGACTATTGAATCTTGCCTTCCTATTGGATGAGGCGCGAGACGTCAACAGCTCCAATTATTGTGAATGACATTTGAGAAAAGTGAGATACTGTCCGAGAATGGTGTTGAGGATGTTGTCTTGGTGAGTGCTGTCTGAACTGGGTAGTGCGGCCAACAAAGTTCACACGTTGTGTGGGCGGCGGTAGCCCAGTGGTTAACACATCTGCCTTCAGTTCGAATCTCCCAAGTAGGTCCGGCATAAAATGGGTGCCAAGATATGTCCTGGGAACTAAAGGTAGTAATCGTGATATTGAAGACATCACCTGTCGGTGGCTGATTGATCTATAATTGCCTGATAGTGCCTTTAACACACAGTCGCCAACCTTCTGTAGTTGCCACTTACGGCATGCTTGGCAGATTGCACTGTTGTGTGTGTGTTTTTTTTTTTTGCATCCTTTGTAATTCAATCGGATGACGTCTCCACAATGAAGATTGGTTGCAATGGAACTCAAACACTGTCTGCCTCTCGCCCTGACTGTACATTCTGCCATACTGCCGTTCAACTATCTCTTGATGTTGTCTTTCAACTTATATCGGTGTCTAGGTCTTCCTCGCTTGCCTTCAATCTTACCCTCGATTATGGTTTTTATAAGCGTATTGTGTCTTTTAACGTGGCCGAAATATTTCATTTGCCTCTTTCATCAACTTTCTTTTCATTCCCATTTGTCTAGAACCTCGGTATTTGATTGTTTATGTTTCTGTGAAATACGACATATTCTTCTGTATATCTATATATCCAAGGCCTCTATTCGTTTTTTTTTTAAATTTCTTATTCATTGTCCAGGCTGCTGTGTCATATTTAAATTTGCATATTCTAGGTGTATCAGAAACACAACTGACTACTTCTCTTATTAGTTGCATAAGGAGCGATGATTATGTATTCATAAACTCGACAGGAGATCATCAAGAGCGAGAAGTAGAAATGTTAGTAAACATAAATGTAGAGAAAAATATTAATGCATTATGGACACACAAAGATAGAATGATACTACTCATAAGTAAAGCAAAAACCTTTCGACATAGTAATTCTACAGACATACGCTCCAGCAACTGATTATAGCGATGGACAGCTAGAAGAATACTATGAAGACCTACATCAAACATTGAAAATGGTGAAATCATCAGAGATCCTAATAGTCATCGGAGACACGAACGAAAAGGTTGGAAAAATTAACTATGAGCAGATTGTATGGCAACAAGGTTTGGGAACCAAAAACGACAGTGGCCACCGACTGATATTGTTTTGTGAAAAGAATCTTCATATTATATGTAACACAGTTTTTCAACATGACTTTAGGAAATTTTATACGTGGAAAAGCCATGGAGTTAGAACGAGAAAGTAAATTGACTATATTATAATTAGAACTAGATTTAAAACAGTTTAGTTTAGTTTTTAAAATGACAAAACGTACTTTAAGGCTTATATCAACTCAACCACAAACCTGTAGTTATATAATTACAAATATATCTTAAAATAGCAGGAATAAGGACATCAATGTAGTCTCATATAGATATATAGCATTGAAACATCAGGCATACGTCAGCTATATAAAACAATAAATATAATCGGCTAATCGTTGACAGCATGACACAATGTTGACATGAAAATCCTGAGGAGAAAATGTGTGCAAAATGGCAATGTGTAAAAATTAGCATACTGATTGCTATACCAAATTCCCAATGAAGGAAAATCAGGAAAAGCAATTGTGGATAATCGATGAAATCACAGGCCAAATAACTCAAAGAAAGAAAGCAAATAATATTCAAGAATATACATTAATAGACAGAAGAATGTAATATGTGGATAGCTGTCAAAGAAGCATGGATTCAGATAAAGTGTAAGGAAATAGAGGATCTAGAAATAAAACACAACTCGAAAGGAATGAAAAGAAATTATAAAAGATTAACAAACAAGAAAGATAATAATATAACAGAAAATTGTTGTATTGGAGACGAAGATTGAGAAATTATAGTTGATAATCATTATCGTCATGTGCCATGACGATACCCGTGGAAAATCCTGTTTCGTCATCTCACACGATCACCAGAGTCGGAAATCGACTCTATGTTTTTGTCTCTATTATTCCATGACGCCAAGCCATCCACATATTTACCTCTCTTCCTTCAACTTTTCCACCTCAATCTTACCAGTTGTAAACAAATTCTCCAGTTTAAACATGCCCAAAAATATAGATTGTCTATGTACAATTTCACTAATCATTTTACAGATTTTATTTGTTTCTTGTGGAGGCATTGGTTTTTCTGCCTACCTCAGAAACTACAAGTCAACTGCCATTAGATTTTATTTCAACGTATCTGCTCGTTGTCTACGTTTCACATTCATACAAAAGTACAGGTTCTATGTAGCACATTAGCACTTCTTGTCTCGTCGCAATTATCATCTTTTTTTTTTTTTTTGGACAGTATTATTTAATTATTTATATTTTGCAAAAGGCTACCTTTGACACAACGATTTTTGTTCTAATCTTTTCAAGCTACTTCCGAGCAGATGGTATAAATGTCCCTCATTCACTTATGTAAAAATGTTTCCATTTACCCGTATATTACATTTTGATTTTTCATTCTTCTTAGAGACGACCATAACCTATGTCTTCTTATAATGTAATTCTAATCCTAGTTGTTCACTGTGTACAATAAACGCATCTGCTAAATGTTGTAGATCGTGTTCGTTGTCTGCAGTCAATACTGTATCATCTGCATATCTAATGTCATTGATGGTATGTCCATCAATGACGATTCCTCTAATATCTTCTAAATTTCTAATAATATGTTCACTATATAAGGAAAACATATCTGGAGACATTACATGTCCCTGTCGCACACCTCTCTCAATAGGCTGATAATATTGACCTACTTCATTATCAAGCTTCATGGCAACTTGTTTTCCATACATGTGTATAAAAGTCTAAGTAAGGTCTTTCCCATCAATGTGTAAGCCTGCATGCGTTTTCGTCATGTTGACATGTCTTACTTTATCGAAACCCTTTGTGTAGTTAATAAAGAAAAGACGTGGCTCTTTGTTACTTTCAGCTCTATTAACGTTCTCAGCAAATACACAGCATTTACTATACCTTTGCTTTCTACGAACCCACATTGTTCTTTCTCGATTTCGGGTTGTATTTTTTTTTCCTAACATTTTGCATGATGATTCTTAACAAAATCTTCGCGAGTGGGTAATTATACTAATTGTTTGACGTTGCTCACATTCCAAGGATCCTGATTTCATCGGGATTGCAATAAATATATATTTACATAATTCAGGAGGTAGATGTCCAGTATCATATATTGTGTTGGGACGCAGAGGTGTTTCCAAGGCACCAGGGCCGGGTTATATACTGGCCAAGACCTATTGACGCGTCCTCGTCGAGCGTCCTGGGCAACAGGTCCCTTCGGGGTCCTGGCTAAAGTCAGTAGGATCGCCGATTCCTCCGAAGTCGGAGAGTGTCTGCCTGTACGGCGAGGAACCACCAGTCTGCACACCAATAAGCCAGACATGGGACAACGGATACTCACGCAAACCTCAGGTCCCGTATGACATCACACTGATGTTGGACAACAGGATGCCTTCATCCGACATACAGGACTTCGCGTTGGAGCTCAAGCCAACGAACACAAGCAAGCAAGCATATATTGTGTTCGGCAGTCTGGTGACTTTGTCTATTCCATATCTTCTACGGCATTGATAATTTCTGTTTTGATGTTGTCTGGACCTGGGGTCTTTCCAGTTTGCATATGGTTAAGAGAATTCTGAACTTCCATCTTCAAAATTGATGGTCCTTAATTATTGTCTGGAATATCATACTGTTCCTGTATGGTATCGTTATAATGGTTTTTCACATAATCTGGTGTTCCCTGCCAGTGAGAAGTCCTGATCGTTCGGGTCCCATCGATTGACGGACGTCGGTCGCGGCGATTGGGCAATCTTGAGCATAGCCTACGATGGGTAGCGTTGTGATATTCTGTTGTGATAATTTGGTGTGTCCAGTGTGTGCCGCGTGGTTACACACCCGCTTCACACGCGTGATCCGGAACTGTTTCCGGATCCGGTCAGGGATATGCACTACTGACGAGCTCAAATGAGGGCGAAACTCTAGTATAGTGCTTCCATATTGACGTGGATAGGCCTTAGGTTCATACCAGAATGCGATCGGCGTTGCCAGTAGTGGGTTTTGCTCAATATTTAAATTTCAAATCCCGAAACAACCACATAATCAATATCATACTGTTCCTATATGGTATCGTTATAATGGTTTTTCACATAATCTGCCAATGTATTTAAAATCTAATGTTTTCTATGATAATTTTGCCATTTTGTTGTTTGTTTTTAGTCTACACGTTGATATGTGTGTTCTTTTCTTAGTGACATGAATTCTTTAGTGCATTAATTTGGTATTTCGATTGTTATGTTGCTTTTAGGTTTCCCTGGAATTTTGACCAAACCACATTTCTTTTGCCTCTCTGCACAATTTCCTAATGTCCATATGAATCTCTTTATATTTTTTCACGGTCATTTTTTTTTATTTCATCTCATTTCCATTAGATTTAATACGTCTTCCGACAAAAATACCTTTCGTCTCCTCATATTTATTGTTGGCATAGCTGTTTCTGTAGCCAAGCTGATTGATTTCTTCAATATTTCCCATTGGTCATTGACATTTTGAAGTGGAATTTCCAAATCAGCCAATGTATTAAATCTGTTCTTTACTCCTTCGTTGAATTCAGGTTTTATCTCCTCACTCTTCAGTATAGATAGTTCAAATAGTATGTTTCTTTATGTCTATTTGACCGTCCTTAAATTTTTTTAATACTGCTTATAACTAATCCATCGTCGAAGTAGTAGTCAGGAGGTGTGTTTTCACGCTGTCATCATATTTAATTATATTTCTACAGCCATTTGTGACTTACGTTTTGACTTTTTTTCGTAACAGGCGATGTGTATTACGCAACAAGTGAAAAGGGATAACAAATATTTACGCCAGACTAGTAGCTGACATGGTTATCGATACATTTCGATTGCTATACCAGCCGCTTTAGGTGGCATGTGACATGACGTAGAACTGTTGTCACACATGGTGACATTTCAACTATTCTAATAACGAGCACTAAGTGGCCTATTATCTAACAGATCCTGGTTGTCGAGCACCACGGAGGAAATGTAACTAATGTAATCACTTAGATGACTTTGTGAATAAACAAACGCCTTCTGTTGGACCAAACCTGTTTATGAAAAATAAGTCGTCGCTGTGTTTTCACGGTCTAGTTGAAGAACACTCATCGTCATCACCATCATGTGTCATGCCGATAAGCGTGGGCGGTCATATTTCGCCATCTCACATGATCACCAGATTCGTGGATCAGCTCTGTGTCATGGTCTCGACCATGTCATGCTGCCAAACCATCAAGGTATTTACTTCTTTGCCTTCCCTTTATTATTTCCCCCTCAATCTTGCAAGTTGTCACCAAGTTCTCTAGTTTATGTCTTCTCATAATGTGCCCAAGCACATTTGACTGTTTGCGTCTAATTTCTCTAATCAGTTTATGGTTTTCATTTGTTTCTTATAGGACTTGGTCATTGGTTTTTCTTTCTGTTCATGGTATTCTTTGCATTTTCCTCAGAAATCACACTTCAACTGCGTGAACATTATTGCGAGATCAACATTTTTGGGTAGTTAAAATTTGTTTGTGGGGAACAGTCTTGAGTGAACAGCTTTGAGTGAATAGTTTTGATTGAACACTCTTGAGTGAACAGTTTGAGTAAACAGTCTTGAGTAAACAGTTTTGAGTCAACAGTCGTGAGTCAACTGTCTTGAGTGAACAGTTTTAATTGAACAGTTTTGAGTGAACAGTCTTGAGTGAACATTTTTGAGTAAACAGTTTTTAGTGAACAGTCTTGAGTGAACAGTCTTGAGTGAACAGTCTTGAATGAACAGTTTTGAGTGAACAGTAGTGAGTGAAAAGTTTCGAGTGAACAATTTTGAGTTAACAGTTTTGAGTGAAGTCTTGAGTGAACAGTTTTGAGTGAATAGTTTTGAATAAACAGATTTGAGTGAACACTTTCGAGTAAACAGTTTTGAGTGAACAGTTTTGAGTGAACAGTTTCGAGTGAACAGTTTTGAGTGAACAGTTTTGAGTGAACAGTTTTGAGTGAATAGTCTTGATGAACACTTTCGAGTGAACAGTTTTGAGTGAACAGTTTTGAGTGAACAGTTTTGAGTGAACAGTTGTGGTTGAACAGTTGTGAGTGAAAAGGTTTGAGTGAACAGATTTGAGTTAACAGTTTTGAGTGAATAGTCTTGAGTGAACACTTTCGAGTGAACAGTTTTGAGTGAACAGTTTTGAGTGAACAGTTTCGAGTGAACAGTTTTGAGTGAACAGTTTTGAGTGAACAGTTTCAAGTGAACAGTTTTGAGTGAACAGTTTTGAGTGAACAGTTGTGGCTGGAAAGTTGTGAGCAACTGCAATTATTCACCAACTATAGAACTGTTGCCCTAATCAGTCATGCAAGTACAATTCTACTAAAATCGTAATGTCTTCGTAAGAAATGGAAGAAGAGATTAACGTGGTTCAAGCTGGATTTAAATAAGAAAGAGGAACATTAAATCACACACTCAGTGTGCGTATAATAATAGAGAAGTGTAGAGCATTTAATGTTTTGTGTATTATTAAAAGGCATTGTACTGTGTGTAAAACATCAGAAACTTTAGGAAATTATGAGAAAAACATGTGGTACAACTCATAAAAAATGCTCTAGCTAGACCAACAAGCAGCGGTTAGAATATATGGTGATATAACAGATTGGTCTGACATTAAGCAAGAAGTCTGTCAAAGCTGCGTGCTATCCCCTTATTTGTTTAACCCAGTGGTTCCCAAGCTTTTCAAGCAGAGGGCCATATCTACTATTTTCGATACTGGGCCACAACGTTATAAAAGTCGTACAATATCATTCTTACCTTTCTTAACTTTCGTCAACAAAATTCTAAAACTTTAAAGGCAGTCAGTGTCAGTACTACACTGCGGTCATTTTTTTGGTTTAATATCAAAAGTTCATTTAACAATAAATTTATAATCAGTTTCGAAAATCGCTATTAATGTAATTACAGTGGTACCTCGGGTTACGAACTTAATTCGTTTCAAACCACGGTTTGTAACACGAAACGTTCGTAACCCGAAACATTGAAATCAATTAAATAAACACAATCCGTTTCAAGATGAAATAATCGTCCTTTTTGTTTATTAACATCCTGTCGTTTACCAGACAAAACGCAAAGAATACGTTTACTTCACGTTTTAAATAAAGAGAAAGAAAACAACTAAATGAATTAAATGTAAAATAAAAAGAGATTTAGTCTATCTTTATTACCAAGAAAACGATCATGGGAAATGTGTCACTTTCTTTGTTATTCTGAAACATCTTGTCGCTATTTCTTGGCAGCCGACTGAATCTTTCTGCACTAAGAAACTATCAAGGAAAATTTGTCGCTTACTTTGCTGGATAATCTTTCTGAAGTGGGCTATCGTGCTATCATTCATCGCATATAGGGGCATAGGGCTTGTTAGCAACAAGTTTGTTTGGATGATGGTTCACAATGAAGTCTTCGACGTCTGCCAACTTGCTGCAAATTTCTTTAATCCTGGTAATTGAAACGGTCACTGACTCCTCATCATCGGACGACTGCTCCTCCTTTAATGTCTTTAGCGGTTTATTCCGAAGATCTACAAGCTCATCTGTAGTACCGTTTGTACTGTACGCGATCGTTTGTCTCCAACGTTACACCTTGCTCTCTCTCGCTGGCCTTCATTCGTAACCCGAGGCACTGTTCGTTACCCGAGACATAAAATTTTCGAAGTCGTTGTTCGTAACCTGAATTCTTCGTGACCTGAGGCGTTCGTAACCCGAGGTGCCACTGTAATTTACTATTGTAACTGTTGTTCATAACCAGTTACTTAAGCTCAGATGCCAGTTTATCAATGTCTGGGCACAAATCTGTCGTGCCCATAGTCATAAGCGCCGCTAGGTTACTGTTGGTGAGTGTGGAACGTTGCGTTTTTTTTTTTTTTTATAACGGTCATTGCGGAAAATGACTGCTCGCACCTGTAAGTCGAACCAAAACGACAAATGTACCTCTGGGCGAATGAACGCAAATGTTCAAGCTGTTCGACAGGCAATAGTCGCCAGAATGAAATCATATGATCAGCTGAAGGTGAAGCAGGCAGCTCCAGAAATTTACATCTCAGTGCAGAATTGCATTTCAAATCAATTACTTCGTGTTGAAGGTTTTGCTGTAATTGACATAGCTTGGCATCAGGAAATACGAACGGATTTGTGAAGAGAGTATATTATATTAAATAAGGCCACTTTCTGACTGCTGGCGGGCCATAAGTGGACCGCGGGCCGTGGTTTGGGAACCTCTGGTTTAACCCGTACGCCGAAAATATAATGAGAAATGACAGAGATGATATAACCAAGGAACAATATGATGCCCTAACAATCTGTGGTCATGAAATACAAGAGATTCGAGATGCTGATGATTCATTATTACTATCCACATCGAAGACTGGTACCAAGGCACCAGGGCCGGGATCTATACTGGCCAAGACCTACTGACACGTCCACGTCGTGCGTCCTGGGCAACAGGTCCCTTCAGTGACCTGGCTAACATCAGAAGGTTCGATGATTCCTCCGAAGTCGGAGAGTGTCTGCCTGCACGGCGAGGAACCACCAGTCTGCACACCAATAAGCCAGACATGGGACAACGGATACTCACGCAAACCTTAGGTCCTGTATGACATCACACTTATGTTGGACAACAGGATGTATTCATCCGACATACAGGACTTCACGCTGGAGTTTACAGCCAGCGAACACAAGCAAGCAAGCATAACTCTTGCTCGTTTTTAGCTAGTAACACGGTATCGCCTGCATACCTAAGATTGTTTATGATGTTTTCATTGATGTTAAGTCTAGGTCAGTGTTTCCCAACGTGGGGCCCACGCCCCACAGGGGGGCAATTCGATTAGTTAAGGGGGGCAATTCGAAAATGGAAGAAATCGGCTGGATATAACAAAACGGGGAGACTTGAGACTGAAGTTAACTAAATTGGAACCTGACATAAAATCTCTTTGCAGCAAGCATCAAGCGCAAGGATCTCACTAAATTTAAATAATAAATAATTACTAATAATTAAAATAATATAGAAAAATCTTTCATTAAAATTATTGTGTACTTGAATTGCAGTTCTCCATTATCTTCTTCTTCTTCAGCATTCCGAGCCATTGAGGTTCTTTGCTGCAGATACAAGCCGTCTCCATTCGTCTCTCTGGTTGACCTTCTCTTGCCAGTCGCTGATTCCAAGTGCTTGTAGGTCTGTATGTATATTATCTCTCCACCGTCTTCTTGGTCTACCTCGGGGTCTACGGTCATTTATTTCTTGAGTGTAAGCGAGTTTTGTTTCCCTATTATCTTCCATTCTTTCTATATGCCCCAGCCATTGCAGTCTATTAGCCTTCATGATACCAGTGATTAGCGGGGACTTAAACAGATCATAAATGTCTTTGTTGCTTCTTCTTTTCCACTCTCCACTTTGTGTATCCCTAATGGGCCCAAAGATGCGTCTTAAGACTTTGTTCTCAAAGGTTTGTAACAAGGCTTCATCTCCTTTAGTTTTATTCCAGGTTTCAGAATCATACAGCACAACTGGTCTAATCAGTGTTTTGTATATTGTAGTTCTCCATTATATGTTTTGAAAATTTACTTACTGTGTTTGAGCTGTTTGCTCAATAATTTCCTAGTGATTTCTTTCTAAAACCTATCATTCAAGTTTCTTTAGTGAACATTTCAATCTTTGAATATTAAAAACAATGTATATGTGGAGGAGGGGGGGGGGGCATAAGAATTTTAGAAAGGCTTGGGTGGGGCTTAGCACAAAAAAGGTTGGGAAACAATGGTCTAGGCAGTTCGGCTTGATTAGAAATTCTTTCCTTGTTTAGGTTAACGAGACTCGGGAGCAACACGCATCCTTGCCATATTCCTCTGTTTATCTCTATGGGCGACGAATAATTGTTTCCATATCTTATTGTCGCCACTTATTCCCAGTACAAGTTAGTAATGAGCCTGGTGTCTTTTCCGTCTACTTCTGTATCTTGAAGGTATGTAATTTATCGTTCATGTTGTACTCTGTCAATAACTTTCTTGAAATCTAAAATTTAAAAAATATAAAACACACACACACTCACACACACACACACACACACACACACACACTCACACACACACACACACACACACACACACACACACACACACTCACAGAGAGAGGCAGAAAAAGAGAGAGACAGAGAGAGAGAGACAGACAGACAGACAGAGACAGAGACAGAGACAGACAGACAGACAGATATATGTATATTTGAACTACTATATATTTTTCAATCAACATCCTTAAATACGAGGGTAAGTTAATAAATAAGTCACAAATGGCCGTAGAAAAATAACTAAATATAACAACTTGAAACCAGTTTATTTTTATGCATACATTGTCCCTTTATTTCTCAACATAATTTCCACCAACATTGAGGCACTTATCCCCTTCGTTGTATCAGTCCTCCTAAACCAGCTGCATAGAACTGCGTGCTACTGTTTTCTAAACCACGTTTTCACTTCACATTCAACTTCGGCGTCATTCGCGAAATGTCTCACGCCAAGGTGGGTTTTCAGTGGACCAAAAAGGTGGAAATCGCTAGTGGCTAAGTCGGGGCTTAAGGTGGACGTTCCAGAACTTCCCACCTTAGTTGGTTAATTTTCTTCTGAGTTAATCGAGCCGTTGTGGTCTGGCATTGCCTTGAAGAAGCAACACTCCTCTAAGTCAACAGTCCTGGCGTTTTCTTCGAATTGCATCATGAAGCATCGATATAACTTCACAGTACGATTCACAATTCACATTGTCACCTTTCTTTTTGAAATTGGTTAAAAGCACGCCTTGACAATCCCATAACACTGTCAGCATAACCTTCCCTGCTGATGGCGTAACCTTGAATTTTTGGACACAAGGCAAAGAAGGATGTTTCTATTGCATTGAAGCACGCTTTGATTCGGGCTAGTAGTGATGCACCCATGATTCGTCCCCAGTAACAATCCTGTTCAGCATGTCTTCTCCTTCATCTTCGTATCTTCAGAGATGATGCAAGGACAGGCCAAATCGGTTCATTTTGTGTTTCTCCTTCAATTGTCTGGGTACCCGCCTGGAGCAGACTTTCTTAAATTCCAATCGATCATGCATTATGCTGTATGCTGAACCATGTGAGCACCCTTTCGCATATGCCTCACAGTTTATCATTACTCGCCTGTCACCTTTAATCATCTCCTCCAACCGCTGCACGGATGCTTCTGTTGCAATCTCAACAAGACGACCAGATCGGATTTCATCAACAATTTTAGAGCTTCCTTGAGAAAATGTTTCTACCCAGCTATGCACCGCATTACGGAACAAACATTTGTCAGCATAAACAGGAAGCAATTCCTTATGAATGTCTTTTGCAGGCAGCCGTTTTGCCCACACACACCAAAAAAAAACGCACAACAGCACGTTGCTCATTGGTTGTACGCTCTGTTAGTACAGTCGCCATTTTGTTTATGCGCTGTGCATGCGCATGAGACACTTAGCGCCACCTGACGAATGGGAATATAAAGTTCGATGTTGCTATCAACTAATGACACCTGTAGACAACACCAACTACATTTACATGCCATCCCACAGAATTGTGTGACTTATTTATTGACACGCCCTCGTATATTCAATTAGGCAACAAATACAGTCCCAAATTAGAGAAGAACAATGTGAGTTTGTAGAAGGCAAGGGTTCGGTGGATGCTGTGTAAATGCTGAGAACATTAATTGAATGTTATGTAGATGTAAACTAAGACCTACATCTTTGCTTTATTGACTACACAAAGGCTTTCGTTAAAGTAACACATGCCAACATGATAAAGATGCTTGCAGATCTACAAATTGATAGGAAATTCTTGGAAGAATAGGAAAGAATTGGAAGCAAACATTAGAAAGAAGTTAAATCACCTTTAGATAATAAATTAATCAGTGAGAAAACTGTGCAACTTCTAACCCCACGGGGCTCACAACCCACCTATCCACGCCCCAAACCCATTTCCAGATATTATGGTCTCTACGAAAAATCGCAACTGCTTTCTCTTCTAATAGCGTAAATGCACGGTGGAAGTGGCTAGTGCAGAAGCCAGATTTCTCGATTAGAAGTTCGAGAACGTATTACGCGATGAGTGGGATTCAGGTGAGAGTGAGAGCCAATCAGACACCAGGCGTGGCTTCATTGAACCATGAAGTCTCAAATGTTAATATATGGTTCATTTCACAATTTATTGTTTGAATATGCAAGACCCGTTCTGTTTCCGAAAAAGCTGTATATTTATGAGATCACCATTGTTTCTTGTTACAAAAATTACCGAGAACTCTGATGATTCTAATCAAACATCGGATTCATTATACATAACGGACACTGCAGTGGCTATTCTTTCATGGCATTTAACAGCTCCGATTGTTTCTTTACTTCCTCTGCGCGAATTGGTTGGTCGGTTCGTCGTGTTGATCTTTTATTGTTGACAGCCGTAACAATGACTAAATTATGAAGTACAAGAGTGCTTATCAATGACCCCCTAACTATCCCATGTCACTGGAGGGCCTTAAATTCAGCGGTCATCCTTTGAACTCGCTAATAATTCAACACTGAACAAAACGAAAGAGGCGTATCTCAACAAACTCAAGAGCTGCATATTGACAGCATAGTGGATACTGGTATAAAAGATTTATCAGCGGATTTCTACATTCGGGAGGCGTGCGTTTGGCAAGGAGCAATACAAAGCTCTAAATGTTCTTGCCTTTTGAGTAGCTATTGTTTTGTCTGCATCCATGCAAGCCACTTTCACAACACGTACTTCAGAGAAATTTCATTAGCTTTGTTGATTTTAGCTTGCTGAATAATTTAGCACGTCTGTGTTATCTTTTCGTCCTTCCTTCCTGCCTGTCTGTGTTGTTTTTCTTTCTTACCTACATAATGCAGTCCTTCTCGCTGTTTTTATCGTGAATAATTCAGGTCGTCCGTATTGCATTTTCCTTTTCTTTCTTTCTTTCTTTCTTTCTTTCTTTCTTTCTTGCTTTCTTTCTTTCTTTCTTTCTGTATGTCTATCTGTCTATGTTCAACACGAGTTATAGTACAATTTCACAGTCATCATCATCATGCGCCGTGCCATCTGCTGTAGACTCTCATGCAACTCCACATCTAAAAGTCCTTGGCTTTCTGGATCAATCTACTAATGATATTCGTCCACGCCACCTTCTAAATCCATCGACCATCATTTCTCTGAGTCTGCCTCTTATCTTTTCAATTTTTGTGATGTTTTCTAATATCACTCTTCTCATTTCATGACCAAAGAAAGCCTGTCTTGTTCTTTCCTATTGTTGTATCAACTGTTTAATTGTAATTATTCTAGGATCAAGGCAACGAAATTACCAACTAAAAGGGAATTCGAGAGTAAAAATATTTGTGAAGATAAAATATATAAATGTTGGCATCTTGACGTCTTGACAGAAGAAGGTGTTTTTTGTTTTGTTTACATTGTGCTTCAAAAATAAAAAAAATAAAAATTTTTAAATAAAATAAAACAACTAACCTGGCAGTATCGAATGTGACTAAATAGACCTATTCGCCCTGTAAATGTTCGTTCACAATGGATGCATGTGAACACATGTTCATTTCCACCAGCACGCACCATATGACGTCTTACACGTAAAACATTAAATGACAGCTCCACATGGCAGAAGGAATAAGAACGCGTGCTCTTAAACATCCGGTGTGCTGATGCCGAGGTACGCGGTTCAACGCCTACACCGGACAGATGGACTACAATGTTAACCTGTCGTGCTTGACTTGGGAACGTTAATTACAAGTACCCCTGAAGTCGGAGAGGGCTCGCTTAATGGCGATGGGCACTGTTAACAAGGAAAGCTAACCCACACGCAAAATGCAGTCCATCACGACTATAAATAGTGTCTATGGACTACGCTTGAGTTCACAGCGAGCGAGTGCCAAAAAAAAACAACATTAAAAGCAAATCCTGCATCGAAAAACAAGAGAGAGAGAGAGAGAGAGAGAGAGAGAGAGAGAGAGAGAGAGAGAGAGAGAGAGAGAGAGAGAGAGAGAGAGAGAGAGAGAATGGCAACTGTTGATGCCTTGTAAACTACGGGAACCAATAAATCATTCTTTCAGTTTGGAAGTACTATACTCGAGTTTCACTCTCGTTTGAGCTCATCAGTAGTAAATATCCTTGACCGGACAAAGCCTTAAGTTCGTACCGGAATAGAATCAGCGTTGCCAGTTGTGGGTTGTGCTCAATCTTTAAATCTCAAATCCCGAAACAACCAAATAAATCAATTTGATTATTGCTTGCTGGACTTAAGGTGGCCTGGTGTGCCTTGCCAGCCGAGAAGACCTGATCATTCGGGGCCACATCGAATGACGGATGTCAGTCGCGGCGATGGAGCAAATTTTGAGCTATAGCCTACGATGGGTGACATTGTGTATATTCTAGAGTGAGAATTTGGTTGCGTCTAGCGTGCACCGCGTGGTCTAGTGGTTACATAACCGCGTCACACGCCAGTCATCCGGGATTTGTTTCAGGGTCCGGTCAAGGATATGCACTACTGACGAGCTCAAACGAAAGCGAAACTCGAGTATACCGCTTCCAAACTGACGTGGACAAGGCCTTAGGTTCCTACCGTAGTTGCCAGTTGTGGGTTGTGCTCAATCTTTAAATCTCAAATCCCGAAACAACCAAATAAATCATTCTTTCAATGTTTAGCATTAGTTTACAATTTGCCCTTTTAATACCGGACACTTCTGAACCTTATTGCGCTCGCCAGCTTTGCACTTAAACGTAGTCCATACACATTACTTCTAATAGTGCTGGAGTGACTTTTGCGGGTGGATTAGCTTTACCTATCAACAGTGTCCTATGCCATCAGACGAACCCAGTCCGTCTTCAGAGGTACTTGTAATTTATGTCTCCATGTCAAAGATGAGTAGTCAACATTTTAGTCAAACTGTCTCGTGTAGTAGTTGAACCCCTTACCTCGGAATCAGCACACCAGATGTTTAAGAACACGTGTTCTTATCAATTTGGCCATGCTGACCTAACACCTCTGGATTCGCAATTCCATTTACAGCGTTTGAAACCAGATTCGGTTGATTTCGAAGCTGACCGCTTTGCGCTGGTTTTCATACAATGGTATGAGTGTCGGTCGTTCAGAAAGCAATGGCAAACTACTGAACGTAAACTTGCCAAGAAATTACAAACAGCTAAATAAATTCTAGGATTGACTGCGACGTTCTGAATAGAATATGAAACAAAGTTTTTTTTTTTTTTTTTTTTTTGTAACTCAAAAATTAGATGGAAAAAAGCTAACAAATTGAGACTAGTAACAGATAGGGGTGCAACTGTGGCAATATTGTCTTCCTCGGAGATTTCTATAAGTGTAAGGAAGTTATCAATCAATCAGGTGCCGTCTTCGCAATGAAGGTTGGCTGCAGTGGATCTCCAACACTGTCTGTCTCTAGCCTTGATTGTACATTCTGTCAGGCTGATGTTCGTCCATCTCTTGATGTTATCCTCCCACTTGTATGAAGGAAGTTATGGTGTAACGTAATTTGATGTAGAATCTCTCTCTCTCCTTCACTCCTCTCTCTCTCTCTCTCTCTCTCTCTCTCTCTCTCTCTCTCTCTCTCTCTTTCACTATATGTGTGTCTGTGTCTGTGTCTGTCTGTCTGTCTCTGTGTGTGTGTGTGTTTGTGTGTGTGTGTGTGTGTGTGTGTGTGTGTGTGTGTGTGTGTGTGTGTGTGTGTGTGTGTGTGTTGGGGAGTTGCCACATGCACATAAATATTAAATGTCAACCATTTCACATTTTAAACTATTCTCTGTTTAAATTAACCAAGTCGGCCAATTTTAAAAAAATGGTACCTAAAATTACCCGAAACGTAAGACCATGTGCCATTACTGTAGTGCCGATTAGTCCATACACATATCGACCCAGCACAAAAAAGTCGCTTAAATGTCGGCACGGTCGAATTTATTGCACCGGGAGTTATTCCATATGGCTCAGTCTCTATCCACAGCGTGGAAAGCATCGCACAAATCTCGAACCCCGTAGCTCCAGCGACGACCCCCAGGAGTCTACAGAAAAAATGCACTCGTGAACCGAAGGACGCGGCCCGGAATCGAACCTAAAACCTTCGGAGCCCGAGTCAGATGTCTTGACAGCTTCATCACGGATCTAGCACATAATGTCGGATGAGCATTAACGTGTGAAAAAGGGACCTACATTAAAGATTGGTCTACAAATATAAGGGTTAGCATTTTGTACTGAATACGTCACATATTGTCAAATGAGTCTCTTTCTGTACTACAATAATGTTGTAAATATGATTATAAACGTGGAATACAGTGGGAACCCACGACATTATCTTAAGGGGCATTAGTTAGTTCTCAGAGGTTAAAAAACATGGCAAAACAAGGAAAGAGTATCAACTTCATTGCATGGGGTTTTATCCCATATGGCTCGGTCTCTTTCCGCTGGGCGGCTTGCAGAAAGCGTCGCACAAAGCATGAACTCCGTAGCTCCAGCGACGATAGCCATGAGTCTCCGAGAAAATTGCACTCATGAACAGAACGACGTATGAAGAAATCGAACCCACCAGACACCGCACCATTTCCTCGAGGAGAAAAGAAATCTAAAACAAACTCAGAAAGGTACAGACTGAACAACGCAGCATAACGTGACATGGTTATAACGGGTGTTTCCTGTGGGCTCTCTCATCTCATCTCATCTCATCATGTTCCTTTTGTACCTTGAGGTGTCGAAGTGAAGTATAAACAGCGGGAGATTGCCCGCTTATGGGCTTCATGTGTCGATATTCCCATGGACTCTATTTTTCCCTCTGTCCATCGTTTACGTGGTCGACCTCTTCCTCTGCTTCCACCGCGTTTGTACATCATTACTTATTGTGGTATACTGTTAGTTGGTAACCTAGTTGCCTAGCCAAACCATTTAACTTGCTGCCTTCTAATAAAATCTAGCGCTGCTATAACCCCCACTTTAGTCCTGATTTCTTCAATTCACATCTTATCACTTCTTGATGCATTGAGTATTCTTCTCAGGAATCTAATTTACGTTATTGTGATTTTCCTTGTCTCTTTTTCTGTCATTGTCCATGTTTGGTATTGGTGGCATAGAGTTGGTAGGAAGAGTGTGTTGTAAAGTGCAATCTTAGTAACTATTGATACATGTTTGTTCTTAAGTATTGGTGCCATTTGTCCAATGAGTTGATTTGCCTTATTGCATCTATTTTCTATCTCGTCGTCTGATTTGCAATTTGATGATATTATACTGCCTAGGTACTGAAAGGTACTGTTGAGACTGAACTGCGTAAAGCCTAAATAATGCCAGGCAGCCTTTGTGGGCTGTATTAAACTATGATCTGTTTTCATCGTAATATATCTATCCCTTGAAGAAACTGTGCAGTGCTACCCTTGCATACCCCGCTATATTCCGAGCTTGGAGAGGGGAAGTACAGCTCTGCAACAGTTTTTTGTGTAGATACTACGTTTTTCTCTACAGCAACTTCACTCCAATATGATTGGCACCTGGCCGTCTTGACAGGCGATAGTTTGTACCTCCTCATTATATCTCTCCATATCACCAAGCCTGGGCTAAACTTAGAGACCATGCGTTGCTCAATCAGCGTGATCCCTCTCTAGGCATATCTAGTTAACACCAGAAGATAGGCAACACAAATACGTCTGGAACAAGACAAGTTGCAGAAGCTTCCATATCAGCAAAGCAATGCTCTAACAATCCACGTGTCGGAGCTTCGATCCCAGACTAGTAGCTGATCAAGGTTTAGAACCTGGTTTGCCCTACTAAGACATTTATTCTTTAGGTTGCATTTCCTCCCACTAGAGTAACGCTTGTCCCCTCTCATTTACGCTCATCCCCGAAGCCGTTATCACAACTTAGGTTTTCGAGTTTGGAGAGCGCCGCCAAACATTCGGTGCTAACAGAAAGCAGGTAGGACCGTCTACTGTCATAATGTTGCCCAGTCATATCTGATTAAACCCTGACTTTGGTTCCATAAGCATCATTTGTCATTTTCGGGGTTCAACCTGAAAGTCTGTACACTTTACGTAAAAGTTCAAAATCCAAATGATTCGCCAGACAGTCAATAAAGAAATTGATAATTTTAAAATATTAATCAAGGCCAGTCATAAAATAAATCAGTATGAATTACAGATAAAAGATGGTTTCCGTCACGAAAACGTGAAGTTAGCCGTCCTAAACTAGCTTTCCGCCTGTTAAGAGTTGATGGATTGACTAAGAGGGCGCGCATATAAAGTGCAGGCTGTGTTTAGATACACACTTTGGGCTTGCATATCATTGGGTCGTGTTGCCACAGAGTAAACCCAGGCAGCCATATATTGTTACAATTTTAAGTATTCAAAACCCCGCCACGCGTCGCTAACCGGTGTTATAGCCAAGTTGTGGTTGCCAGACTTTCCGCTCTAGTGATCCTATTCACATTTAACCTCATCGCCACACACATGTTAGGCTCGTTGTCACAAACAATTGAATTCAAACTGGCAACCCGAACTGCTTTCAATTATTGTAAAAGAAAAGTTTCAAAATGTGCTCACTTTTCCCTGCGTAATGCACATTCTTAAAAAAAAAAGAAAAAAAGACACGACTTACAACGGACATCCTGCTTCATTATTGTTTCCATGATCATGAATATATAACATCTTTGTTGAACCGCAGATTATTCTTTTCTTACAAGCAGTGTTTTTATATTTTCACAAAACACTCACTTGTAGCTCTCAATTATTAATAAGCCAGTAAAATGCCCAGTAATATTGCGTATTCTCAGTCGAGACTAGCGGGGGGTAACTGACACCATAGAGATATCCAATTATTTAACAAGACACATTAATTCACAGGAACAACCGGACGACCGTTATAACGCTGAGTAGAATCTGCGAAGAATCACAACCGTAACATAAATTTTTTGCTAGAAAATGCTAGCCATTTGACTGATAAATTATTAATGCACGTCTGTTGCGTGTTATTTTCTATCCCAAGCGATAACTTTGGTGATAGAATTATCATCATCATTTTAGGTCACCATGGACGAGTGGATAAACTTCATCTTAAACTTCCGGGAACAAATAGGTATATTTAGCTCCTGCGAGAAGAAACGTACTAAACATCACCACGTTGCACATACGTTACAAGGAGATCCATCGTATCCCGAAATACAGGTGAAAATCCGAAATCAGAAACACTCAATAAATATATAAAATGAATAATAAAATAAAATGCACACAAATGCGTACAATACGACACACAGGACGGCCGACGTTTCGATTCTCAGAATCTTTGTCAAGGACAGGACAACACTGATAGATAGAACAACGAAATATAAAAAACAAAAAAGCACAACTACTACGTTCCCGTGCGGGAGCAGAAAAGGAGGATTTGCCAGTTGCGAAGGCACTCTTTGTATGCAGAGTTTAAGTATAGTAGGTTGCCAGATAGGATTTACGTCGCCAAAAATATGCGAACAGTCTGATATGAAAAATATAGGGGTGTGGAGACAGTTTGTTAAGAATATTGGGGGGGGGGGGGACAGCATAGTAATAGACAGTGTAAACAGTTGGAGAATATGGCACAGTTATACAGTGGCCTCCACAACAGTATTGATACCTGCTGGATGGACGCATCCCAGATTGTTGATTAACTGGCATTCAATTTTGAGCCTAACGGAGCTGTTGGAGAAGCAAGGTTTCAATGCAGTGACACATACATCGTCGACTTCATTATGGTTGGAGGAATTAAAATAATTGGGGACAGGTTTGTAAGCGCCCTGAGTAATGTCTCTAAGGTGGTCTCTAAAACAAGTTGTCTGCCAGTTTGAGAACACCTCAGAGACATTAATCAGGGTTTCAAATCTGAATTCTTGTTCTGTCATTTCATCTCATCTCATCTCTTCTCATCTCATCTCATCTCATGGCATCATGTTTGTCCTCTATCTTGCTGTGTCGAGGTGAAGTATAAATATCGGGCGACTGCCGGTTTATGGACTTCATATATCGATATTCTCATGGAATCTGTTATTCCCTCAGACCATCGTTTACGTGGCCGACATCTTCTTCTGCTTCCATTTGATCTGCACATCATTGTTTGTTGTGGTATACTGTTGGTTGGTAGCCTAGTTATATGGCCGAACGATTTAACTTGCTGTTTTCTAATGAAATCTAGCGCTGCTATAACTCCCACTTTAGTCTTAATTTCTTCACTTCTAATTTTCTCTCTTCTTGATACATTGAGTATTCTTCTCATGAATCTAATTTCCGTTGTGTATTTTATTTTCTCTCTTTTTTTCCTGTCATTGTCCAGGTTTGGCATTGGTAGCTTAGAGTTGCCAGGAAGATTGTGTTGTAAGGTACTTTTCTAGTATATACTGATACGTGTTTGTGTGAAATTGGTGCCGGCTACACATTTTTCTGGAGTGGAAGGAAAAGCGAGGAAAGACGCCAATCCGGTGTGGGATTTGCCATTAAGTCGGCCCTGGTCGGCAAATTAGCTGGATTTCCAAAGGCTATAAACGACAGGCTCATGACCATGAAGTTGCCTCTGCTGAATGGAAGGAAGCACGCAACCATTGTGAGTGTCTACGCACCAACTATGACCAACGAAGATGATGTCAAGAACAAGTTCTATGAGGACCTGCACAATGTATTAACATCTGTTCCCAAAGGAGACAAACTTATACTCCTTGGGGATTTCAATGCCGGAGTAGGCACGGACACCACCTCTTGGAGTGGCATTATTGGAAAGCATGGAGTCGGAAATTGTAACAGCAATGGACTCCGCCTCCTTCAGACATGTGCCGAACATGATCTCCTGATTACGAACACAATTTTCCGTCTCCCCATGAGAAATAGGACATCGTGGATGCACCCTCGCTCGAAACACTGGCACCTCATTGACTATGTCATCGTCAGGAGGAGTGACAGACAAGACGTTCGAGTGACAAAATCCATGTGTGGTGCCGAATGCTGGACAGACCATCGTCTCATTGTCTCGAAAATGAACATCCACATCAGGCCACCACGGCGTCCTCAAGGGGCGAAAATGCAAACAAAGCTAAATGTCACCCGCCTAAACAGCAAGAAAATGCAGCAGTCGTTTGAAAATATGCTGGAAGACCGCCTCAAGCCCAATGCTGAAGCTAAACAGGATACAGAAACAGAATGGAGAGCCCTAAAGGACACAATTTACAACACTGCTATGGAAATCCTGGGTCCAGCCCCCCGAAAGCATAAAGACTGGTTTGATGAAAATTCCGAAGACATCAACCAATTGCTGGCCGAGAAACATCTTCTCCTCAAGGCACATTTGAATGACCCAAAGTCAAAATCAAAAAAGGATGCTTTCAAGAACATTCAGAGAGTAGTGCAGCAGAAACTTCGGCACATGCGGGAACTCCTGGCTGAGCAGCAAAGCTGATGAAATTCAGGGCTTTGCTGACAGACATGATATGAAAAACTTCTACGACTCACTGAAAGCGGTCTATGGTCCTTCATCACCAGGCATAGTTCCCCTCCTCAGTGCAGACGGGGGAACATTGGTCACCGATAAGAAAGAAATCCTCCAACGCTGGGCAGAGCATTTCAGCAAAATCTTAAATACAACTTCCTTCTTCGATGATAAAACCATCAACTGCCTTCCTCAAGTTCCCACCAATGAGACACTTGACAACCTGCCAACCATAGTGGAAATAAACAAAGCCATCCAGCAACTCTCCAGCGGCAAGGCACCTGGTCCTGACTCAATCCCAGCAGATATATACAAGGCAGGTGGGCCGGTCCTAACAGAGCAGCTTCACCACGTCTTCACAAACATATGGATGAACGAGACCTTGCCACAAGATTTTAAGGACGCGTCAATAGTCCACCTTTACAAACGTAAAGGAAACCGTCAATCCTGTGACAACCACCGAGGCATCTCCTTGCTTTCAATTGCAGGGAAGATACTCGCCAGAATTCTTCTCAATCGCCTCACAGCCCATCTCGATCAAGGTCTTCTTCCTGAGAGTCAATGTGGCTTCAGAAAGAACGTGGAACTGTTGACATGATTTTCGCTGCAAGGCAGCTGCAAGAGAAATGTCAGGAACAGAACTGCGAAATGTTCTCCACTTTCATTGACCTTACCAAGGCTTTTGATACAGTCAGCAGAGAAGGACTGTGGAAGATTATGGCAAAATATGGCTGTCCACGAAAGTTTGTCCAAATAGTGCGGCTATTTCATGACGGCATGCAGGCAAGAGTACAGGAAAATGGTGAACTGTCTGAACCCTTTCCTGTCACCAATGGAGTGAAGCAAGGATGTGTCCTGGCACCAACACTGTTCAGCCTCATGTTTTCAGCCATGTTGGTGAATGCCTTCGAGAACGACGACATTGGAATAGACATCAACTACCGTATGGATGGAAAGTTATTCAATCTCAGAAGGCTGAAAGCTAAAACCAAAATTAACAGCGGCATCGTCAGAGAGCTCCTGTTTGCTGATGATTGCGCTCTATACGCCAACTCAGAGGCAGACATGCAACATAATGTTTTAGCTTTCTCACATGCCTGTGCCAACTTTGGGCTCAATATCAACTTGGAGAAGACTGTAGTTATGTACCAGCCAGCTCCAGGGAATAATCACACTGTGCCGAATATCAAAGTGAATGATCATAGACTAAGTGTTGTGGACAAATTCACCTATCTTGGCAGCACCGTGTCACAAGCTGCCACAATCGATGACGAAGTGAATGCAAGAATCTCCAAGGCCAGTGCAGCCTTTGGCAGACTGTACAAGAATGTATGGGACAGAACTGGAATAAGCCTGCAAACAAAGCTAAAAGTCTACAAAGCAGTTGTATTATCCACACTGCTATATGCTTGTGAAACCTGGACTGTTTATCAGCGACACGCTAGGAAATTAAACCACTTCCACACAGTCTGCCTAAGGAAGCTACTGAAGATTAAATGGCAAGACAAGATTCCAGACACTGAAGTCCTAGAAAGAGCATCCATGCCCAGTATCCACACTCTACTGATGAAGAATCAGATTCGCTGGGCTGGTCACTTGACTCGCATGCCAGATCACAGGCTCCCTAAACGAATTTTTTACAGCGAACTGCGTTGTGGTAAACGCTCCCAAGGTGGCCAGAGGAAACGTTTTAAAGACACTCTGAAAATTTCACTGAATGCTTTTGGAATTCATCATGACACCTGGGAGGTTGCAGCCAGAGACCGAAATTCATGGCGTGCATCATAGCGCAAAGGTGCAGTCATATGTGAGGCAACCAGGACTGCAAGAGCTGTGAAGAAAAGGCAGGACAGAAAAACCACTACAGGAAATCCTCCTCCAGAGACGTCAAGCATTCTTTGCCCACATTGTCAAAGAACATTTCGAGCCAAAATAGGTCTTATCAGCCATCTTAGAACCCACGGCTCCACACCTTCAACCCCACTGGATGAAATGAATGGTCATCATCATTCTTGATGGACAAACAACAACAAACAACAGTATTGGTGCCATTTGTCCAATGAGTTTGTTTGCCTTATTGCATCTATTCTCGATCTCGTCTTCTGATTTGCCATTTGATGATATACTTCCTATGTACTTCAAGCTCTTTATTTGTTTCAGGGGGTGTTCTTTTAAATGAATCTTTGTTGTTTCTTCTTCTTCTTTGGTTATATTAATCATCTTTGTTTCACTTAGTTTCATGTTATGTTACTTACACACTTCGTTTAGACTATTTATGTGGACTTATTTCTAAGTCTTAAGTTCTGTGGTATAAGTCTCACATCCTGGAATACAATTCTTAAGTCCTGCGGTACACGCTTCAAGTCGTGAGGTACACACACGTTTTAAATCCTGTGGTGCAAGTTTCAGGTTCTGCAGTACAAGTCTCAAGCCCTGTAAAGTAAAGTTTATCCAATGTATAATATCCTTTATTGGACACTAAGTCTGCGTTGCCCAATTGTATACCATATGGTATTGTAAACCTAACACATGGTGTTTAAATAATCAAAGTACAACTGGCATATTTAACGGTTTCTCTGTTCTAGTGGCGAATTCATCTCCTGAGCTCTGCTGTTTTCACTTCTCGATTCACAAAGGACCAGGCTGATCTCAGATCTTAGAGTCCTGGCGTGAAAACGTGAGCTCGCTGCGCTGATGTGAACAATTATAATGCTTGTTTTTTTTAAAAGAAAGGATGGGGCATAAAGGAAATGTAATTAATAAATAGTGTGTTTGTTGGCAGGTGATGATGCTACTTGTTTTGATTATTGTATTCAATACGTGCATTCTGTGTGTGTGTGTGTGTGTGTGTGTGTGTGTGTGTGTGTGTGTGTGTGTGTGTGTGTGTGTGTGTGTGTGTGGGAGTGGGGCTGGGATGGGGATGTGGGGTGTATGAGTGTGTGTGTGTGTGTTCGTGCGTGTGTATGTGTGTACACGCGCTCGCGTGTGTGTGTGTGTGAGTGTGTGTGCGTGTGTGTGTGTGTGTGTCTTAACCAGCGAAATGCAGTATGGTTCTAAAAGAACATATGTCTTTTGGCAATTAGAAATATGAACACTTTTGCAACAAATAAACAGTGTGTTTACACTTGGGCTGCAACAACAGTAATCAAATGTCCTCTCCTCTACGAAGGTTGACTGCATTGGGTCTTCAACAATATATGTCGGTTGCTTTTATAGTAGACTCGGACAGACTACTTTTGGTCCATCTTTTAATGACATCTTCCCATTTTTAATGCTACTTATCTCTTTCCCGCATGTCTTTGACTGTTGTTTTAGTATGGTTTTGATTTTAAAGCATCTTCACTTTTATTGTGGGCGAAATATATTATTTGTATTATTATTGCCTTTTACTGTAAATGAAATATGTTATTTGCATTGTCTTTTATTGTCGATGAAATATGCTATTTGTATAGTCTTTATTTTGGCTGAAATATGCTAATTGTGTTGTATTTTACTGTGGATGCAATATGCTATTTGTATTGTCTTTTACATTGGATGAAATATGTTATTTGTATTGTCTTTTGTATTGGATGAAATATGTTATTTGTATTGTCTTTTGTATTGGATTAAATATGTTATTTGTATTGTCTTTTGTATTGGATTGATTGATTGATTGATTGATTGATTTAGGAACCGACATCACAGCATTCGGGACATTCCCGTAAGCGCTCCGTCCCCATCCTCAGCAGCCAGCGAAGAGTTCCAACACTAATAGTTCCAGTAGCAATCTGATTATATGTCCGTCTCGCCTTTCCTCTGAGCGTCGATCGTCGGCCAGATCCCCTCGTCACACCTCGCTGCCTCATTCTTACCAGACTATGGTGATCCATTGTATTGGATGAAATATGTTATTTGTATTGTCTTTTGTATTTAATGAAATATGCTATTTGTGTTGTCATTTATTGTGTATAAAATATGTTATGTGTATTGTCTTTTATATTTTATGAAATATGACATTTGTATTGCTTTTATTGTGGATAAAATATGCTATTTGCATTAACTTTTATATTGGATGAAATATGCTATTTGCATTTTCATTTATATTGGATGAACTATGCTATTTTTATTGTCTTTTATATTGATTGAAATATGTTATTTGTATTGTCTTCATACTGTATGAAATATGCTATTTTTATTGTCTTTTATATTGGATAAAATATGCTATTTGTGTTGTCTTTTATAGTGGATGAAATATACTATTTGTATTGTCTTTTATTGTGGATGAAATATGATATTTGTAACTGAGTTAAAGTTCGGATTCCAGCATAAAACCTTCACAAATGCAACAGCTGGTTGCTGGAGAAAAAAAAACATTGATAGAAGGAATAGGTATGAGGGTACAGGGGGAAGAGGAAATGCCAAAAATGGAAAAACTTTGCGGCGCGCCGTGATGAGTTCAGCGTTCAGAAAAGGAAATGCTTCATGATAATGATGTGATGATTTTTATGGTGATAATGATGATGTGATGGTAATGGTGATGATGATGATGATGCTGATGCTGATGATGACGGAGATGATGATGGTTGTGATGATTATGATGATTGTGATGATGATGATTTTGATGATGATGGTGGTGGTGGTGGTGGTGGTGGTGGTGGTGGTGGTGGTGGTGGTGGTGGTGGTGGTGGTGGTGGTGGTGGTGGTGGTGGTGGTGGTGGTGGTGGTGGTGGTGGTGGATGTGGTAGTGGTGGTGGTGATGATGATGGTGATGATATGATGATGATTATTATGATGGTGGCGATAATGGTGGTGGTGATGATCGTGTTGATGATAATGATGATGATGATGGTGGGGTGATGATGATGTTCATGATGATCGTGATGATGATGGCGGTTATGATTATGATGATTATTATGATGGTGGTGATGATTATGATGATGATTATAATGGTGGTGATGATTATGATGATTATGATGGTGGTGGTAATGATTATGGTGGTGGTAATGATTATGATGATGATTATGATGGTGGTGATGATTATGATGATGATTATGATGATGATTATGATTGTGGTGAATATTATGATTGTGGTGAATATTATGATGATGATGATGATGATGATGATGATGATGATGATGATGATGATGATGATGATGATGATGGTGATGATTATGATGATGATGGCGGTGATGATTATGATGGTGGTGATGATTATGACGATGATGATGGTAGTGGTGATTATGATGATGATTATGATGGTGGTGGTGATTATGATGGTGATTATGATGATGATTATAATGGTGGTGATGATTATGATGGTGGTGGTGATTATGATGTTGATGATGATGGTGGTGATGATTATGATGTTGATGATGATGGTGGTGATGATTATGATGTTGATGATGATGGTGGTGATGATTATAATGTTGATAATGATGGTAGTGGTGATTATGATGGTGGTGATGATTATGATGTTGATGATGATGGTGGTGATGATTATGATGTTGATGATGATAGTGGTGATGATTACGATGTTGATGATGATGGTGGTGGTGATTATGATGGTGGTGATGATTATGATGTTGATGATGATGGTGGTGGTGATTATGATGGTGGTGGTGATTATGATGTTGATTATGATTATGATGGTGGTGGTGATTATGATGATGATTATGATGGTGGTGATGATTATGATGATGGTGGTGATTATGATGGTGGTGGTGATTATGATGGTGGTGATGATTATGATCACGGTGATGATTATGATGGTGGTGGTGATTATGATGGTGGTGGTTATTATGATGGTGGTGATGATTATGATTGTGGCGGTGATTATGATGGTGGTGGTGATTATGATGGTGGTGATGATTATGATGGTGGTGGTGATTATGATGATGGTGATGATTATGATGGTGGTGGTGATTATGATGTTGATGATGATGGTGGTGATGATTATGTTTATGGTGATGATGATTATGATATTGATGATGATGGTGGTGGTGATTATGATGGTGGTGATGATTATGATGTTGATGATGATGGTGGTGGTGATTATGATAGTGGTGATGATTATGATGGTGGTGATGATTATGATGTTGATGATGATGGTGGTGGTGATTATGATGGTGGTGATGATTATGATGGTGGTGGTGATTATGATGTTGATGATGATGGTGGTGATGATTATGATGTTGATGATGATGGTGGTGATGATTATGTTTATGGTGATGATTATGATCACGGTGATGATTATGATTATGGTGATGATTATGATGGTGTTGGTGATTATGATGGTGGTGATGATTCTGATGGTGGTGGTGATTATTATGGTTGTGATGATTATGATGGTGGTGATGATTATGATGGTGGTGGTGATTAAGATTGTGGTGATGATTATGATGGTGGTGATGATTATGATTGTGGTGATGATTATGATGGTGGTTGTGATTATGATGGTGGTGGTGATTATGATGGTGGTGGTTATTATGATGGTGGTGATGATTATGATGGTGGTGGTGATTATGATGGTGGTGATGATTATGATGGTGGTGGTGATTATGATGTTGATGATGATGGTGGTGATGATTATGATGTTGATGATGATGGTGGTGATGATTATGTTTATGGTGATGATTATGATCACGGTGATGATTATGATGATGGTGATGATTATGATGATGGTGGTGATGATGTTGGTGATGATCATGGCGATGATGATGATGTTGATACTGATCTGTGCTATTCACTTTTATCAACGTCCAAAATGAATGTGCAATCTAGATAAAAGCTTCTTCTGCTGGTTCTGTTGCCTGGTCTTGAGTAGACATGCTGACCATTGTCCTCTATTCATCCGCCTCTTCAGCTTATATACAGAAATAATGTTTTAAGAAGTTGGAGAATTTCCGGGACTTAACATCAATGGAAAATTTATAAACAAACTTGTGTACGCTGACGATACAGTGTTACTAGTAGAAAGCGAGCAAGAGTTACAAAACCTAATGGAACAAGTAGACATTGTGCAATACGGCTTATAAATTACGACCCAAAACACGGAACTATGGTAATTAGCAGTGGAAAGAAGAGGTCATCAATGAACATCACGGTAAACTGGGAAATACTAGCACATGTAACAAGTTTCTTCTACTCTGGACATGTAATAACAGATGATGGCAGAAGTTAAACAGAAATCAAAAAGAGAATAGTAATGGCCGAACATGTTTTCAACAGCATGAAATAAGTATTAACATCTAAAATGATTAATAACGCATTAAAAATGAGAATTATCAAATTGTATGTATATAAGTACATTCAACACTAATATATGACGCGGAAGCCTGGACAATGAACAAGCAACTAGAAAGTCGAGAATAGAAGCACTGGAGAAACGGATATAGAAGAATGTGTCGTATTTCGTGGAACAAAGACAATGAAATACAGAGGTTCTAGAAAAAAAAAATGGGAATGAAAAAAGAATTGATGAAAGAAATAAAACAGAGGCAAATGAAATATTTCGGACACGTAAAAAGACACACCGATCTCATTTAAAAAAAAAAAAAAAACATTCTGTAGGGTAAGGTTTAAGGCAAGCGAGCAAGAGGAAGTCAACGGTTGAAGTGGGTAGCTAACATCAAGAAATGAACGAAGAGCAGTCTGATAGATTGTATAATTAAGGCGAGAGGCAAACAGAGTTGGAGATTTATTGCAGCCAATCTTCATTCTGGAGACGGAGTCGGATGGTGTTTATGATGGTGGTGATGTTTAAGATGGTGGTGTTTAAGATGGTGGTGTTTATGATGGTGTTGTTTATGATGGTGGTGTTTATGATGGTGGTGTTTATGATGGTGGTGTTTATGATAGTGGTGTTTATGATGGTGGTGTTTATGATGGTGGTGTTTATGATGGTGGTGTTTATGATGATGGTGATGTTTATGACGGTGATGTTTATGATGGTGGTGTTTATGATGATGGTGATGTTTATGATGTTGGTGTTTATGATGGTGGTGATGTTTATGATGGTGGTGTTTATGATCGTGGTGATATTTATGATGGTGGTGATGTTTATGATGGTGGTGATGTTTATGATGGTGGTGTTTATGATGGTGGTGATGTTTATGATGGTGGTGTTTATGATGGTGGTGACGTTTATGATGGTGGTGATGTTTATGATGGAGGTGATGTTTACGATGGTGGTGATGTTTATGATGGTGGTGATGCTTACGATGGTGGTGTTTATGATGGTGGTGATGATGATGGTGGTGATGTTTGTGATGGTGGTGATGTTTATGATCGTGGTGATGTGTATGATGGTGGTGTTTATGATGGTGATGATGATGATGGTGGTGATGTTTATGATGGTGGTTATGATAGTGATGATGGTGATGATGATGTTGGTGATTATGGTGGTGATCGTGGTGGCGATTGTGATGTTGTTAATGGCGGTGACAACGGTAGTGGTGATGGTATGACGATGGTGGTGCTGATGTTGGTGGTGGTGATATTGGTGATGATGGTGGTGATGGTGGTGATGATGTTGGTGATGATGGTGGTGGTTATTGTGGTGGTGATAGTGGTGGTGTTTATGATGGTGGTGATGTTTATGATGGTGGTGATGTTTATGATGGTGGTGTTTTTGATGGTGGTGAAGATTATGGTGGTGATGTTTATGATTGTGGTGATGCTATTGATGGTGGTGTTTATGATGGTGGTGTTTATGATGGTGGTGACGATGGTGGTGGTGATGTTTATGATGGTGGTGATGTTTATGATGGTGGTGTTTATGATGGTGGTGATGATGGTGGTGGTGACGGTGGTGGTGATGATGGTGGTGTTTGTGATGGTGGTGATGTTTATGATGGTGGTGTTTTTGATGGTGGTGAAGATTATGGTGGTGATGTTTATGATTGTGGTGATGCTATTGATGGTGGTGTTTATGATGGTGGTGTTTATGATGGTGGTGACGATGGTGGTGGTGATGTTTATGATGGTGGTGATGTTTATGATGGTGGTGTTTATGATGGTGGTGATGATGGTGGTGGTGACGGTGGTGGTGATGATGGTGGTGTTTATGATGGTGGTGATGTTTATGATGGTGGTGATATTTATGATGGTGGTGATGTTTATGATGGTGGTGATGTTTATAATGGTGGTGTTTATTACGGTGGTGATGATGATGGTGGTGTTGTTGGTGGTGATCATGGTGGCGGTTGTGATGTTGTTGATGGTGATGATGGCGGTGGTGGTGATGGTGTGACGATGGTGGTGGTGATGTTGGTGGTGGTGATGGTGGTGATGATGGTGGTTGTGGTGATGGTGGTGATGATGTTGGTGTTGGTGATGTTAGTGATGATGGTGGTGGTGATTGTGGTGGTGATGCTGGTGGTGATGATGTTCGTGGTGATGATGTTTGTGATTATGATGGTGGTGATGGTGGTGGTGATGGTGGTTGTGATGATGGTGGTGGTGATGGTGGTGGTGATGATAGTGGTGATGATGTTTCTGGTTGTGATGTTGGTGGTAGTTATGTTGGTGATGATGATGGTGGTGATGGTGGTGATGATGATGATGATGGTGGTGATGGTGGTGATGATGGTTGTGATGGTGATGGCGATGATGATGGTGATGATGATGGTGGTGATGGTGATGGCGATGATGATAATGATGATGTTGATGATGATGGTGGTGACGGTGATGATGATGATGGTGATGATTATGGTGGTGATGGTGATAATGATGGTGATGATGGCGATGATGGTGATGATGATGGTGGTGATGGTGATGATGATGGTGATGATGGTGGTGATGATGGTGATGATGGTGGTGATGATGGTGATGATGATGGTGGTGATGGTGGTGATGATGATGGTGGTGATGATGGTGATGATGATGGTGATGATGGTGGTGATGATGGTGGTGGTAGTTATGATGGTGGTGTTTATGATGGTGGTGTTTATGATGGTGGTGTTTATGATGGTGGTGATGTTTATGATGGTGGTGTTTATGATGGTGGTGATGATGGTGGTGGTGACGGTGGTGGTGATGATGGTGGTGTTTATGATGGTGGTGATGTTTATGATGGTGGTGTTTATGATGGTGGTGATGATGGTGGTGGTGACGGTGGTGGTGATGATGGTGGTGTTTATGATGGTGGTGATGTTTATGATGGTGGTGATATTTATGATGGTGGTGATGTTTATGATGGTGGTGATGTTTATAATGGTGGTGTTTATGACGGTGGTGATGATGATGGTGGTGTTGTTGGTGGTGATCATGGTGGCGGTTGTGATGTTGTTGATGGTGATGATGGCGGTGGTGGTGATGGTGTGACGATGGTGGTGGTGATGTTGGTGGTGGTGATGGTGGTGATGATGGTGGTTGTGGTGATGGTGGTGATGATGTTGGTGTTGGTGATGTTAGTGATGATGGTGGTGGTGATTGTGGTGGTGATGCTGGTGGTGATGATGTTCGTGGTGATGATGTTTGTGATTATGATGGTGGTGATGGTGGTGGTGATGGTGGTTGTGATGATGGTGGTGGTGATGGTGGTGGTGATGATAGTGGTGATGATGTTTCTGGTTGTGATGTTGGTGGTAGTTATGTTGGTGATGATGATGGTGGTGATGGTGGTGATGATGATGATGGTGGTGATGATGGTTGTGATGGTGATGGCGATGATGATGGTGATGATGATGGTGGTGATGGTGATGGCGATGATGATAATGATGATGTTGATGATGATGGTGGTGACGGTGATGATGATGATTGGTGATGATTATGGTGGTGTTTATGATGGTGATGATGATGGTGGTGATGTTTATGATGGTGGTGTTTATGATGGTGGTGATGATGGTGGTGGTGACGGTGGTGGTGATGATGGTGGTGTTTATAATGGTGGTGATGTTTATGATGGTGGTGATATTTATGATGGTGGTGATGTTTATGATGGTGGTGATGTTTATAATGGTGGTGTTTATGACGGTGGTGATGATGATGGTGGTGTTGTTGGTGGTGATCATGGTGGCGGTTGTGATGTTGTTGATGGTGATGATGGCGGTGGTGGTGATGGTGTGACGATGGTGGTGGTGATGTTGGTGGTGGTGATGGTGGTGATGATGGTGGTTGTGGTGATGGTGGTGATGATGTTGGTGTTGGTGATGTTAGTGATGATGGTGGTGGTGATTGTGGTGGTGATGCTGGTGGTGATGATGTTCGTGGTGATGATGTTTGTGATTATGATGGTGGTGATGGTGGTGGTGATGGTGGTTGTGATGATGGTGGTGGTGATGGTGGTGGTGATGATAGTGGTGATGATGTTTCTGGTTGTGATGTTGGTGGTAATTATGTTGGTGATGATGATGGTGGTGATGGTGGTGATGATGATGATGATGATGATGATGATGGTGATGATGGTTGTGATGGTGATGGCGATGATGATGGTGATGATGATGGTGGTGATGGTGATGGCGATGATGATAATGATGATGTTGATGATGATGGTGGTGACGGTGATGATGATGATGGTGATGATTATGGTGGTGATGGTGATAATGTTGGTAATGATGGCGATGATGATGATGATGATGATGATGATGATGATGATGATGGTGATGATGGTGGTGATGATGGTGATGATGGTGGTGATGATGGTGATGATGATGGTGGTGATGGTGGTGATGATGATGGTGGTGATGATGGTGATGATGATGGTGATGATGGTGGTGATGGTGGTGGTAGTTATGATGGTGATGATGATGGTGGTGGTGATGGTGGTGATGATGATAATGGTGATGATGATGGTAGTGATGATGGTGATGATGATGGTGATAATGGTTGTGATGATGGTGATGATGGTGGTGGTGGTGATGGTGGTGGTGGTGGTGATGGTGATGATGATAATGATGATATGGTGATGATAGTGATGATGATGGTGATGATCATGGTGATGATGGTAGTAATGGTGGAGGTGGTTATGATGGTGATGATGATGGTGGTGGTGATGGTGGTGATGATGATGATGGTGGTGATGACGGTGATGATAATCGTGATAATGAGTTTGATGATGGTGGTGATGGTTGTGGCGATGATGATGGTGATGATGATGATGGTGATGATGATGGTGGTGATGATGGTGGTGGTGATGATGGTGGTGATTGTGGTGATGGTGGTGATGATGATAGTGGTGATGTTGGTGATGATGATGTTTGTGATGTTGGTGATGGTGGTGATGAGTGTGGTGATGGTGTTGATGATGATGGTGGTGATGATGGTGGTGGTGATGGTGGTGATGGTGATGATGTTGGTGATGATGATGATGATGATGATGACGATGATGATGATGATGATGATGATGATGATGATGATGATGATGATGATGATGATGATGATGATGATGGTGATGGTGACGGTGATGTTGGTGATGGTGGTGATGTTAGTGACGATGATGATGATGATGATGATGATGATGATGATGATGATGATGGTGGTGGTGATGTTGGTGGTGGTGGTGATGTTGGGGATGATGATGATGGTGGTGATGATGGTGGTGGTGATGTTGGTGATGGTGGTGAGGATGATGGTGGTGGTGGTCGTGATGGTGATGTTAGTGATATTGGTGATGGTGGTGATGTTGGTGATGATGATGGTGGTGATGATGCTGGTGGTGATGTTGTTGATAGTGGTGATGTTGGTGATGGTGGCAATGTTGATGATGATGATGATGGTGATGTTGGTGATGGTGGTGATGTTGGTGATGATGATGGTGGTGATGTTGGTGATGGTGGTGATGTTGGTGATGATGATGGTGGTGATGTTGGTGATGGTGGTGGTGATTTTGATGATGGTGATTGCCAGATAGCAGTCACTGTCACACGGCAGACAAAAGTAAGATTGAAGGGATTTTTCCTAAAGTATGCACCGAACTATACAGTACATAGGGAACTAAGGAGATGCGTCAGACGTCAACAAACAACATTACACTGTGATACCGTGTTGGGATTCGGACGTGTGTGTATTCTGCGGAGCGAATTGGATATTCGTATGCAAGTGTAACTGATATTCAAGTGGACGACAGGAGGAGTCATTTGCTAGGATCGAACATCTGTGGACCTAGAAGCGAGATGAAGATACCTAGAATCTAACGACACGGATCGAAAGAACAGAGGAATGGAAACCGGATGGGCGCTGAGGTGAAGGTTAGAGACATATAAACATGACAATTCGAGCTGCTCCTAGTAGGTGTCGGTCCTGCGTTAGGGATGCCCTATAGAGACGAGGAATTTGTCTGTCACTATTGTTGTTGATACACCCAAATAAACAGTTGTTGTACTAACTTGACGTCAGAGCCGCATCTGTGATTTTGTTGCCAAGTTACTATTGACTTTGAACGTTTTGTTTATTCCTGGGACGAGCCAAACTTCAATCATACCTCGGGTGGATTCTAACAATTGCGAGGGATCGTACTCCGAGGCAGTGATGATGATGGTGGTAATGGTTGTGATGATAGTGGTGATGGTGGTGGCGATGATGATGGTGATGATGATGGTGATGATGATAGTGGTGATGATGGTGGTGATGATGGTGGTGGTAGTGATGATGGTGATGGTGGTGATGATGATGATGGTGGTGGTGTTGATGATGGTGATGTTAGTGATGTTTGTGATGGTGGTGATGTTGGTGATGATGATGGTGGTGATGGTGATGGTGGTGATTTTGTTGATAGTGGTGATGTTGGTGATAGTGGTGATGTTGGTGATGGTGGCAATGTTGATGATGATGATGGCGATGATGTTGGTGATGGTGGTGATGTTGGTGATGATGATGGTGGTGACGGTGGTGATGTTGGTGATGATGATGGTGGTGATGTTTGTGATGGTGATTTTGATGATGCTGATGATGATGGTAGTAATGGTTGTGATGATAGTGGCGATGATGATGGTGACGATGATGGTGGTGATGATGGTGGTGATAATGGTGATGATGGTGGTGGTGATGGTGGTGGTGATTATGGTGAAGGTGACGGTGGTGGTGGTGATTATGGTGGTGATGGTTTTGATGATGATAGTGTTGATGATGGTGATGATGATGTTGGTGATGTTGGTGATGGTGGTGATTATGGTGGTGATGGTGTTGATGATGATGGTGGTAATGTTGGTGATGGTGGTGATGTTGGTGATGGTGGTGATGTTGGTGATAAGGGTGATGATGATGTTGGTGATGTTGGTGATGGTGGTGATTATGGTGGTGATGATGTTGATGATGATGGTGGTAATGTTGGTGATGGTGGTGATGTTGGTGATGGAGGTGATGTTGGTGATGATGATGGTGGTGGTGGTGATGGTGACGGTGATGTTCGTGATGGTGGTGATGATGATGGTGATGTTGGTGATTATGATGATGATGATGGTGGTGATGATGGTGGTGGTGATGTTGGTGATGTTGGTGATGATATTGGTGATGGTGGTGGTGATGGTGATGGTGGTAATGATGATGATGGTTATGATGATGGTGGTGGTGATGTTGGTGATGGTGATGATGGTAGTGATGATGGTGATGGTGGTGATGATGGTGGTGGTGATGTTAGTGATGTTGGTGATGTTGGTGATGATGATGGTGGTGATGATGCTGTTGGTCATGTTGGTGATAGTGGTGATGTTGGTGATGGTGGTGATATTGGCGATGTTGGTGATGATGATGGTGGTGATGTTGGTGATGGTGGTGATGTTGGTGATGATGATGGTGGTGATGTTGGTGATGGTGGTGATGTTGGTGATGATGATTGTGGTGATTTTGTTGATGGTGGTTGTGATGGTGGTGATGGTGGCGATGTTGGTGATATTGTTGATGATGGTGGTGGTGATGGTGATGATGAATTTGGTGATGATAGTTATGACGATGGTGGTGGTGATGGTGATGATGGTGTTGATGACGGTGGTGATGATGATTGTGATGGTCGTGATGGTGGTGGTGATCATGGTGGAGGTTATTTTGGTGATGGTTTTGATGATGGTGGTGATTGCGGTGATGGGGCTTTAGTGGTGGTGATGATGATGGTGGTGATGGGGGTGATGGTGGTGATTATGGGGAGACAGAAGTATATTGGAACAGAATAAGAACTTCGTCAAGGTCTGTCATTGTTACTGCACACACACACACACACACACACACACACACACACACACACACACACACACACACATACACACACACACACACATACACACACACACACAAAGAAACACACACAAACACTCACACACACATACTTACACACGTTCGTTTATATGTATAACACATACATACGTACATACACACATACATCAATTACCGAATGCGATAGAGACCGATAGAGAGAACGAACGAACGAACGAACGAACTTTATTTTAAAATGGTAACAAATTGGGCACGCAGGCCCGTCTTACATTCGGCCCTTTCGATCACTCATCTTTCATTCATCAAATGTGCATGTTACATTTACATAGGGGGAAAAAAACACATTGTCAAATGGATTTTGTAAGCATAAACAATGCATATTACGCGTGGTACATTCACATGGTGGGGGGGGGGGGGGGGAACATTGTCAAATGAAAGTTGTAAACATAAACAGTGCATAATGGAATGTTGTGAGGCACACCCCCATCCACCCTCACACCCCGCAGCCACTCACACATCCCGCAGCCACACACACATCCCCCACCCACCACACCCCCACCCACCCACACATACCTCCACGCACTCACACAGTCTCAGGCAAACATACATGCCCCCACCTACCCACTGATCCCCCACCCACACACATTTCCCTACCCACACATACATCGACAAGCAGAGAGAGAGAGAGAGAGAGAGAGAGAGAGAGAGAGAGAGAGAGAGAGAGAGAGAGAGAGAGAGATCAATTATGAAGACGTGCAGGAGAAATCCCTGGACAATAGTATCAATTCTTGTTTGAGTGGTATTTTTCCTGCCCGCTGTTGATGGAGGCAGAGTGAAAAGTCCACAAAGAAACGCATGAGACAGATGAGAATTGATGCAAGCAGAGATTGATGGGACGACGAGTTCTGTGCCCGAGTGATGTATTCTTAGGCTGATAACGTGGTATTGAAATCTGCACTTGTTAAGAAATGAAACCGTGCAGAAGCCATTGTTGTGTTGGATGCAACTCATAGAACAAGAAACAATGTTGTATCCTACCAATTCTACGCTACCAATTCTACGCTACCAATTCTACGCTACCAATGCCAAAAACTGACAATGACATAACAAGAGAAAAGAAAAATTACAATAACGAAAATGAGATTCCCGAGAAGAATACTCAACGTATCAAGGAGAAAGAAATGAAGAAATCAAGAAATCAAGACTGAAGTTGTGGTTAGAACAGCGCTAGATTCCTTTAGAAAACAGGAAGTTAAATGGTTCGGCCATATAACTAGGCTACCAACTAACATATACCACAACAAGAGATGATGTACAGACAAAATTGAACAAGAAGAGTGGTCGGCAATGTAAACGATGGACAGAAGCAATAACAGAGTTTATGGGAATCTCGATATATGAAGTCCATAAACGGGCATTCTCCGGCTGTTTATGCTTCTCCGCGACACCACAAGGTACAAGAGGAACAATGTGAGATGAGGCGAATTGTGTCGTTGAAGTCCAGAGGCTTGCTCCTCGCTGCATGGTAGGATCTATTCTATGCAGCTATGGTTTTCAGTTTCAGGGATACAAATATAGTGGTTCAAAAAAAGGGGGGGGGGGGCGCAAGCTAATACCATATACTTAAAACGTTCATTCATTCATTCAATAGCATGTCCCTTGCAGAACTTCGCTCCCATAACAACCTTCAGGAAAACTTCTTGGTCATAAGCGGGATGTCCCACGTCCGATGCACCCATCTGGAGATCATCCGCCACATCCTGCACCCATCTTCTCTTTGGCCTTCCTCTTCCTCTCTTCCCAGGCATATACCCTTCCATTATTGTTCTCTCCAGACATTCGTGACATTTCAAGTGACCAAAATATTTCAATTGTCTTTGTTTTATCGTCTTTAATAGCCAACCTTCTTCAATATTCAGCTTTTATCGTATGGATCCATTTATTCTTGTCTGTATCCAATATACTTTCAGAATCCCCTCTTAAAACGCATCTCGGTGCATAAAAGAATCCTTAACTTGTTATAGCCAAACTCACGTGACCTGGGATAGTGTAATAGCTAGAACGCTTGCCTTGTCTGAGTGATTGTCTGCGTTTGGATCCCATAGTAAAATGACATAGTTTCCCAGGTCAGTGCAACCTACAGGGGTCACAGGGAAAATACTAAATCACAAACGTCCATTTTGTGTTATGCATTCGCTTGAACCCAAACGTATTCTATAGCCGTCGCAGCTAACGCCAGTATTACTTTTGCTGCTTGTGACTTTCTGGCAGGTTTGCGTTAAGTTTTTTGTCATTGCTATTTGAACGACCAGCACTTATGCTAATTTATGAGAGCCAACGCAGGTCGGGCTGCATCCAAATAGTCCGCAGCAGTGTTTCAAGCGTGGGATGCGGAATTGCGAACTGAATCCGTGACACCCTATAGTGCTCTGCTAATCCATATGTTCCTTTCGCTCTCATGTTCGTAACACCATTCTCCCCCCTCCCCCCCCCCCCAACGTGTGTTGCCTCAACGGGTGGCTTAGCCAATCCCCGAGCTTCTGTCTTTATTGACCTTTAGTCCGTTGACCACTTTAACCACACATACGGTTAATTCTATTCACTAATAGCCGCTCTAGGCGTATTCAGCAAGGATACAGATAAGTAACTTTAATATCTTCATGTAGTGTCTTTCGTGTAGCCGTGTGTCTGTTTTTGTTTGTTCTTTGCTGACGAAGGCTTAGGCTGCAACTCCCATTTTGTTTCTTGTAATTGTGCTCTAGTAAAGCTCACAATCTACTTCTAGTTTTTTTTATTTTTATTTTTGGTAATTCATTCTTTACCCGTACTGCGACATCCAGTAGTTGCCATTACTGTGGAGCGCACTGGACTGAATTTTGCGCGTGGATTAGCTTCCTCTATGATCAGTGTCCCTCGTCATTAGGCTAACCCACTCCGACTTCTGAGGTACTTGTAATTTATTTCCCCAAGTCAAGGTCGAGAAGTCAACAATTTAGTCCAACTGACCGTTTAAAAAAAAATACTTTACAGGATGTAGCAGTTTAACTCCAACATGTTTTATTTGTTTAAAAAGCTGTTTGTGATTGGCGGGCAAGTATACGTTCAGTAGTTAGCAATTGAATTGCTTTCTGAACAACCAGCACTTATACCATTGTATGGAAACCAACGCAAGGCGGTCTGCTGCCAAATATCCCACAGCCATGTTTAGAAAGCGCTATGAGGAATTACGAAATGCGTCCGAATTGCCACAGATTCGCTATAGGGATTGAATAATAGATTGATCTGCAACAGAAAAATGTATCCAATGGTAATTACAAAGAAGAAATGTTTTCTTAAACGGAAAGATCAACGTGAATGGAAACATAATGAAATCGCTCTAATGTAATTAGGTATTTTGGTACTTTAATAGCAGTAGATGCAAGATGTATTAAGGAAGTTTAATGTAGCAAAGGCTGCATCTCACAAGATGGTGAATATTCTCTGCAATATATCTTTATAAGCTGAGGTGAAAGAAAGAAAGAACGAAAGAAAGAAGTGTATTTACAAAGATCAACAAACTGGAAACACAGTCCGTCTTAAATTCGGCACTTCATATCACGCATCTTTCGCAAACAATGTATGCGCTTTGTAATGTATATGTTTACTTAACTTAAACTTGACAAGAAATCACAAACAGCCAAACAGTGATAGGGTTGACTGCGACGTCCTCTAAATAATATGAAACTAACTAAATATATAAGTTATATTCATTTGAAAAAGACATAGTAATATGAATGCTATGCATATTACCAAATTATACTAAAATGCAAGGGTCCTTTGTCATCAATGCCATCAGGATGTCTAGAAGCGATATATGGCCAAGTAATAGACACGCGAAGGATAATGTGCCAGCTCCGCAGATGTTGGTTTTATTTTAAACATTAAGAAAACACGGTGGACGGGTAGAAAGAACAATGAAGACATTTCGAAAGATGTTAACATACATAGAGAACTGGTTACTCACATAAAAGTATACAGTCTACATCCGTTGGATATGTCATGTGAAGGTGAAAGCTGGAATAATTAGTGGGTTAATTTGAGGGAGGAGTTGCTGGGTGAGACCAAGAGAGAAGATTCTGACAATTTGACATCATGGCATGGAGGAATGTCGTTATCAAGAATGAATGACAGCACAAGAGACAGAAGGTTGTGGACAGACATGATAACCAACGCCACACGGTACGGATTATAAAAAGATTGGCGGTACAAGAGACAGAAGGTTGTGGACAGACATGATCACCAACGCCACACGGTACGGATTATAAAAAAAGATTGGCGGTACAAGAGACAGAAGGTTGTGGACAGACATGATCACCAACGCCACACGGTACGGATTATAAAAAGATTGGCAGTACAAGAGACAGACGGTTGTGGCCATACATGATCACCATCTCCATACGGTACGGACTATAAGAAGATTGGTAGCACACGAGACGGAAGGTTGTGGCCAGACATGATCGCTAACGCCACACCTCACGGACTACATGAAGAAAACATTAAAATAAGGAAGCCGTGTCCTGTGGATGATAGGCGTTTACCATGCGGTCCTAGTGGGTAGAGTCGAATCCACCTACAGGCGGATTGAACCTTGATTTGGGCTGTCGGTTTTACCCATATTAAACTAGGGACTAAGAAATCTCTTGAGGAGCTAATGCGGAGGTGAATTACTAATCACACCAACCAACTTGTGTAAATTGATACAAATACGAGTCTAGCACCATACATACGGCCAATGAATCCATAATGTGAGTTTTACATAAATACGAGATCGTATAAACGCTGCAAAGTGTCTCATTAAAAAAAGGTACTGTCACGTATGTTTGAAAGAGATTGATGAAATGTTATACTTATAGCACCTGTTCTGCTGTATGGAAGTGAATATAGAACCTGTTCTGCTGTATGGCAGTGAATCATAGAACCTGTTCTGCTGTATGGAAGTGAATCATAGAACCTGTTCTGCTGTATGACAGTGAATCATAGAACCTGTTCTATATGGAAGTGAATCATATAAACTGTTCTGCTGTATGGCAGCGATTCATAGAACCTGTTCTGCTGTATGGAAGTGAATCATATAAACTGTTCTGCTGTATGGAAGTGAATCATAGAAGCCGTTCTGCTGTATGGAAGTGAATCATATAACCTATTCTGCTGTATGGAAGTGAATATAGAACATGTTCTGCTGTATGGCAGCGATTCATAGAACCTGTTCTGCTGTATGGAAGTGAATCATATAACCTGTTCTGCTGTATGGCAGCGAATCATAGAACCTGTTCTGCTGTATGGAAGTGAATCATATAACCTGTTCTGCTGTATGGCAGCGATTCATAGAACCTGTTCTGCTGTATGGCAGTGAATCATAGAACCTGTTCTGCTGTATGGAAGTGAATATAGAACCTGTTCTGCTGTATGGAAGTGAATCATAGAACCTGTTCTGCTATATGGAAGTGAATCATATAACCTGTTCTGCTGTATGGCAGCGAATCATGGACTGTGAACGAGCAGGATAGGAAGAGCTTGGAGGTTAAAGAGATGCGGTTGCTGAGACGATGTTGGGAATACCTTTGACTGTCTGTCTGTCTGTCTGTCTGTCTGTCTGCCTAAATCTCTGCCTGCCTGCCTGCCTGCGTGCCTGCATGCACGCATGCCTATCTGTCTCTCTATCTGCCTGCCTGCCTGCCTGCCTGTCTGTCTGTCTGTCTGTCTGTCTGTCTGTCTGTCTGTCTGTCTGTCTGTCTATTCTCGCTGCACATAATCAAAAATGCCTTGTATTGCTCCATCATATTAGCACACACAAAAACATCACATACATTTTGCCGCGAGAAGAAGTTATTAAACTATATCAAATATACATACACGAATAAAAATCATTGCGCTGATCAAATTAGCAAGCGTTTTTACCAAATAAAAAAAAATTACCCAAGTAAATTTTACGATTCAAAATATCTGCGCAATCACGTAGATTTTAAACGAATCTGCCATGATGGGGTTTTTTTTCCCCCACAGATGGTAAACAGGTTTTTGCTGAAACTTGATGAAAGATGCAAATTTTAACCTCGCCTTAATGAAATAATATTATGTCTGTGGGTTCTGAATGTGAGTCTCATGACCTCATTGGATGGGATTAGTGGGATTTGTGATCTTCTATGGAAAGAGCTGATGGGGGTATGCTACCATGCAAGTAATTGTATGAGAAATAAATGCCACGGTGTTGAGTAACACGCATTGAAGTAGAGTACAGAATAAGAAATCACTGGAAGAACTGGATAATCATCATCATTATCATCATCTCACAGTGCCTTGTCGGCTGGCGTGGGTTATCAAGCCTCTCCACAAATTATGATTGCCGACGGCGTGGATCAATACGTGTGTTGAAGCCCTTCCGTGCTATGGCACACGACTGTCAAGAATCTTCTCTCACTGTCTTCCTCTATCTCGTTTTCGACCAATATTACCGGTTGTCACAATATGTTCCAGATTTTATCTTCTCATAATGTAGCCAAAATTTTTGTCTGTCTGTTGGTCTGTCTGTCTGTTGATCTGTCTGTCTATTGATCTCTCCGTTTATTGGTCTTTCTGTCTATTGGTCTGTCTTTCTGTTGGTCTGTCTGTCTGTTAATATGACTGTCTCTTGGTCTGTCTATCTGTTGATATGTCTGTCTGTAGATATGTCTGTCTATTAATATGTCTGTCTGTCTGTCTGTCTGTCTGTCTGATGGTCTGTCTGTTGGTCTGTTTGTCTCTGTGTCTGTCTGTCTGTTGGTATGATTGTCTGTTGGTCTGTATGTCTGTTTTTCTTTCTGTCTATCCGTATCTCTGTCTGTTGGTCTGTTTCTCTGTTAGACTGTTTCTCTGTTGGTCCGTCTGTCTGTTGGTATGTCTGTCTGTTGGTATGTCTATCTGTCTGTCTGCTGGTCTGTCTGTCTGTTAGTCTGTTGGTCTGTTTGTCTGTGTGTCTGTCTGTTGGTATGATTGTCTGTTTGTCTGTCTGTCTATTGGTCTTTCTGTCTACCCGTCTGTCTGTTGGTCTGTTTCTCTATTAGTCTGTTTCTCTGTTGGTCTGTCTGATTGTTTACCTGTCTATCTATCCATCTGTCTGTTGATCTGTCTGTTTGTTGATCTATCTGTCTTTTGGTCTGTCTGTCTGTAGGTCTGTCGTGCTGCTGGTCTGTGTGTCTGTTGGTTAGTCTGTCTGTTGGTATGTCTGTGTTTTGGTCTGTATGTCTAATGGTCTGTATGCCTGTTGGTCTGTCTATCTGTCGGACTGTCTGTCTGTTGGTCTGTATGTATGTCTGCCTACCGACCAACCAATTAACCGACCGACCGACCGACCGACCTACCATTAGTCTGTCTGTCCATCCGTCAATCCACCTATGTGTCCATCTGTCTGTCAGATAAATCTGACTACCTTCCTGCCTATCTACCTAACTACTTGTCAGTGCCTCCTTCAGTCCGTCCTTCCGGCTTTGTGTGTGTGTGTGTGTGTGTGTGTGTGTGTCTGTCTGTCTGTCTGTCTGTCTGTCTGTCTCTCTCTCTCTCTCTCTCGCTCTCTCTCTCTCTCTCTCTCTCTCTCTCTCTCTCTCTCTCTCTCTCTCTCTCTCTCTCGGTCTCCCATATTTTAACCTAGAAAATATTTCAATACAGAAATTGAATTTACAAAGGTTGTATTCATTCCTTAACGATTGACGTCATCAAGGACGTCAAATCACGTGTCTAACCTATTCTCTGTAGCGCTGTCTCACTGCCTGTCTTCATAATATTCTTTGTCACGTTTCGGAATCTCTGTCTCTCTAGATATCTTTCTCTCTCTCTCTCTCTCTCTCTCTCTCTCTCTCTCTCTCTCTCTCTTAGTCTCTGTATGTCTCGTTCTCTCTCTTCTCTCTATTTTCTCTCTCTCTCTTCTCTCTCTCTCTCTCTCTCTCTCTCTCTCTCTCTCTCTCTCTCTCTCTCTCTCTCTCTCTATCTCTCTCGCTAACCCTTTCTCCCACGTAGTTTGTCTTTTATTCTCAACTTTAAGACAAATATTAGAACGCAGAGCGGATTAACAACTTCAAACAAACAAAACACTCGTGAATCTCTCAACTCTTACATCCCACACACCATACACTTTCTTAAACATTCTTCAATTCATTTATTTTTTAAAACCTCCAGTAACGCTGTCTGTCTGCCTGCCTGCCTGCCTACCTGCCTGCCTGCCTGCCTGCCTGCCTGCCTGTCTGTCTGTCTGTCTGTCTGTCTGTCTGTCTGTCTGTCTGTCTGTCTGCATGTTTGTTTGCCTTCCTGCCTATCTGTCTATCTGCCTGTCTTCTATATGCCTGTCTATCTGCTTGCCTATCTGATTGCCTGTCTGCCTGTCTGTCTGTTCAGAAAACAATGGCACACTACCTACATCACAAGCAGCCTACACAGTATGTCAGTGTCTGAGACACGACATTGTGTATGAGCCAGGGTTGACATTGTGTAGAATGTCCGTATGTTTCTTGTGTTAGCTCCAGCGCGTTCTAAGAATTGTTCTGTGAAATCGAATGTTAACATCTCTGATTTTCTTGTTCCGTGAATGCGGAAACGTCCATGATTCGCATCCATATGTGGGGAAGATGCATGTTGTTAAAATTTTACTTTAACTAATTTGATGTTGTTGTTTCATCATCATCATGTACCATGTCGATAAGCGTGGGCGGTCATGTTTCGCTTTCTCACATGATCACCAGAGTCGTGGATCAGCTCTGTGTTCTTGTCTCGACCATGTCACGCGGCCAGGTCTCCAGGTATTTACTTCTCTGCCTTCCCATGTTGTGTTTTCTCCTTAATCTTGCCATTTGTCATCAGGTTATCCAGTTTACCTTTTCTCATAATGTGTCCAAAAATGTTGACCGTCTACGTCTAATTTCTCTAATCATTTAACGGGTGTTGTTGTGGCACATGTTCATAATACTGTTTTATCTTCGCATTGCAGTTATCAGCTCCTGTCTAACTCCTGTTCAAGTCTTCAATGTTCACCAGGCATTCCCTTAGTGAATTTAAACACAGAAGGCACAAACAAAATGTTGCTCAGTTTATTGCCTGCATCTCGTCATGTCCATATTGCAGAGTTATATCTGGAGTCTCACGGAGTCACCGTGGCGAAGTAGTCAAGCTGTCTGACTCGGGCTCCAAAGGTTGTGAGTTCGATTCCTATATATATAATCCCTAGATCAGGAAATCAACATCCGGATCGGTAAGGCAGCAACAACAATGAACAGGTTAAGAAAAAGAGTGTGGGAGAACAGGAAGCTAACTGCCAAAACAAAAGTCCTTGTCTATCAAGCCTGTGTCCTTAGTACTCTTCTTTATGGCAGTGAAACCTGGACAACTTACTCACACCAAGAGAAACATTTAAACAGCTTTCATATGCGGTGTCTGCGAAGAATTCTTGGTATTAAGTGGCAAGACAAAATTACAAATACTGAAGTATTGGAAAGATCACGTTGTGTGATGGTATATTCCATCCTCAGTCTTCGTCGGTATATTCCATGCTCAGTCTTCGTAGACTTAGATGTACAAGACACGTTAGCAGGATGGATGATGGTGGAATACCAAAGGATATCCTTTTGGGTGAATTACAGACGGGTAGGAGATCTCAGGGTCGGCCTCTACTACGATACAAAGATGTGTGTAAGCGGGACATGATTGATACAGGCATTGATAATGCACATTGGGAACAAGTCGCCGCTGATCGTGTTGCACGGTGGGAAAATATTAGAAATGGAATAAAGAGACAAAGGAGAACATTATTGCAGATAAATCAAACAACGAACGTTTGAAACGTAAGATTGTGCATGATGGTGAAAATAACCATGTGTTCACATGCATCCACTGTGGACGAACATTTACAGCGGGAATTTGCCTTAACAGTCACCGCCATGGGTTGTAGTTATTAGGCCTTTTTGAAGCACAATGCAACCAAACTATCGTCTGTCAAGACGGCAAGGTGCCAATCTCTCTCTCTCTCTCTCTCTCTCTCCTCTCTCTCTCTCGTCTTCTCTCTCTCTCTCTTTCTCTCTCTCTCTCTCCCCCCTCTCTCTCTCTCCTCTCTCTCTCTCTCTCTCTCTCTCTCTCTATATATATATATATATATATATATATATATATATATATATATATATATATATATATATTAGTTATCAGTTATCAGTTATCAGTTGGGGTATCTTCATTGCACTCCGGACATGTCCATAGGTGCTCAGATCCTCCCCCCCCCCAGCATATGCATCAGCGTCCAGGTGGCTAATAGTGCCAGTTCTGTGTTGGTTGACGAGGCGCTTTGTTTTCCCGATGTACCTCTCGCGTCTGGCTGTGCCGATTCTTACTCCCAAATCTTTCATCCTGGACAGCGATGTGGAATCACTGACGTCAAAGTCCTCTGTTCTCGCCATATCTTTAAGGACGTTAATAACATCGGCACGATCCATGGGCTGACCATCTACATGGGGTGCAGAGCCAGCCAGTTTATCAGCTCGTTCATTTCCCTCGACTCCCGCATGTTCCGGGACGAAGATGAAGGTGACCTTACGAACAACAGACTTCCGCAGCGACTCAGTCCACTGTCTACGTACAGATCCAGCTAATACGTACAGATACCTTCTGAATCATGCTCATTGAATCACTTAGTACACACACGTTGGTATAATGCTGTGATTCCAGCCATATGAAAGCCTATGTAACTGCCATCACCTCCATCGTCATGCTGCTCGTGGTCATAGAGTGGGCACCACTGGATTCTTGAACGGTTCGGCCCGCTGAACGGGCTGTAAATGCCCACGCACTTCTCTGCTGCTTTACAACAGATCCATCTGTATAGATGAGCACTTCGGGGCTATCTGAGTGTTCATAGATGAGCGCGTTAACCTCAGCATTGACAGCGGCGGGGTTCTGCTCTCTGCACCGCCTGTCGAGTGTGATAATGCAGGAGAAAGTGCACTTAAAAGCTGGAGGCACCGGCACCCATTCCTTGCCGGGGTTGATACTGGTAAGACTGCAGACCTGTCTGACGACATCTTCCGCCAGACCCATCCATGATTTGCCCCTCTTTAGCCTGTCACCCTTTTCTCTGAATATAGCGTCATGCAGAGGGTGCTGCTCATCTGCACTTATTTTTAAGTATGCACGAGCTCTCCAGATCTTGATCCTGTGTTCCATTGTCGGGAAGTCAAGGAGGTATCTCATTGCTACACAGCTGGTGTCTCTCGTGCAGCCCAAAATGATGCGCATGGCTTCGTATTGTACCTTTTCAAGTCTTCCAATCTGTGTAGGGCTGACAGTGAGGATGGCCAGGGCATACTCGATGCGTGAAAGCACAAGTCCTTGGAACAGAAGTATTAGCAGTCTTTGCTCGATATTGGCAGCATATATATACCAACGCGTAACACTCTGAGTGAGCTAAGGCAAGCTAGGAAGGATGTGCAAAAGGCTGCCAGGCAGTGTGCAAATGATTATTGGATCAAGTTATGTGAGTCTATTAAAATCGCAAGTGATAAGGGAGACATAAGAAGCATGTATGAAGGAATAAAAAAGCCTGTGGTCCAGTGATCAAAAGAAGTGCACCATTGAAAACCTTGACTGGAGAAGTCATCACTGATAAGAAACAGCAGATGGACAGATGGGTAGAGCACTATTTGGAGCTTTACTCAAGTGAGACCAAACTAGCGGATGATGCCCTCAACGCCATAGAGGCTCTACCAACTCTTGACCACCTGGACACACTTCCCACCATAACAGAAGTTAAGTGTGCTATAAATGAACTTGCATCTGGCAAGGCTCCAGGTAAGGATGGGATTCCAATAGAGGTTATCAGGAGTGGGCAAGACACACTCACTATACAGATCCACCAGCTAATAGAGCTATGCTGGCGTGAAGGACAAATCCCACAGGATTTCAAAGATTCAAGCATCATAACACTGTACAAGAACAAGGGCGATCGGAGCGACTGCAACAACTATAGGGGTATCTCACTTCTGTGTATTGTTGGAAAAGTATTTGCCAGAATTGTTCTGCGCAGACTTCAAGTCCTAGGAGATCAAGTCTACCCCGAATCACAGTGTGGCTTTCGACAGAACCGGTCTACCACTGATATGATATTCTCATTGCGACAAATGCAAGAAAAAATGCCGTGAACAGAATCAACCACTGTTTATTGCCTTCATCGACCTCACAAAGGCATTTGATTTGGTCAGTCGTGAGGGTCTGTTCAAGGCACTAAAGAAGATTGGCTGCCCACCAACTCTTCTGTCCATTGTGGAATCGTTCCACACAGGCATGAAGGGTATAATCAAGTTTGATGGTGCAACTTCTGAAGAATTTGAAATCAAGAGTGGAGTTAAGCAAGGTTGTGTACTAGCTCCCACCCTTTTTGGAATATACTTTTCACTTCTACTGAAATATGCATTTCGTGATCAGGATGGTGGTATATACATTCACTCACGCTCAGATGGCGGCCTCTACAATGCTCAGAGATTGAAGGCTAAGACCAAAATTAGGAGGGTACTGATCAGAGAGTTGCTTTTTGCAGATGATGCTGCAGTTACGACCCACTCTGAGGAAGAATTGCAATGTCTAATATCTGCATTCTCCAATGCTTTTTCTGAATTTGGTTTAACAATTAGCAAAAAGAAGACACAGATTATGTCACAAGGTGCACATGGGGTACCATCAATCTTTATTGACGACGCCGAACTAGAGATAGTAGACCATTTTACATATCTAGGATCAGTGGTAAATAGCAAATTATCCCTAGATCAGGAAATCAACATCCGGATTGGTAAGGCAGCAACAACAATGAACAGGTTAAGAAAAAGAGTCCGGGAGAACAGGAAGCTTACTGCCAAAACAAAAGTCCTTGTCTATCAAGCCTGTGTCTTTAGTACTCTTCTCTATGGCAGTGAAACCTGGACAACTTACTCACACCAGGAGAACAATTTAAACAGCTTTCATATGCGGTGTCTGCGAAGAATTCTTGGTATTAAGTGGCAAGACAAAATCACAAATACTGAAGTATTGGAAAGATCAGGTTGTGTGACAGTTTATTCCATGCTCAGTCTTCGTAGACTTAGATGGATAGGACATCTTAGGAGGATGGATGATGGTAGAATACCAAAGGATATCTTTTTGGTGAATTACAGATGGGTAAGAGATCTCAGGGTCGGCCTCTACTACGATACAAAGATGTGTGTAAGCGGGACATGATTGATACAGGCATTGATAATGCACATTGGGAGCAAGTCGCCGCTGAACGTTTTGCATGGAGGGCAAATATCAGAAATGGAATAAAGTCAAAGGAGAAAATTATTGCAGAAAAGTCACACACCAAGCGTTTGAGACGTAAGATGGTGCATGATGGTGGAAATGACCACGTGTTCACATGCACCCACTGTGAACGGACATTTACAGCGCAAATTGGCCTTATCAGTCACACTCGCTACCGCCATAGTTAAAAGTTATTATGCCTTTTTAAAGCACAAACTATCGTCTGTCAAGACGGCAAGGTGCCAATGTGTATATATTATATATATATATATATATATATATATATATATATATATATATATATATATATATATATATATTATATATATACATATATATATATATATATATATATATATATATATATATATATATATATATATATATATATATATAAAGGGCGTTCATTTGAAATCCGTTCATGCCGCAAGGCGCGTAATTGCGTACGTTGAACATAATCATGTCATAGTCATGTGATAAGTACTGACCAATGAATAAAATAGCACGTGCTTATAGTCCCATGACGCATAGGTTCTGTTTCTGACCGTTGGGAAAATGGCCGGTTGTTGATCCAAAATCCGTCCAAAGAAGCTCAAAGAGCGGTGATTCAGTTTCTTTCGTTTAAAGGATGTCGACCAGTGGGCATTCGTCGAAGAATGCAGGCAGCATACGGTAACAAATGTGTGTCGAAGACAACAGTGACAGACTGGCCATGAATGTTTTCGGAAAGGACGATAGTTCATGACAAATCTTCGACGGCCGGGTCAAGCCTATATTATTGCAACAGAAAGAAACTATCGCCAAAATTGATGCAGCAGTACAGATGAACTGTTGTCGAGGCATACGTTTGCTAGCGAAAGAATTTAATGTGTCAATTGGGACAATTCAAAAGGTCGTTCGTAGGAAACTGCAATATCGGAAGGTGAGTTCACAGTGGGTACCATGGATGTTGACCGACCACCAAAAAGAGGAACGCATGGGATGGTGTTTGAACCACTTGCTGCGTTACAGAGTTGGAGGGTGATGCATTTCTCTTCCGCATAGTGGCAGGCGATGAATCATGGTGTCACCACTTTGAGCCGAGCAGCAAAAGAGAGAGCATGCAATTGGAAGCATGCTGGATCACCAAAAGCCAAACAATTCAAGTTACAGGTTTCCGCTGGTAAGGTTATGCTGAGCGCATTTTGTTTACCATGAAGGGCTATTGTTGGCCGAATTTAAAGAACCTTGGTATCAACATCAACTCTACCCACTACTTGCAAACATTAGATAAGCTGCAAAAAGCCATCAAGAATAAACGACCCGGCATGCTTTCCTCGCGGTGTGATTTTGTTGCACGATAATGCTCGTCCGCATGTCGCAATGATTGTGCAGGAAGAAGTGGGAAATTCTGCAACATCCAGCCTATAGTACTGATTTGTCACCATGTGATTTCCATTTGTTCGGACCTCTAAAAAGAGCTCTCAAGGGGCAACAATTTCACACAGATGCAGACGTAATGAATGCTGTAAACACTTGGTTCGGTGAGAAAACACAATCCTTTTTTTGCGGACGGCATTTGCCGCCTACCTAAGCAATGGGATGCTTGCCTGAATACCTACGGCGACTTCTTTTGACCAACCCATGGTGCATAATTCATTCAAAATGAATGCTTTGCTTAATTCTACCACACTTGTTAATGTTGTTTTGTTTCTTCACGCTTTTGTAATAACGCCAAAGGAACGGGTTTCAAATGAACGTCCCTAATATATACATATATAAAGCTGAAATACTTAAAACACTTAGTCACAGGTACTGTACAAATGTGGAACATCTGTTATCCCCACGGTAATATGGAATTTAACACAAACTCTTTCTGTTTGCATATAACCGCCTCACTATATTTGAGAAATCGTTTATTGTTCGTGGAATACACAATACGAAACGCTTGTCATGTGTTCGCGTTATCCCCATATCTGATGAGGTGTTGAGCAACATATTGGTTGCGGCCTCTGTGTTTAAATTCTTCATTGTTGTTGAGAATGGAGCCAAGATATTTAACGTTCCTGATATTTATATTGTCTTCATTACTTATTGTTATCTTTGGTTGGCACGTAGTTCTGCCCGTGAACAAAATTCTTTACTCCTCAGCTCGGGAAAAACAAAAGAACAACCCCCCCCCCCCCCCAAACCACATAACTGCAGAGGAACTGATATATTGTTTTGGTCTGTGAACTCAAGCGTAGTCCATACACGTGCTAACACTTCAAGTGCGCTGGACTGATGTTTGTGGATTAGCTTTCCCTATTACTAGTGTCTCTGGCCATCTAGGGAACCCACTCTAACTGGTCGTGTTACATCGTGTCATCAATTCCATTTTGAAACACGTAACTTCGGGAACGAACGAACGAACGAACGAACGAACGAACGAACAAACTTTATTTTCAAAGGGATAAGAATTGTGCATGTAGGCCCGTCTATCATTCTGCCCTTCTATCACTCTCTTTCATTATCTCATGCACACATCAGTGTGACCATGTTTTCTGCGGCTAAGACTTTAAGCAATGTTGTTGTTCTCGTACGCATGTATGTATCCTTTAATATGGTTTACTACGCCAACTGGTCTAGTATGGAAGCTTAGAAGGATGGACAGTTAGAGCATTGCTTTGCTGATCCGGCAGCTTCTGCATCTTGTCTTGTTCCAGATGTAATGGTATTACCTTTCCACTGGCGTAAACTAGGCAGGCTGAGAGAGGGATCATGCTGCACGGGCAACACATGGTCTCTACAATAAACCTAGGCTTTCTTCCAATGAGAGGTGTAACTCCTTGTTTTGCAAACTATCGTCGGTTAGGACGGTCAGGTGCCAATCAGTATGGTTAAAATGTTTTATTTGAGAGGATGAACTTCTCCGCGTGTGAGTGTGTGTAGGTGGGTGTGTGTGTGAGTGTTCGTGTGAGTGTGCGTGTGATTGTGGGTGTGCGTGTCTGAGTTTTTGTGTGGGTGTGTGTGTGGTTGTGTGTGTGAGTGTATATGTGAGTGTGTGTGTGAGTGTGTGTTAGTGTATGCGGGTGTATGTGTGGGTGTGTGAGTGTGTATGTGTGGGTGTATGTGGGTGTATGTGTCGGTGTGTGAGTGTATGTGTGGGTGTGTTTGAGTCTGTCGGGAACGGGGAGTGTGTGTGCGTGTGTGTGAGTGTGTGTGCGTGTGTGTGAGTGTGTGTGAGAGTGTGTGGGTATGTTGTTTTTAACTTATTTGGCTTTTAAAAGTTTACAACAGATCCCAGGTGGACTAATCCTAAAATGTGTACCAGGAACTGTATAGAGAAGCAAAGGCGATCGGCTACTGACCATACAACCCACGTAATGCCAAGTAGCGTATACACATATTTGTCTAGCACCGTAAACCTAAATCGCCTTGGACTGTTTTCTTTCGTTTTCCCGTTAATAACACAATTTAAAACGCTGCGTCTAAAAACAAATAAACAGCCCTGGCTTAAAGCTATCAACACAATGAGATACAAAAATCATTATCTGCAATGTATACCCCAACATAAAAACTACAACACATGCGCTGAAAACGAACACAAACTATAAAAGAAAAAAATAGATAAAACACCCCCAAAATTCCAGTTCTCGACAAAATTACATTTAGGCGTTATGTGATGCTCTGCGTGTCACATGCATTCAGAATTAAATAAAAAAAAATGCGCTTCTATTTACGAAAACGCGAGTTTTAGAACATTAACTCTATCATTTTATGTTGTCTAAATGGAAATATTTTTGCCGGGAAAGTTGGAACTCTTATAAGAAAAGAAAAGGTTACGGCAGTACGTTAGGATACATGAAATCAAGATGGTGTTTGTAAATTTCAGGGACGCCGCAACTGGTGTAAATGGTTGACATAAATCTGAATGATGTTGCTACCAAGTAAAATGTTGGCGGAGTGTAAATATGTTTATATTAAATTGTGTTGATTGTTGACTATGTCTTGTTTGTTCGTGATAAAGAGTTGCGCAGTTTGAGGGGAAAACCCGATGTAATAGAATGGATTAACGAAGCTGAGTTGTTGATGTGGGTCGGGTAGTGTGGGGTGGAACAATCTGAGACATATGTTGCTGCGTAAATAGTTTTGATGGATTGTGTACGTGTTCCTGGGTTGTGGGTTCAGGTGGATGATAGGCCTGGCTAATGAAGACACTACAACATGTTCACGCACAAGATGTAACACAAGTTTCTTCTTCTTCTCTTTCGTTTCCTTATTCTTCATTCCTGTTTCGAGGTTAATGAGTCAAACCTAGCTATGCACTTGAAAAGTCACTATGTACGACTACGGCATGCATTTGTGTAAGGATTGCTTCTTCTAAATAGGAGTGGGCTTCACGTGTGAATATATTCTGAAAAACGTAAAGAAAAAAATTTTATTCATTCATTTTTCATAACGGATAACATAACGCTGTTCCTCTTTGGTGCATGTCAAAAGTGAGGCAGCCATCTTTGAACTGTGTTCACCACTGTGTTTGTTTGCACCGTGATATTACGTGCTTGACACTCTTGACACCCTTAACAACAATATTGACAGATTACAAGACAATGCCATGGTTAATGTAATTTCTATCACACTTTTAAAGTTTTCATTTGAATACCCCTCGTATCTTGTTCAGCTTTAGTACTTTAGTTCATCCCGTGGACTTGTCCAGGAAATCTGATTGCCCGCTTATTTCCATTCACGTGAAAATTGCTCAGACAATGGAACCACTCATCTTTAGATTGTCTGATGACTTTGCATAAGTAGTTAAGTTGTTTGCCTCGAGCTCTGAAGGTCGTGGATTCAATTTCGGACCAAGTCATTCGGTTCGCGAGTGCACTAGTTTTAGAAACTCCCTGTTGGTTGTCCTCGGAACTAGGAAGTTTGTGCTCTCTGCAAAGATGTCGGTAGGCGATTATCTACCGCGCGAAGAAAGATTCAGCTATATGGGATAACATCCGTTGCAATGAAAACTTCTTCTTCTGTTTTCCTTCACTGCTCTGCGGCGTTAGGTTTCGCAGGATTGTTTGATGATAGGTTTCCGAACTAGGGCTCGCTCGGTGGCTTGGTATGCTGAGATGAGGGTTTTTAAGGCGTTGATGACTCCGTCGATCTATATTTTTAATCGTCTTCCCCTGCCTCTTGATGTTTCCATTTTCATGTTGTATGCTCTAACTGCTGGCGACATTGGGTGCATTCTCACCAGGTGGCTGAACCAGTTAAGTATTTTTCGTGTCAATGTGATTAACAACTGGTGTTGTTACAAAAGGTTTATGGATCTCCTCGTTTCTAATATGGTAATTTCTTGATTTGTTCGCTGTTTTCTATTTACTTGAATGTGTGTACTTATTTCAGTCATAATAATTTAGGCATGAATGAAATTGATCCCTGGTCTTTAACCCCCACCCTTTAACCTTTGAATATGTGTCAACCATTGGGTCAGGTCTTAGAAATGATTGGACTACCGTGTGCCAGTAGACAGTATTGCCTACTTTCTGTTAGCACCGAATATTGGGCGTGGCTCACGTAACCCAACACCCCACATTGTGCCTACGGCTTTGGGCGTAGGAGCGCATATGGAAGGGTACAAGACTGATCCTGGTGCCAGCAAATGCAGTCTAAGACTGAATGTCATGGCAGGGGAAACCAGGCTCTAAGCCTTGGTCGGTGACTGGTCTAAGATCGAATCAGCGGGCAGTGAGAGCATTGTATGCTGATCCAACAGCTTCTGTAGCTTGTCGTATTCATTGGTGTTACCTTTTCTCTGGAGTAAACTAGGCCGGCTGAGAAAGGGATCATGCTGCATGGACAACACATGGTCTCAACAATTCAGCGCAGGCTTTGTGCTATAGAGAGGTATAACTCCATCCCTGGTCTTACCGCTATTGATTGTAGTTATGATGCCTTTTGTAAAGCACAATGTACCAAACTATCGTCTGTGAAGGCGGCAAGATGCCCGCCATCACGACTGCATCATCATCATCATCATCATCATCATCATCATCATCATCATCATCATCATCATCATCATCATCATCATCATCATCATTATGGGACGCAGAGGTGTTTCCAAGGCACCAGGGCCGGGTTATATACTGGCCAAGACTTATTGACGCGTCCTCGTCGAGCGTCCTGGGCAACAGGTCCCTTCGGGGTCCTGGCTGAAGTCAGTAGGATCGCCGATTCCTCCGAAGTCGGAGAGTGTCTGCCTGTACGGCGAGGAACCACCAGTCTGCACACCAATAAGCCAGACATGGGACAACGGATACTCACGCAAAACTCAGGTCCTGTATGACATCACACTGATGTTGGACAACAGGAAGCCTTCATCCGACATACAGGACTTCGCGTTGGAGCTGAAGCCAACGAACACAAGCAAGCAAGCAAGCATCATCATCATCATCATCATCATCATCATCATCATCATCATCATCATCATCATCATCATCATCATCATCATCATCATCATCATCATCATCATAACCATACGCCATGCCCATGCGTGTGTATGATCATTGTTCACTTTCTAACACAAACACCAGATTACGTAACCCATGATTTGATGACCTATTCATAACTTCTTTTCCAAACAATTATTTCAACAATGTAGTGTACAATTTGCTACTCAAATTCCTTCATTCCCAGTCGTTACATCCTATTCTCCTTTCCAGCTAGTTATTCACCTACCCTCTGAATGTTTACGTTAATTCCTACTTTCTCAGCCGGTTGTTATACAACTAGAATTGTTTCTGTAATCATCAGTTATAAACATCTAGCATTTCAATTGTTTCTTTAACACCTTCTTTGCCGTTATTTGTTACTCCAAACCAATGTATGAATTTTTCCTCTAATTCTTTCTTTCTCAACCTGTTATTCTATCTCTCAGTCTACTAACTGATTTAACTGAACTAACTGAATTGTTACTTTAATTTATTCCGTCTCCTGTTGTTATAAAAATCCAGTGTCTGAAGTGTTATTTTAATTCCTTATTTCCCAGCCAGTTGTTATATAAAACTATTATGTAAGCTATTACTTTAAATCGTTTTTTCCCCATTCAGTTATTATTTCAATTTCCTGCCTGAAATGTAGCTTTAACCCTTTCGTTGCCAGCTAATTGTTATATTATTCAATAGCCGCAATAATTAATTTAACTCTTTCTAGCATATCATATCAGTTTAAATCAAGAAAGGAGTCTCTCATGCGAAGTGTCTCACGCTTCAAATGGCGTGGGTTCGTGTCCCGGCTCCGCCATTCGGTTCACGCATGCAGGTTTCTCAAAGACTTCTGGGGGTCATTGCTGGAGTTGTGGAGTTCGTGCTCTGTGCGACCGCTTCAGCAATCCTCCATGCGGAAAGTGAGGGAAGTAAATAGAACAAAATCCAGAGGTCAGCATGGTTAAATTGATAAGATAGCTCATTCTTAAACATCAGGTGCGCTGATGTGAAGGTAGCGGGTTCACCCCTATACGGGTTTGTTGGACTATAATGTTGACTTCTCGTCCTTGACTTGGGGATTTAAATTACAAGCACTTCAGAAGTCGGAGTGGGTTCCCCTGATGAAGTGGGCACTGGTAATAGGGAAAGCTAACCCACATGCAACATTCAATCCAATTTTACTAGAACAAGTGTGTAAGTGCCGCCTCCGTGGCGAAGAGGTTGCGGAAGCGATTCGTGATTCCCTATACCAGCGTTCGAAACACAGCTGTGGCACGCGATGTGGCAGCAGACCGCGAAGTGATGGTTTCGCGTTGGTATTGATGCCGGTCGTTCAGAAAGCAATGGCAAACTACTGAACGTAAACGTGACAAAAAATCACAACGGCAGAAATGCTGATGTTGACTCCGATGTCCTATAAAGGATACGCCCCCCCCCCCCAAAAAAAAAAAAAATTGTGTATGTGCTACGCGTCATTTCAAAGCGAGAGAGGGCGCGCGCGCGCACACACACACACACACATACACACATACATACACACACACACACACACCCAGTGCAGTGACATCGATCCTTTCGCCTTTAAACTCCCTTTAGCCTTTAAATCATTCAGCCTAAAATGTTTATGAAAGCTAAATTCTTTCAGGCAGAAAAACTTAAAGTCAAATCTATATAAAGCTGACAGCCTGTAATCTCCATTACATATGTCGCATTCCTTCTCAATTTATCATCATATAAATTTATCATCACTCTTATCTTGTTTTCTTTATCTTTCCCTCATCATTAACGCCATACCTCCGCCATAAAAGACTTTCATCATCTAGAGGTTTGACGGTTAGAAACCTGATCCATTTTGGTCTTAAAAATAAAAGCGATTTTCTTCCCATCCACGTCATTCCGTTGACAAGCTATCAGATTATATTTCATGGTAAAAATCTCCCCTCGCCAAATCTTCAGATTCTACTCTACTTAAGTCGACTTTTATAGACTGGTAATTTGTCTGACACCACAAATTCAGTTGACCCGGAGGAAAATTGTCAATTTGCCCCTGCTTTTCAAAAAAACATGTCAAGTTTCATCCGCCCACTTCCATTGGACGTCAACTAGATAACCTGAAGGGCATTTTCGAGGGAGCAATCGGCTTTCATAAATGTCCTGAAATTGCGAGTTGTATGTACACTACACGGCTCCTTACAAATATGTCTTGTCTTCCTTCTTCCTTTTTCATGTTCTGTCCGATGTTTGTACGGAGTGTTTTGATGTTGATAATTGAAATCAAGAAATCTGGCCAGCCGTGGCTGAGAGGTCATGCTGTTTTATATACACAAGTCTGTCTTTCTCTACCCCCTCTCTCTTCTCCTTCCTCTCTGCTTCTCTCTCTCCCTCTCCTCTCCCATCTCTCTTCCTCTCCATATTTCTCTCCCTCTCTCTTCCTCTCCCTGTCTCTTCCTCCCCTCTTCTATTTTTTTTCTCTTCCTCTCTCTTTCTCTACTTCTCTCATCCTCTTTCTCTTCCTCCTCTCTCTTTTCTCTTTTCTTTCCTCACTCTTCCTCTCTTTTCTCTCTCGACCCCTATTGCACATTCAACATTGACCACTGGCTTCGCTATGATATTGTGACAATATCACTATCTTCATACTGCAATTAATATGCTTCCTTCTTTGGGAATATTCTTTCACAGTACTTTTACATCTAACCTTAAATAAAAATAAATGTGGAACCAAGAAAGTAGGGTAGGACGAAATATTAAGACCAGCTTGGTGGAACAACGAATCTAACGATCGCGTATTCAGAAACTGGATAGCGTTAAAAAATGGATCACAGCTAAATCTGAACAAGACAGTGTTACTTATATAATAGCACTACGAAATGTCAAACAAACAGTTTAAGCATCTAAAGATGAATCCTGAAGAATATACGGTAAACAGATGGCGACTCTTAGCAAAGACTACCCAAGAGAATTTTATAAATGTGTCAATAAAATGAAAAACAGAGATGCATGCTACAACCCAACCACGTTCATATACAACAACAGAGGTATACCATTATTTAATCCACACTAAAGTCTAGCAAAATGGACATAATACTTCCAAGAACTACTATTAGCCCCACACATAATAACATAGAAAACCTCATTTCGTGCTTAACAGCTGTGAACAACAATAACCAAACCTGCAAAGGTCAATTCATTTATACAGAAAAGTCCAAAAACAAAGCACCGGGTCCGTTTGGAATAACCACAGAAGCTATTCGGGCATTTAGGGAAAACATGAGGTAAATGGCTGACAAAACTTGTTAATATAGCGTGGGAAGAAAGAAAAGTCCCAGACGATTGGCAACAGGCAGTAATAGTACTAATGTGGAAAAAGAAAGGCAAAATTAGAGAGTGCGAAACATACACAGGAATATCACTTCTGGGTCATATAGGGAAAATGTACGCAAAACTATTGAAACTAAGAGCTAGAATTATAGCTGAATAAGAGTTAAGCAAAGTATAATTTTTTTTCAGGAAAGGTAAAAGCTGAACTGATGCACTATTCACACTTAGACAAATATGTGAAAAATAAACCATCAAATATAGTGACCAGCAGAATATTGTGTTTGTAGATCAGGGAAAGGCTTTGAATAGATAGATTGATACAATTTATGGACCATCCTTGAAGACTACAGGATAGAAGGACAATTACTAGAAAACATCATAGCCATGTACCACTCGAGAAAAATGCAGTAAGAACACAAGAAGGTATATCAGATATGTTTAAAGCCAATACAGGAGTGAGACAGAGATGTGTGATATTTAATTAATATCTACATAGACAGAATATCCGAAGAAGCAAGCCTTGACAGAACAGATTCTGAAAACTTTCGAATATCTTACTTCAGATGAAAATAAAAAAAAAATCCACATGCAATAAATGAACTTATATTTGCAGACGATCAGTGCCTGTTTCATAGCGACGAGGGCAGACTGCAAAAGCATATTAAAAATCTCAGTTTAACATGCAGCAGATACAAAATGAGTATAAATACAGCGAAACTGAAGTAATGCAAGTTAGCAGATCTCCTGGTCCACTAAGGATATAGATAAATGGCACATCTCTGAAACAAGTTAAAGGATTGTAAATATCTTGGAAGTATGATCAGAGATGATGGGAGATTGGATAGAGAAATCGAAATCAGATGTCAAAAATCAAGTGCACTTACATATCAACTACCACGAATACTGAAACATCCAAATATACCCATGTTCGCAAAACTGACAGATAATAAACAGCATATTAACACCAACCCTATGCTACAAATCTCAAACTTGGATATTATCCAAACCACACTTACGCTAAATCAACACCTGCGAGATGAGAATGCCTGAGGAGAGCTGTCTACTTAACAAACCGAGACCGAATAGAGACATGTTGTTATCAGACGGGACAGTGGGATCAACACCTTGTTCCACATTTATCGAAAACCTAAAAGATCAAATGGTTTGGACCATCTCGTTAGAATGCAACACCATCAACTACCAGCACTCGTCCCTACATCAAAGATCAACTTGCGATGAGAGCTAGAGGATGCCCGAGAAGAAAATGGATTGATGACATCAAAGACATTTAAGCATTGGTATTTCTCGATCTCTCTCTATTTCTCTATATCCCTCTCCAATCCTTCTTCATCTCTCACTCTCTCTATCTCACTCTCCCCTCATTCTATCTGAAAGACATTCTTCAAGTCACACAGAATCACACTATCCAGTACCACCGACTGGGGCACTGGAACACAAATTATTCCTCCCCACGAAGCTTGACGGCAAAAGTGGAAGATGATGATGATGATGATTAAATAGAAAACAAAAACGTCAACGGCCGAGCCAACACTATTTGGTCTCTCTCAGGTTATGTAAGCATGCACAGGCTGCCTCTTATTCCTAAACCGCAGCAGGATGTATTAGCGACTTATCCATCATCTCATGCGTTCAGAGTCAAGCATCCACAGCTTGTCCACACAAACCAGCAGTAGAACCACCTTCAAGGATAAGACTGACTTGCTCAAGGTTATTGTGCACCTCGCATCAGTTCTGTAACCACTTAAGTGATTAGACAGCGAAACTGCACCAGCTTGATTTGCTCGGTGGGGATGAATCTGTGCAAGTTACACAAACTGAAACTGTGAAGAGAATTTGCCATTTTCACAACTGTCTCTTGCTTTCTCTCCCTTTCTATCTATCTATCTCTTCTTCTTCTTCTTCATTCTTCTTCTTCTTCTTCTTCTTCTTCTTTCTTCTTCTTCTTCTTCTTCTTCTTCTTCTTCGTCTTCGTCTTCTTCTTCTTCTTCTTCTTCTTCTTCTTCTTCTTCTTCTTCTTCTTCTTCTTCTTCTCTCTTCTTCTTCTTCTGCTTCTTCTTCTTCTTCTTCTTCTTCTTCTTCTTCTTCTTCTTCTTCTTCTTCTTCTTCTTCTTCTTCTTCTTCTTCTTCTTCTTCTTCTTCTTCTTCTTCTTCTTTTCTCCTTCTTTTCTCTTCTTCTTCTTCTTCTTCTTCTTCTTCTTCTTCTTCTTCTTCTTCTTCTTCTCTTCTTCTTCTTCTTCTTCTCCTTCTTCTTCTTCTTCTTCTTCTTCTTCTTCTTCTTCTTCTTCTCCTTCTTCTTCTTCTTCTCTTCCTCCTCCTCCTCCTCCTCCTCACTCCTCCTTCTTCTTCTTCTTCTTCTTCTTCTTCTTCTTCTTCTTCTTCTTCTTCTTCTTCTTCTCTTCTTCTTCTTCTTCTTCTTCTTCTTCTTCTTCTTCTTCTTCTTCTTCTGCTTCTTCCTCCTCCTCCTCCTCCTCCTCCTTCTTCTTCTTCTGCTTCTTCTTCTTCTTCTTCTTCTTCTTCTTCTCTTTCTTCTTCTTCTTCTTCTTCTTCTTCTGCTTCTTCTCTCTCTCTCTCTCTCTCTCTCTCTCTCTCTCTCTCTATATATATATATATATATATATATATAGTCTCCTCTCGCTATTTATCTCTCTCTATTTCTCTATCTTTCTCTATCTCTCTATATCTCTCTCCAACCCTCTTCATCCCTCTCTCTCTTCCTCACTCTTCACCTCACTCTATCTCTATCTCTCTATATCTTTTACATCTCTACCACTATCTCACCATCTCTCTCCTTCTCCTCCTCTCTCTTCCCCTCTCACTCTCTCTCTCCTCCTCTCCCTCTAAATCTCTCTCTCCCGCTCTCTCTTTCTAGCCTCAAGTTCTTGTATATAACTAATCTTTTCACACTAACATCATGACGTACATAAAATCTAATTCCACGTTTTCCTTTTCTTGCGATACACGTAAACATGGTTTTCCAGACGCGATTGCAAGCTGCAAGAGAGATCAGCTTCACATTAAGCTCTAGCGATAGTTTTTAGCTCAACTCCTTAAGTATCTGTCTTGTAAAATAAGACAATGAACAGGATCTGCAGATGTGTAATGTCTCCAGATCATATTTTCCCTGTACATTAAAAATATTGTGAAGAAATGTAGAAGATATGAGAGGAATGACCATTGATGAACGTAACATCAATAACATTAGATATGCGGATGGTACAATATTGATTGCAGACAATGGGCAGGATTTGCAACATTTAGTAGATGCGGTTATTACACACAGTGAACAACTTGAGTTAGAATTAAATTGTAACAAGACACAGATTATGGTCGTCACTGGTACATACCACAATGTAATTAATATACAAGTAAATGGGAATATACTTAAACAAGTGAAATTGGAACAACTATACTGGAACAGTCATAACATCTGAAGAGATTAAGGACAAGCATCGCCATGGGGAAGGTGGCCTTTTGCAAGATAGAAAACATACTGACCAATAAAAAGATACTCCTTGCGACGAGAAAAAGAGTGTTAAGGTGCTACATTGAACCTGCGTTTTTGTTTTGATCTGAAGCAGTGGGCAATAACCAAAGCTGAATAGCATCGAATGGCTGTGGAATTGTGGTTGCTGAGAATACCATGGACAGAAAGAAACACCAATGACCATGTCCTACAATAAACAAATGAAAACCGTGGCGATATAAGACCACCAACGCTTATCGGCTTGGCACATGATGATATCAAATAAGAGGGTCTGGTCGACACTGAAAACTCTGAGGAAAGGAGAGAAGGAACACATAGCCAGACTGCAACTGGCACCATTAGCATTGGGACTCTTCGCTGGTGATGCAGATAAGGACGGAGCACGTATGGGAATATCTGTTGACTTCATACACAGATCAGAAAGACTTGCTTAGTTTAGTTTAATTTAGTTTAGTTTAGTTTAGTCGACGGGTCAACATCACGGCACACGGGTGTAACCTTTAAGTTCTCCGTTCTACTCCTAACTCAAGCCTGAATCCGGAGAATCTCAGCTCACTGCACGAACTCCGTAGCACCGGCGAGGACCCTGAAATACTTTGGGTAGATTTTAAACTCGAATATTTTGCACGGACAGCGCCGTTAGGCTACTCTTTTTCGATTCCCAACTGCCAAGGGATTTTTTACGTGCGCAACAATACACACAGGTGTCCGATCTCATACCCAGAAACCAGGGGAAATTGTTGTTACTGGATGTCCACGTGAAAAAATTCCGGCACTCACCGTGGCTTGAACCCGGGACCTCCGGCATACCAGGCGGACACCATACTTCGAGACTACTCAGCCCCCTAGAAAGAAAGATGTTATCACGATGTTCTTTATGATACTGTTCGATGTTCTTGATGATCTTTGCGTGATATTGGTCGTTGTCTAGGTAACGATACTGGTGTCTTGCAAGATAAGTTATCACTCACCCCCGCAGTGCACATTCACCAGTCATTAAACAAGATTCAGTTGGCGCACATAATCCTTTATTACAGAAATAACACAGACTCACGGAACATATTTATATATCCAGAAAACAATATATATAATCCACAGAATATCCTCCTCCTAATTCAACACGCACACATTACTGCCGTCTCAATCCAACTTCATATCAACTCCACAAGACATTTAATCCAGCTACTATCCACGGCTGGATCTCCCACAATACGACCCACCCACTGGGTCGGAGCCTCTGCTCACTATATAACCCACTCTGGGTTACAGGACTGCCTTCACAGCTCGGAGCCTCACACAACACAGTTCTCCGTGGACTACCGACTCCTTCGGTATCTCCAACTCAACTCCCTGAAGTCCCTTGACTTCACACACAAATACCCCATCTCTCGCCCCATCCACCCTAGCGCTTTTTCTCTACCCTCACTATTTTATTTCTCAGAACTGGCTGTTTTCTCATAGCCAGGTCAGTCACTTTACTGTCTCCCACTTTCACCCATTCTTTCTCATGCCCGGTCACTCAACCTCATTGTCAATGACCCAGGCTTATGTCATCACCCCCCTCTTAAAAGAAAACTTCGTTTTCAAATATTGGGAGACTAACACTTATTAAATATGTGACCCAGACATAATGCCTGGGTAGCCCTAAGTATGGCTGCACCTTACTCTAGCTACCACCCTAAATAATACATCAAATGCTCATAGTACACTCCCATATTCCCCACACATAAATACAAACAACCATCTTTCTATCTTGTGTACCAATGCATGAACCCATACATCACATAATAATAATACATCATAGGAAAGCATTATACTTATGTACCCACAGGTCCTCTTACTACTTCACGACCACACAATACTATTTGTGTACCGACCCTATATCAGGTGGTTCTGTTCTTGCATCAACCCACCTCTGATTCCTGTCGATGCTGTGTCTACCTTTCATGTACCCATGACTCATGGTACCTCTACAATTACAACATCTGTTTGCTATCCCTAGCCCTGGGTCATTAATGTCGCGAACACTCGTTTGACCTGACTCAACTTTCCTATCTGCATATTGCACCGTTACACTTGAGTCTCTGTTTAGTCTGAACTCTTTATTCAATCTTGGCCCATATATCTGGCACCTTGCTTTCTGCTGCATACGCCTTATGCCTATGTGCCCTGCACATGCACTATCCTGAGCTGTTCTAGTATATCGGTCTCTATGTGCTAAAGGTACTGCTCCTTGCCCACGTGCAGTTCCACTATCTGAAAAGCGGCGAGTGAGAACATTGTTCTTCCTCTCGAAGCACCATCTACCTTTCTTTGACTGCCTATGTTCTACTCTCCTACACCCTTGGGAACATTTGTTCAGAGTAGTATCTTGTCTCTGGGATTCACTAGCACTATATTTGGGATCCATTCTCATCTGCTCAAGCTGTACTATCCTTGTCCTGAGTTCCTGTATCTACTTCAAGTGCCTCTTCTACCTCAGCTATACTCTCTAATTTAGGTTCTCTTGTGGTAACTACCTCATTACTGCTTACACTATATTTTTGGTCCCAATAAACTACTTCCTCTTCTGTACAATCTTTAACTCCTATAACATTTCCTATGATCAAATCAGCCACTGGTGAGTCCAAAACACACGCTGTCACTCTTCCAGTGATATATGGTGTTTTTACTGTTATTATGGCTAATGGCTAGAACTCTACTGTGCCGTTGAATGTTATGCATCTAATCTTTTTCCCTGTATAATCCGAGGGATCTATTAAACTTTTCCTCACTCCGATAGACGTACATCCGGAATCCCTAATTGTTAACGCTGGTCTATCATTGACGAATCCCTGATGCAGCTTCAGACTTCCTCCTTCATGCACTGCTGATCCTGCTTTTACTGTGTGACCGCACACTAATACCGGCTGACCCTCTTTTTCAAACAGGTTTGCATCCACTACAGTTATCATTATTAATGGTCTCTATCAATTGCGCTGCATTAGAGTGCTCTGTTTTTCCCATCGTACACTCATAACTAACGTGCCCTGTCCCTCCACATTTGAAGCAAATAATGTCCTTCTTCCTATTATTTGTTGGCCCACTGGCTGGTTGCACGTCACACTCCGCTGCCTTGTGTCTCCAGCTTCCACAATTCCAACATCCGGCATAACTGTTTGGACGTCTCTGGAAATTCCCTCTTCTATATGGGTACCGTCCTAACTCTACCAACATTGTTTCCTCGGAAACCATTATCTTGAAGTTCTTGCTGCTCACCTTTCTGTGCTGAATCCACACTTTTCGCCCTTGGTCTGATGACTGGATTCTGGTCCTGTTTAGTGTACGCTGCACAGACTATTTCCTCACTCATTAGTTTCCCAATAGATACGTTAGGATGTGCAGTCATGTAGTTTTGCCCTAACTGAGACATTGTGTCTATGTCCTTTGGCTTACGTTCCTCAAAGAAAGCTACTAAGTTAGAATTACATGCAGATACTACCTTGTCTCTTAACATTAGATCTACTAATTTATTAAAATCTTTCCCTACCTCTGCAAGCTCCATCCATTTGTTAAATGTATTCTTTACAGTGTTAACAAAATCTGTGAAATCTTGATTTGTCTCTGGCACTAACTGTCTAAACTTTGTCCTATATCCATGCTCAGTGAGTTGGAACTTTGTCAGCAAACGTTGACGTAAGATAGTGTAGTTGTTTCCTTTCTTCTACAGGTAAATTGAACATGGTGTCTAGTGCCTTACCCGTAAGAAACTCGCCAAGTCGCATCGCATACTCCTTCTCTGGAATACCTAACGCTTTGGCTGATGCCTCGAACCTGGCCAAATAATTTTCAAGTTGGTCCCGGTCTGTAAAATATGGCAGTTTTAATCTCTGTGACGACTGCGACGGTCTTCTGCTTTCCTCACTTTGACCCTTCGCAGATAGTTCTAGTTTTCTTAACTCGATTTCAGTTTGCATCTGACACTTGATCTTCTCTTTCTCAATTTCCATTTCAGCTAACTTTACTTCCTGTAGACGTTTGTTTTCCATTTCAGCTAGTTTTACTTGCGTCTCTTTCTCTTCCTGTAGACGTTTGTTTTCCATTTCAGCTAGTTTTACTTCCTGTAGACGTTTGTTTTCCATTTCAGCTAGTTTTACTTCCTGTAGACGTTTGTTTTCCATTTCAGCTAGTTTTACTTGTGTCTCTTCCTGTAGACGCTTGTTTTCCATTTCAGCTAGTTTTACTTGTGTCTCTTCCTGTAGACGCTTAGCTTCAGCTACCTTTTCTTCCTATAGGCGTTTTGCCTCGCGTTCATTATGCCTCTCCTCTCTTTCAATCTGTTTTTGTTCTTTTGCTTCTGCATACTCCTGTAACTCTTTACCTTTCAGGCCTATTCGTTCACCTGCTTCAATATAGTCCATTAAAGTAGGCATCTTGTACTTGTGGACACGTTGCTGTCTGTCAGCGAACTATACATGTGACGACTCTGCTGTTAGTATTTGTGTCACTTCCCTAAGTACACCACAACTCCCTGTGTACGTAAATTCGTAGTGCCAAAAATATCACTCTGTACTCACCCAGTCACTCTATAAGCACTAGGTAGTGAGGGGGGAATATTAACTATACTCCCTCGTATATATATATCAAATAACTGTAGAACAATTCCTGGAAATAGTTTTAAACATACATATAAATACACAAATGAATTATCCACACAAAGTGCCAACTATTAGACGCTAGACGCATAGGCTGGTGAAACGCAGACGGATGATTACATAGAAATAAAACCCACTGACATAAACATGCCCATGAAAGACCATACCGTGCGCATAATATAAACTGACAGATATCATCTAGATAGAAGCTGTATTAACATAAGAATTACAACAATACCATATATCCAAAGAAATCCAATATCATATGTAACAGTAAAGAGAAAACCGTAAAAAGAACAAATATAAAATGAATAATGTACATAGATCTGACGATAGACACTTGGACACCGTGTATAAAGTCGAGACGACCCAATGCTCAACCGCACAAAACAAACTGACTCGTCAGCTGCCTCTCAACAACATACAATATGTACCTAGACAATTTCACCTTTGCTTTGTCTCCCGCATTTCGAGAAACAATGCAAAAATATCCTACTTATTACGAACACTGGACCACATACAAATACTTGAGTAACGCACAACAACAATACTTAGGACGATGAGAACAACAGAAGCAAACAAGGGTTGCCGACACCAATGCGATGGTAGAATCTTACAAAAGTCCTTAGTTTGTTTTTAATAGTGTCCGAAAATCGCCTGGAAATGTCTGTCCGTTACTGTTTTGAAAAGATTACGACGTTAGATTCCCACAATGAATTAATGTTCTGATGCGTTGTCACTTTTTGTTGACGTGGTGACACGATTTTCGACTGTCGTAAAAGTTTAAGATGATGGTAATTATCCCAACGCCTTGTGTCTTCACAGTCCGTAACGTTTTGGTAACCCTCCCTGTAGAGTTGGCCTGTGGTTGTATAATGTATGTGAACGCTCTTGTTTTGCCAGAAATATAGGGTTTTCGTTGCGTTTTGGGGAGCCGAAAATACCTTTAAAATCAATGAATGTTTATCTGCGTAGTCACTGTCGCTTTGAAGTGATGGTATGGTTTCACTGTTGCTGACCAGGTTAAATCAACGAATGGCAGAAAATGATCACGCGCTTTAAATCCGTTTTGCAAGTCTTTTTTGGTGAAGAAATGCGCTTATACTTGCGAAGACGGCACCTGAATGACTGTTGTGGATTGTTTCCCGATGATGACACACACACAAAGACGTTAAACGTAAATCCTAGTTTCCGTACAAAAACAACGTGTTATTCTCAGTGGAAATTTTTCCGTCAAATTCCCTGGTTCTCGGCCTTGACGCACAAGGTCATCTCAGTTAGTACCTCAGTGTACTACAATCTTCACTGACTGCGAACAAAGTAATGTCCGGAAATTTTCCGTTATCCACAACATACTTCGCTGTCCTCGTAAACAGCACTGACCCTCTCTCACCCCGGCCTTGATTCGGCTGTTTTTATCCTCCTGAATTCATCGTCCCCACACACCAGACGTGAATATGTTACGGGCAAAACACAATTTCCCCAATATTCTTGGTCAATTCGCCCCACCCTTCCTTTTCGTGCGGCCGAACTCTTGACCTGTCGCCGTACGACCACACAGTGCGCTTTCCTTCGCACACACACCTGTCAATATCTTTGAATTTTCAATCCTGTCCTGTCCTACACACACACTTGTCAGGATATCGCCGCGCCGACTTTTTGTGCTGTTTTGACTAGTGACTCCCCGTCACCTCACACTCTCCGTTGACCTATAAACACAGGCGCCTGTCTGCGTTAACGCGCGCTGGCAGTTTTTCTTCAATGTGGCGTCTTACACACACACACGATTGATATTCTTACTCCTTTCTGGATTAATCCTGGTTTTTCCGTGCCCCGTCTGCTAGCCTGGGTCTTCACTTTGTCTGTCTGTGTTTATCTGGCGCACACAAAAAAGAGTTCGCATTAATTTCTTAAACAATAATATCCAACTTGTCACGGTTTGTTAGTTTGATGGAACGAAGTCACCAGATACTAACTCCTCTCTCAGCGAAGAGCCCACAGATAATTCACTGGGTTTCTTGAACGGACGAAGCCTCCAGATTATCACGATGTTCTTTATGATACTGTTCGATGTTCTTGATGATCTCTGCGTGATAGTGGTCGTTGTCTAGGTAACGATACTGGTGTCTTGCAAGATAAGTTATCACTCACCCCCGCAGTGCACATTCACCAGTCATTAAACAAGATTCAGTTGGCGCACATAATCCTTTATTACAGAAATAACACAGACTCACGAAACATATTTATATATCCAGAAAACAATATATATAATCCACAGAATATCCTCCTCCTAATTCAACACGCACACATTACTGCCGTCTCAATCCAACTTCATATCAAATCCACAAGACATTTAATCCAGCTACTATCCACGGCTGGATCTCCCACAATACGACCCACCCACTGGGTCGGAGCCTCTGCTCACTATATAACCCACTCTGGGTTACAGGACTGCCTTCACAGCTCGGAGCATCACACAACACAGTTCTCCGTGGACTACCGACTCCTTCGGTATCTCAAACTCAACTCTCTGAAGTCCCTTGACTTCACACACAAATACCCCATCTCTCGCCCCATCCACCCTAGGGCTTTTTCTCTACCCTCACTATTTTATTTCTCAGAACTGGCTGTTTTCTCATAGCCAGGTCAGTCACTTTACTGTCTCCCACTCTCACCCATTCTTTCTCATGCCCGGTCACTCAACCTCATTGTCAATGACCCAGGCTTATGTCAGATGTTTTTATCAACCTTTAAACAGTTATAAGTGTAGATATTTAAATAATACCACTTCTGTGCTCTCTTAATGAGGCTTAGATTTAAACAGTTATAAATGTAGATATTTTAACATTGCTCTTTTTATGAAGCTTAGTTTCAAAATGTTATAAGTGTAGGATGTTTAACAGCCCCTCTTTCTGAAACTACGATGTAAACTGTTGTAAATGCAGATAGTTTAACATTGCAGAACGTTGTGATCAACCCTAAGTTTTTTTTTTTAAATAGGCAATTTTACGTTTATTCATATTCTATGTCGTTTTACGGCCTTTCTGATGGAGCTAGACAGAAAGGTTGTTGAATGAGTGGGCGGAGCATAAATGGGAATGTCCTGAGTGCAGTGATGTCGGTTCTTAACTCAACTCATTTCAACTCTCATGTAAGTTGTTAACGAGGTTCATCATCATCATCATCATCATCATCATCATCATCATCATCATCATCATCATCATCATCATCATCATCATCATCATCATCATCATCATCATCATCATCATCATCATCATCATCATGCGCCATACTGATAAGTGTGGGCGGTCACGTTTGGCCATCTCACACAATCCCGAGAGTCGTAGATCAGCCCTGTGTTCTTGCATCGACCATGGCTTGTATCGCTGCTTACATTATTATTTGCTCCCAGTTATTTCAACTTTCCACATGCATCTTTTTGTGTCTTTCTCCGTCTCTCTAGTCTGGTATTCCATCAAGTAAAATTAGCTTCATTGCACGGGGTTTTATTCCATATGGCTCGGTCTCTTTTCTAAGAAAGCCTGCCGAAAGCGTCGCATAAAGCACTGACTCCGTAGCTCCAGCGATGACCTCTCAAGAGATAATTACACTTGCGGGCTGCATGTAGGAGTCCGGAATCGAAACCACAACCGTCGGAGCATGAGGCATGCGGGCTTAACCACTCCGCCACGGTGACCCCTTCCACAAGATATCTATATAACCGGCGTCTGGGGCTTAGGTGATAGTGAAACCCGCAGTATCATGACTCCCCGATATACGGAATTGACGGTTCTATATCAGCCGCTGGATTTGGGTCGCACTCGTGGGGAATGGCGTTGATTACAACGGTATGAGACGGCTGACCTTGAGAACGCAATAGCAATCTGCTGAAGTAAATTTATCCAATTCATCACAAACAGCCAGTTAATCTGTGGGTTAATCGTCCTGCAAAGGGCATACGTAAGTATATAAGGGGTATTGGACATACGGTCCCGGAGCCATATTTTTATACAGGGTGTATTTTTAATGACTGTGCAGTGTTTGAAAATATTGCCGGTCCAAGTGTTTTATTCACACTCTGTAAAGTTCATGCAACTTAATAGGTAAATACAAATCTTTGACCGGCAATACACCTTATAGAACAATGGGCACCCGGCCAGTGATGTGTTCGGTATCATTCCCACCGCCTTTACTTCGTAAGAAATTATTGGTACTCATTTTATGCCGCGTCGACCTGGAAGAAAAGGTCCATTATTTAAATACCGAATTCGTCTAGCTGGGAATCGAACCCATGGTCTCCGGGTCAAGGCAAACCTCTAGCCCTATGTTATTGAGGATGTAATGGACATGCACCTGACTTATTATCTATTAATTTTTTTGTAAATATGTGACAAAAGGCCTCGAGGTAGAAAGGTGTCCACGTGCTAGGTAGAAAAGCTTCAAGGTGCCAAGCAGAAAGATATTAAGGTGCTTGGCAGAAATGCCCAAAGATGCTAGGAAGAAAGGCATTAAGGCGCTACGCAGAAAGGCCCCGTGGTGTTTGCAGTTAGGTCACGGCGTGTCACGTGGAAAGGCCTCAAGGTGCTAGACAAAACGGCCCCGAGTAGCTAGACAAAACGACCCCGAGTAGCTAGACAAAACGGCCCCGAGTAGCTAGACAAAGAAGACCTTGACGAGCTAGACGGAAAGACCTCTAGGAGCTAGACGGAAAGCCATTAAGGAGCTACATGGAAAGGTCTTGAGGGGCTATACGGAAAGGCATTGAAGAGCTTGATGGAAATGCCTCAAGGTGCTAGACAGAAAGGCCTCAAGGTGCTAGACAGAAAGGCCTCAAGGTGCTAGACAGAAAGGCCTTGAGATGCCAAACAGAAAGGCATTGAGGTGCTAAACAGAAAGGTCTCCAGGAGTTATACAGAAAGGCCTCGAGGAGCTAGACAGAAAGGCCTTGAGGAGCTAGACAGAAAATTTTTGAGGAGCTAGACAGAAGGGCGTCGGAGATCTAACTAGAAAGGCATCGATGAGCTAGACAGAAAAGCCTAGATGAGCTAGACAGAAAAGCCTAGATGAGCTAGACAGAAAGGTCTTAATGAGCTAGACAGAAAGGTCTTAATGAGCTAGACATAAATGCCTTGAGGAGCTCGACGGAAAGGTCTTAAGGGGCTAGACAGAAAGGTTTTACGGAGCTAAACAGAAAGGTCTCCAGGAGTTACACAGAAAGGCCTCGAGGAGATAGACAGAAATGCCTTGAGGAGCTAGACAGAAATGCCTTGAGGAGCTTGACAGAAAGGTCTTAAGGGGCTAGACAGAAAGGTCTTACAGAGCTAGACAGAAAGGTCTTAAGGAACTAGACAGAAAGGTATCGAGGAACCAGACAGAAAGGCCTCGAGGTATAACGTCCAAATTCTACAAGAGCTAATAAAAAATAAAAAAAGGTCTAGCGATGTGAAAGCTGCAAAGCGATGATTGGGGTACCAGACTCCAGGCTGTACGTATTCGTTGTTTGACAAGCACTGGAAGGTGTAAAACAGCGATCTAATAGATACACCGTGAGCACCTGATTGGCCAGCGTGATAGAGCATATATCTTGTGATTGTCACGATCCTGGTTGGTTCTATATATTGAAGGAAACGTGTATAGGAGCGGAAGGCAATAGAAAGAAAATGTTTCGTACGTGAGAAAAAAAAATGGAATACTGCTCATTAAAACTATGTTGATGAGAAAGACAGGCAGGTAGACAGACAAGAAAGAAAGAAAGAAAGAAAGAAAGAAAGAAAGACAGAAAGAAAGAAAGAAAGAAAGAAAGAAAGAAAGAAAGAAGGGAAAAACTGAGGAGAAGAAGAAGAAGAATGTCATTATAACTTTCAATGTCTGAAACCAGTCTCATGGATGTAATGAATTGGATCATTGCTCATACAGAAACTATTATCAAATTAGCCAAACCTATTTCGGATGAAAGACAAGGCAGACAGAATGCCACTAAACACAGGCGTTAGGTTTAGAAATGGAGTCATCCTACTAACTAACTAACGGATTTGCGTATGAACAAGGCGCAAAGCAGAATATGTTTCGGTCATATTTCGCCGACTTACACGATCGTCAAAGTGGAGGATCAGCTCAGTGTTCTTGTCCCGACCATGCCATGTGGCCAGGCCATCCAGGTATTTACTTATCTGCTATTCCCTCGTTCTTTCCCCCTAAATCTTGCCAGTTGTCACACACTTCTCCAATTTATTTCCTCTCACAACGTGTCCAAAACATGTTTAGCGTCTACGTTTAATTTCTTTAATCTGTTTACTGTTTTCATTTGTTTCTTGTAGGGCTTAGTCATTAGAGTTTCTGTCTGTCCATAATATTCTTTGCATGTTCCTCTGAAACCACATGCATACAACCATTCGCTGTTTTTCAGCCTGTCCTATCACTGTTCACTCTAAAGACCCAAACAAAAGTACATATTCTATGTAAAACTTCAACACTCTTATTCTCGTTGCAAATAACATCTTGTTATTGGTCATTATGTTTCCCACCTATCCTTTGTCTAATTTCTCTCATCAGTTTTCAGGTTTCATTTGCCTCTTGCAGGTCTTATATTGCCGTGTGTGGGTGTGGGGGATGGGGTGGGAGGAGGAGAAAAAGAAACGGCTAAGACTCCGTTCAATTTATAGCTGCGGTTCAAACCCTGGAGACCCTTCTGAAAATAACCATGTGGTTGAGCTCCGCGGAAAGAGAGAGGCAATCATGGATATAACATTTGCCCGACTAATGTAAACAATCAGCCTAGTCATTAGACCAATGATACAATACAATATGTAGTGAATTGATAATAAATATAAAGCATTTTTGATCATTGCTCTACTATTAGTTAGGTGATTCGAGGATGATTTAGACTTTAAAAAGTAGTACATAGCTACCATTAGAATATAATCGTGATTCCAGTCAGGCCTTAGTCAGATATGACTCAGCTACCGTATCACAGTAGACGGTACTACCTGCTTTGTGTTAGCGCCAAATGTTGGGCGGCGCTTACCAAATCCGACACCCCACATTGTGTCAACGGCTTCGGGCGGAAGAGCACAATTGGGAGGGTACAATTCCTTATCCTGGTGTAGGAAATGCAGCCTAAAGACTAAATGGCATAGCAGGGCAGACCCAAGCCTTGGTCGGCAACTGGTCTAGGATGAAAGCTTCGAAAAGCCGGCAGTTAGAATATTGCTTTGCTGATCCGGCAGCTTCTGCCGCTTGTCTTGTTCCAGACGTATTTGTGTTACCTTTCCTCTGGAGTACACTCCATCCGTCCATCATGTGCCATGCCGGTAAGCGTGGGCGGTCATGTTTTGCCATCTCACTCGATCACCAGAGTCGTGGATCAGCTCCGTGTTTCTGTCTTGACCATGCCACGAGGCCAAGCCATCCAGGTATTTGCTTCTAGGTCTTCCTCTTGGTCTGTTCCCTTCGATCTTACCAGTTGTCACCAAGTTCTCCAATTCATTTCTTCTCATAACATGCCCAAAAAATTTTGACTGCTGCGTCTAATGTCTCTAATCAGTTTACGATCTTCATTTGTTTCTTGAAGGACTTGTTCATTGGTCTTTCTGGCTGTCCATGGTATTCTTTGCATTTTCCTCAGAAACCACATTTCTACAGCCATCAGATGTTTTTCAGCTTGATTGCTCATTGTCCAAGCTTCACATCCATATAAAAGTACAGGTTCTATGTAGCACCTCAACACTCTTTTTCTCAGTTTCAATTGACATCTTTTTATTGGTCAGTATGTTTTTCATCTTGCTAAAGGCTACCTTTGCCATGGCGATTCTTGTTCTAATCTCTTCAAGGCATCTCCCATCAGATGTTATTATTGTTCCGAGATAATTGTACCTATTCACTTGTTGAAGAATATTCCCATTTCTTGTATATTACATTGTGGTATTTCGTTCTTCCTAGTGACGACCATAATCTGTGTCTTTTTACAATTTAATTCTAACCCTCGTTGTTCACTGTGTGTAACAACTGCATCTACTAAATGTTGCAGGTCCTGTTCATTGTCTGCAATCAAGACTGTATCGTCTGCATATCTAATGTTATTGATGCATCGTCCCCCAATGTTGATTCCTTCCATATCTTCAATATTTCTGAAAATACTTTCACTGTACAGGGAAAACTAAGGCCGGCTTCGTGGCTTAGAGGGTAGCAACTTTTCTCCGTAATCTCATATACTCTCGTAGGTAACGTGATGACGGTGGGAATCAGCAGTGGTTCGAATCGAATCGCATCGGTAACTTACGAGGTATGTGAGCCGGCCGCTCAGAAAGCAATGGCAAACTACTGAGCGTAATCTTGCCAAGAAATCAACATACAGCTGAAAGATGCTGGTGTTGACAGCGATGTCCTGTAAAGGATATGCAAAAAAAAAAAAAACAACAACAACAACAACAGGGAAAACAGATCTGGAGACATTACACATCCCTGTCTCACACCTCTCTTAATAGGCTGATATTGGCTTACTTCATTATCAACTCTTATGGCAGCTTGTTGTTTCCAATATATGTTTTTTACAAGTCTAAGGTCTTTTCCATCAATTTGTAGATCTTCAAGCATCCTTATCATATCGACATGTCTCACTTTATCGAAAGCCTTTGTGTAGTCAATAAAGCAAAGATGTAGATCTTTGTTTACTTCTATAGATCGTTCAATTACGGTTCTCAGTAAAAACACAGCATTTACTGTATCCTTTCCTTCTACAAACCCACATTGTTCTTCTCCTATTTCTGGTTATATTGTCCTCCTAATTCTTTGCATGATAATTCTTAGTAAAATCTTCGTGATGTGACTCATTATACTAATTGTTCGATGTTGATCACAATCCTAGGCTCCTGATTTCTTTGGGATTGCAATAAATACTAGAAGTACATAATTCATGAGGTATATTTCCAGTATCGTATATTGTATTAAGCAGACTGGTAACTTTATCTATTGTCATAATCTCCCCTGTAGTTGTGCCGCGGCGTCGTCAACGACGCCAGGCGAATACAATTTACCTGTCCACAGGTTCGCCTGTGAGCGGGACTAACCGGACAGCGGTCAAGCCAGTACTTGCGTGACGCATGAAGTCCACGCCGGTACACAATCCCGCCTGGCAAGAACTCACAGCGAGAAACGCCAGACAGGCTTGGGATTGTCGGACAGTACGGACGGGTCTGAGAGAAGCTCGTATGACTGATGCGTCTGAATGCGAATTGATAGTAAACCTTGTGTGAGGCTAGGAGACTGTGCGGCTGTGGTATAGGTTTGTGAGTGTATCCATTGTATTGATTTATTGAGTAATTGTATTGCGGCATCGATATTGTTATGGCGAGATGCCTGATCTGATTGTGTTGCGCGAGAAGTGTAAATAAAGTGTTTGACTTAGTGTTGCAGTGTGTTCCGTCAAGTCATTCTGTGACGGTGTTTGTCTCACATGTGTTAGGAAACACGAGCCTTAGTTATTGTTAAATGTAAGAACCTGACATCTATTCCATATTCTTCTAAAGCATTAATCATTTTTGTTGTGACGTTGTCTGAACCAGGGGTCTTGCCATATTTCATATGGTTAAGAGCATTCTGAAACTCCATCTTCAAAATTGCTGGTCCTTCATAATTATTTTGCACATCGTAGTGTCGTCTCTGTTGTCGTCATAAAGGTTTTTCACGTAATCTGACTATACATGTAAGATCTGATCTTTTTCTATTATGACTTTTCCATCTTTTGTCATTAGGCAGCCTGCTGATGTACGTGTTCTTTGATTAGCTAATCTCCTGGATTCTTTTGTGCATTAGTTTCGCATTTTTACTGTTGTGTTGTTTTTCAATTTCTCCTCAGTTTTTCTCAAGCCATGTTTCTTTTGCCTTCCTACATAAGGTTCTGACTTTTCTGTGAATTTCTTCATATTTGGCAGGATTATTTTTGTTCTGTCTTCTTGTTTCCATTAGTTGTAAAATTTCTTCAGTCATCCATGTCTTACGGCCCACTTTCCTTTAATTTTGGAATAGTTTTTTCTGCTGCACAACTGATTGAATTCTTCAGCATTTCCCATTGATATAAACTCCATTGATTGGAGTACACTAGGCAGGCCGAAAGAGGGATCACGCTGCATGGGCAACATATGATCTCTAAACTCAACCCAGTCTTTGTGTTATGGAGAGGTATAACTCCATTTTACAAACTATCGTCTCTCAAGATGGCAAGATGTCAGTCAGTCATTACAATTACTATTTTTACATTTCTAATTGCATGTTTAGCCGGTCTCCGTGGCCTAAAGGCTTGCGAACGCGATTCGTGACCCGTTTACCACGCATTCGAAACGCGGCGGCGACCGATTTGGCAGCAGACTGTGTCGCGCTGGGGTTTTAACGTGTTGGTATGGGAGCCGGACGTTCAGAAAGCAATGGCAAACTACTGAACGTAAAACTTGCCAAGATATCAACAAGAACAGTAAAATGCTGGTGTTGACAGCGATCTCCTGCAAATAGGATACACACAAAAAAATGCGTGTTTGCCAACTCCGGACGCAGTTCGTAATCCTGCATATCCGCGTTCGAAACACAGCTGGAGATTTGGCAGAAGACCGCATTTCGTTGGTTTTTACGAAATTGTATGGGTGCCTGTCGTTCAGAAAACAATGGAAAACTACTGAACGTAAACTTGTCAAGAGATCACAACAGCCAAAAATGTTAGTGTTGACTGCGACGTTCCGCAAAGGATATGCATCTAAACTTTAAATTGCATGTTTGCATAGTTATTTCAACGCTATGGTTAGAACGTGCACATTTCACGTAATCCCCATGTACCGCCAATTAGATTGGTGTTCTTACAAATAGTCTGACAGCTGCTAGGTGTTCGTGACGCGTAGATGAGACCTGGAGATGGGCTCCCATAAATTATGAAAGGGTCAAAATTGCTACAAGTTTCATTATTATTATTATTATTATTATTATTATTATTATTATTATATTCACCATTATTATCATCAGTATTATTATCACTAATATTTTTCATTTCTTATTGCATGTTTCCATAGATATTTAATAGTTATGCTTAGAACATGAATTGTCTCGTACTCCCCATACATCTGTTATCTGGCGAAGTGGTTACGAATGCAAATAGCAATCCCGCATACCTCGCTCGAAACACAGCTACGGGCGATTTGGAAGCAGACCACCTTGCTTTGGTATTGCCATACAAAGGTACGAGTGCCTATCGTTCCTAAGGCAATGGCAAAATACTGACCATAAACTTGCCAAAATATCACGAACAACAAAAAATTCTGGGGTTGACTGCGACGTCCTGTAAAGGATCTGCAACTAACTAATCCCATGAAATAACTAATGTACAATCAAGGCGAGAGACAGACAGAGTTGGAGATCCATTGCAGCCAACCTTCATTGTGGAGACGGCACGTGATTGGTTGAATAACCAATCAACATGATGTTTTTACCAGCTCGTCTGACAGCTGCTGGTAGTTCGTGAAACAATGATTCAGTTATCGACAGCTATTCCTACACTCTCTGATGAACACAGTTGCACTCACTACTGTAGTCTATGGAACAAGTATGTAGATCAACATTCTTCTTTGAATTTGTACTGGAGATGCCTTGAAGAGATTAGAACAAGAATCGCCATGGCGAAAGTAGCCTTGAGCAAGATGAAAAACATTCTGACCAATAAAAAGATGTCAATTGAAACGAGAAAAAGAGTGTTGAGGGGATACATAGAGCCTGTTCTTTTGTATGGTTGTGAAACTTCGACAATGTGCAGTCAAGCTGAAAAACATCTGATGGCTGCAGAAATGTGGTTTCTGAGGAAAATGCAAAGAATACCACGGACAGACAGAAAAACCAATGACCAAGTACTACAGGAGACAAATGAAAATCGTAAATTGATTAGAGAAATTAGACGTAGACAGTCTAAATTTTTTGGACATGTTATGAGAAGAAATGGATTGGAGAACTTAGTGACAACTGGCAAGATCGAAGGGAACAGACCAAGAGGAAGACCGAAAGGAAATACCTGGATGGCTTGGCCATATGGCATGGACGAGACAGGAACACTGAGCTGATCCACGACGCTGGTGATCGAGTGAAATGGCGAGTCATGACCGCCCACGCTTTCCGGCATGGCACATGATTGATTGAAAGGTGTTTCTAGCTTTGACAATACGGCCTTGATATTTCTGCCGTATCTGAAAATTTCCAATTCTTTTTGTAATTCTTATAATAATCATAATCGTAATCATAATAATGTTAAAGTTAGTTGTATATCCTTTACAGAACTTACAGAACTTACAGAACCTTTACTTTATCCTTTGCAGCTTGTAATCGTGAACGTTTATGCGCGAAATGGGAAGGTCGACGTGCGACAATGGCAGAGTTTGTTCGATATGGATGAAAGGCATATCATCTACTGTGGGGACTTCAATGTCAGAGGCAGTCAATGGGGGAATTGCATCACCAATAGACAGGGAGAAAATCTGGAGGACGCCCTGGCTTCTGCTGCCCTAATCTGTCTGAATGATGGGAAGGTCACTAGAATAGCCACCCGACCAGGTGACTCTGACAGCATCATTGACTTGGCTCTGGTGTCGCCCACCATCGCACCAAGGTGCCGGTGGGGCACACTGGGATACCACGAAAGTGACCACTACCCTTGTGTCATCCTGATCAAGAAAGACGGGGCCATGAGTCAAAGAAACAAGACAAATGACTTCCCGTACGACAACACTGGTCAAGACGCCATAAGCAAGATCAGAAGAAGGAAACTAACTTCCTCCCGCAGGAGACAAGAAAGATGGTTGCAGCCACCATGGTGGAATGGAGAGGTCGAGAAGGCATGGCTGGGAAAGAGGCAGGCTGTCAAAGACTGGCAAAAGGCCAGAAAGGCTAACATGCCACAGATTGAGTTGGCAAACCTGAAGACTGAGGTCGATAGGACGACGACTTTATTCAAATCCTGCGCCAAACAGGCCAAGGACGAGAAATGGGACGAGTTCTGCAGGAAGGTGTGCTCCGAGCGATCTCTTTCGACATTCTGGCGCCTCCACAAGAGCATGAACGGTGCTGCACAACGTAGGGGTATTCCAGACTTTCAAGGCACAGACCTCGCATGGAAAAAGTCGGATGCGGATAAAGGTAAGGCCCTTCTTGCACGCTACATAGAACAGACTGACCAGAAAGACGAGCCCGCCTGACAGAGGACCACAACGACACTCTCTCAGTTGTGCGAGGGGGTCGGGACAGACGAAGAATGGACAATCACAGCTGAGATATTGCGTGCGATGCTCAAGAAATCACCTAACACCGCCCCAGGCCCAGACGGCATCCGATATGGTGACCTACTGGTGATATCAGATGATGACATGAAGAACTGGCCAGAGAATTCAACACCAGTATCCAGAGGGGTCAGGTCCAAGAAGAATGGCTACACAGTTACTTGCTGCCGCTGCCAAAACCGAACAAAGACCATTGCAAGATAAGCGGCTACAGAATCATTACGATGCAGAATACTGTTGGCAAGCTACTGGAGAAAATTGTAGCACACAGACTTGCTTGGGACTTGGAACAGCTCGGCTGCTTCCCGCCCACACTTGGAGGATACAGACGCAACAAAGAGTCATGGCTGAATGCGGCGGTCTTTGCTCAAGATGTTTACGAAGGATTTCAGGTCAGAGAAGAGACATGTGCGGCCGCCATAGACTTAGAGGACGCATATAACAGAGTATCTTTCGAGCACTTGATGCAAACCCTCCTCAGACTGAAAGTGCACCCTCACCTTGTACGATGGATAGCTGCAGTTCTGCTCCAAAGGAAGGTGGTGCTAAGATGCGGGAGTTGGTCTTCTGAGCCGATAACGATATGTCCAGGATTGCCGCAGGGTTCACCACTGTCACCAGTACTATTCAACGTGTATACGGTGCCTGATCACTGAACAACAGTTGGATGGGAGGGGTAGGACTCTGTCATTCGTTGATGACATCCTCGTGTATCGACAGGGTCGAGATAGACAGGCGGTTGCCAATGATATGCAGGGCGAACTAGATCGAATTTCCTCATGGTGCGCTGATGCCGAGCCCTTGTCAACCCTGCAAAGACCACGGTTACATGGTTCTCACTCATCATCTCATCTCATCATGTTCCTCTTGTACCTTGCGGTGTCGAGGTGATGGTTCTCACTAAACAACCATATTGTGAAAACAGACCTGCCGGCAGTAAGAATGGATGGGAGCAGTTTGAGTAGAACCCAGTCAATGACATATCTTGGCGTGAGGCTTGATCCTAGCCTGTCCTTCAGAGATCATGTCGATTATATCATAACGAAGGCTCGAAAAGGTTTGTCAGCAATGAGAGTCATGGCGACTGCCAATATCGAGCAAAGACTGCTAATACTTCTGTTCCAAGGACTTGTGCTTTCACGCATCGAGTATGCCCTGGCCATCCTCACTGTCAGCCCTACACAGATTGGAAGACTTGAAAAGGTACAAAACGAAGCCATGCGCATCATTTTGGGCTGCACGAGAGACACCAGCTGTGTAGCAATGAGATACCTCCTTGACTTCCCGACAATGGAACACAGGATCAAGATCTGGAGAGCTCGTGCATACTTAAAAATAAGTGCAGATGAGCAGCACCCTCTGCATGACGCTATATTCAGAGAAAAGGGTGACAGGCTAAAGAGGGGAAAATCATGGATGGGTCGGGCGGAAGATGTCGTCAGACAGGTCTGCAGTCTTACCAGTATCAACCCCGGCAAGGAATGGGTGCCGGTGCCTCCAGCTTTTAAGTGCACTTTCTCCTGCATTATCACACTCGACAGACGGTGCAGAGAGCAGAACCCTGCCGCTGTCAATGCAGAGGTTAACGCGCTCATCTATGAACACTCAGATAGCCCCGAAGTGCTCATCTATACAGATGGATCTGTTGTAAAGCAGCAGAGAAGTGCGTGGGCATTTACAGCCCGTTCAGCGGGCCGAACCGTTCAAGAATCCAGTGGTGCCCACTCTATGACCACGAGCAGCATGACGATGGAGGTGATGGTAGTTACACAGGCTTTCATATGGCTGGAGTCACAGCATTATACCAACGTGTGTGTACTAAGTGATTCAATGAGCATGATTCAGAAGGTCGAAGCTGGATCTGTACGTAGACAGTGGACTGAATCGCTGCTGAAGTCTGTTGTCCGTAAAGTCACCTTCATCTTCGTCCCGGGACATGCGGGAGTCGAGGGAAATGAACGAGCTGACAAACTGGCTGGCTCTGCACCCCCTGTAGATGGCCAGCCCATGGATCGTGCCGATGTTATTAACGTCCTTAAAGATATGGCGAGAACAGAGGACTTTGACGTCAATGATTCCACATCGCTGTCCAGGATGAAAGACCTGGGAGTAAGAATCGGCACAGCCAGACGCGAGAGGTACATCGGGAAAACAAAGCGCCTCGTCAACCAACACAGAACTGGCACTATTAGCCACCGGACGCTGATGCATATGCTGGGGGGGGGGTGGGGTGAGGATCTGAGCACCTATGGACATGTCCGGAGTGCAACGAAGATACCCCAACTGATAACTGATAACTGATAACCTTTACAGAACGTCGTAGTCAACACCAGCATTTTTTTACTGTTGTGATCTCTTAGCAAGTTTACGTTCAATAGTTTGCCATTGCTGTCTGAACGACCGACACCCATACCATTTCCTAAAAAAGGAACACAAGGCGTTCTGCTGCCAATCGCCTGCAGCTGTGTTTCGAAAGCAAGTATGCGGGATTACGAACTGCGTACACCTTCGCCACGGAGCAGGCAACAGTAATAATAATAATAATAATAATAATAATAATAATAATAACAACAAGTAGCAATACATATTTAAATATTGAGTACAACTCAATACTGGCAACGCTGATCGTATGTATGAACCTAAGGCCTACCCACGTCAATGTGGAAGCACTAAAGCAGTAATACATATAATTCATTTCTGCCTTTGTTTACTTCAGCCGTTATTCCATCTTCCGGTGTACAAACGACGTCACTTCCGCCTAAGCAGATCAAGATGGCGTCATGCCAGCATTGTCGGCGCAACATTTTCCGAACATATTCATGCATGTCAACCGCAAAGGCGATTACAACTTGACAGTTTCATGGCGACAATCCGTGCCAACTGTCATGTTTCTTTGTTAAAATCAAAACACGAATTATGCTTATTATTTTATGTTAATACGCATTGAGTTTATCCTTATTTCTGCCATTATCTATGGCGGTCTGTCATGTAAGATCACAGCGGACGTAGGCGGGATGTGGAATTTGAATAAAATAGCTGAATGGAATATGTGAGGATTTAATAAGAATAACTATGCAGAGTAAATGACTAAAATACAACTGTGGTTTGTGGATTTTTGTCCAGTTGGTGGTTTCGTTGTCATTTAGTTGCTTGTTTGTTTATGTCTGTCTGTCTACCTGCCTGCCTGCCTTCTTCTTCTTCTCTTCTTCTTCTTCTTCTTCTTCTTCTTCTTCTTCTTCTTCTCTTCTTCTTCTTCTTCTTCTTCTTCTTTTCTTCTTCTTCTTCTTCTTCTTCTTCTTCTTCTTCTCTTGTTGCTCTTTCCACACTACTAACTTCCTATTTTTCATCTATCACTTGCCAAAATTACATTGTTGTATATTCTCTCTCTCTCTCTCTCTCTCTCTCTCATCTCTCTCCTCTCTCTCTCTCTGTCTCTCTCTCTCTCTCTGGCTCTGTCTCACACACACACACCACCACACTCTCTCTCTCTCTCTCTCTCGTTTTATTACACACACACACTCTCCCTCGCTCTATCACTTTCTCTCTCTTCCCCTCGTTCTTCTTTCCCCTCTTTCTCTCCCCCTCCCTTCCCTTTCACTCGATTATATTATAGCTTTTTTTTTTATTGTTTTGTGTGTGTGTGTGTGTGTGTGTGTGTGTACGGGTGTGAGGGTTGGTGTTGTGTAGGAAGGTTGTTGTGTGTGTGTGTGAGAGAGAGAGAGAGAGAGAGGGAGAGGAAGAGAGAGGATGAGCGAGAGAGAGGAGAGAGAGAGAGAAAGAGAGAGAGAGAGAAAGAAAGAGAGGAGAGAAAGAAAGAAAGAAAGAGAGAGAGAGAAGATTGCGAGGAGAGAGAGGAGAGAGGAGAGATAGACGGAGAGAGAGAGAGAGAGAGAGTGAGTGAAGTGAGTAGTGAGTGAGAGTGTGATCAACTTTTCATGATCTTAAACTAGAACATTACTGTCTCCGACTTCTGTCTGTCTGTCTCTGTCTCTGTCTGGTCTCCTCTCTCTCCTCTCTCTCCTCCTCTCTCTCTCTCTCTCTCTCTCTTCCCCTCCCCCCCCCCCCCTCTCCTAGACATCATAAACAGGAAATTTTTAAATGCTTTCCAAAAAAGAGGACAAGAAAATTAAACAGTCAGAACATCGTTAGTCACGTGAGTGGAGTCTTTGACAAGGTTAAGCCCAGGAAGATATGAACTTGTCAAGCGGTAGTCCCAATATCCCCTTGGCCTGTCTCTCAAATTACGTTTCCTCAACTCGTGAGTAATCTCCACGTCAACGGCCGGAGATGAAACCTCTTGGAAACATTTCTCCAACACGCCAAATAGAATTTACCACCGAGGAATTAGCGAGTGTAAAATGTCAGTCATATTTTGAGTCGAAAGTATCAAATAAGGACAACATGAAATTGCTAAAGGGAGTCATGATTTGTAAAGAGAGAATGCATTTGATTGGGAGGGGGGGGGGGGAAGGGGGGGGGGGGGGTTGGTTTTATAAATACTGGATATGAATGTGTTTGTGTGAGTATTAAATATATCAATCAACAGTATATAAATCAGTAGCTGTATACAAACTACTTTTATTGAGTTCACTCGCTTTGAACTCAAACGTTGTCCAAACACATGCCACTAATTCTAGTACACAGGGCTTATTTTTGCGTGTTCATTAGCTTTACCTATTACCAGTGTCCCTCGCCATAAGGTGAACCCACTCCGACTTCTGAGGTATTTATAATTTACGTCCTCAAGTCAAGGACGAACAGTCAACATTTTAATCCAGCTCACCGGTGTAAGGGTTGAACCCACTACCTCGGCACTAGCACACCGGAAGTTTAAGGGCGAGCCTTATTATACATTCGGTTACGCTGACCTCATCGTTAGTCGTGTAAAGAGGAGCTTTTTATTATTTAGAACAACGACAGGACACATAGGCAATAACAAACATAGTTGATTGTAAAATAACCAGTGACAACTTCTGACACATGTCAGACCAAATGTGACTTAACGCGTGGCCAGATGAACATTGCCAGTGAATACCACATTCGATCAGCACTGAAATCGTTAGTGTCGCTTTTAGATTTTTGATGTAAAGGTAAAAGTTGGCCTAAAGTAAATATTCCGTTTGGGTGTAAAGTATTACTTCTTGTATATATTCTAGGTCAAGGAATAAATCAGATGGGGTGACAAGTTCCATTCAACGCCGTTTTTGCTTCGCAGGTGTTTCACAGATCGATTCCCAGGTTATGCAGTTGAAACGGAGGTCAGTATGGCCGAATGGAAAAAGAGCTCTCGTTCTTAAACTTCCGGTGTGCTGATACTGAGGTAGCCGGTTAAACCCCGGTACCGTCAGTTGGACTAAACTGTTGACTTCTCGTCCTTTACTTTAGGACGTAAATTACAAGTGTCTCTGAAGTCGGAGTGGGGTCGCCTGATGGCCAGGGACATTGGTAATAAGGAAAGCTAACCCACGCGTAATAATCAGTCCAGTGCACTAGATGTAATAGCATGTGTATGGACTAGGCTTGAGTTCACAGCCAGCGAATGTTACGACCGGTGAGGTGTACAGGCATGACCAATATATAACTTATTTCTGCCACTCCTGAGGAGCTGATACCTGGTCGCTGTGTTGCCAAGCTGCAGAGATCAAGCTTTCTAGAAGTACGTAGAATTATGCGACCATTAACTATTTAGTGTAGCCGGTCTCTCTGGTCTAGAGGTTACACGACTTTCTCCGTAATCTCGTATACTCTCGTAAAGTAAGGTGACGTTGCGCGAGAATTGGAAGCGGTTCTCTCCGCGTCGGTAACTTACGGGGTATGTGAGCCGGATCGCTCAGAAAGCAATGGCAAACTACTGAGCGTAATTTGCCAAGAAATCAACAATCAGCTGAAAGATGCTGATGTTGACAGCGATGTCTTATAAAAGTAAATGCGAAAAAAAGGTTAGTTAGTTATCTATTTAGTTATATAGTTAGTTACTTTGTTGGTTAGTTAGTTAGTTAGTTAGTTAGCTACCGAGTTAGTTACTTAGTTATATACTTTGTTAGTTAGTTAATTACATTTTTAGGTAGTTAACTAGATAGTTATTTACTTTGTTAGTTAGTTAGTTATTTAGTTAGTTAGTTAGTTAGTTAGTTAGTTACTTTGTTAACTAGTTAGTTAGTTTGTTTGTTAGTTGGTTAGTTATTTACTTAGTTACTTTGTTGTTAGTTACTTTGTTAGTTAGTTAGTTAATTTATTAGTTAGTAACTTAGGTAGTCAATTAGTTAGTTAGCTAGCTAGTTAGTTAGTTAGTTAGTTAGTTAGTAAGCTACCTAGTTAGTTACTTAGGTATTTACTTTGTTAGTTAGTTAATTACTTTTTAGGTAGTTAATTAGTTAGTTATTTACTTTGTTAGTTAGTTAGTTAATTTATTAGTTAGTAACTTAGGTAGTCAATTAGTTAGTTAGCTAGCTAGTTAGTTAGTTAGTTAGTTAGTTAGTAAGCTACCTAGTTAGTTACTTAGGTATTTACTTTGTTAGTTAGTTAATTACTTTTTAGGTAGTTAATTAGTTAGTTATTTACTTTGTTAGTTAGTTAGGTAGTTAGTTAGTTAGTTACTTTGTTAGTTAGTTAGTTATTTTGTTAGTTAGTTAGTTAGTTAGTTAGTTAGTTAGTTTGTTAGTTAGTTACTTTGTTAATTAGTTAGTTAGTTTGTTTGTTAGTTGGTTAATTACTTAGTTAGTTACTTTGTTAATTAGTTAGCTTGTTTGTTAGTTGGTTAGTTAGTTAGTTAGTTACTTTGTTAATTAGTTAGTTAGTTTGTTTGTTAGTTAGTTAGTTAGTTAGTTAATTACTTTGTTAATTATTTAGTTAGTTAGTTACTTTAGGAGTTAGTTACTTTGTTAATTAGTTCGTTAGTTCGATTGTTAGTTGGTTAGTTAGATAGTTAGTTAGTTAGTTTGTTAGTTAGTTACTTTGTTAATTAGTTAGTTAGTTAGTTTGTTAGTTGGTTAATTAGTTAGTTAGTTACTTTGTTAATTAGTTAGTTTGTTTGTTAGTTAGTTAGTTACTTTAGGAGGTTAGTTACTTTGTTAATTAGTCGTTAGTTAGATTGTAGTTGGTTAGTTAGATAGTTAGTTAGTTAGTTTGTTAGTTAGTTACTTTGGTTAATTAGTTAGTTAGTTAGTTTGTTAGTGGTTAGTTAGTAGGTTAGTTACTTTGTTAATTATTTAGTTAGTTAGTTAGTTACTTTGGTAGTTAGTTACTTTGTTAATTAGTTAGTTAGTTCGTTTCGTTAGTTGGGTTAGTTAGTTAGTTAGTTACTTTGTTAATTATTTAGTTAGTTAGTTAGTTAGTTACTTTGGTAGGTAGTTACTTTGTTAATTAGTTAGTTAGTTTGTTGTTAGTTGGTTAGGTTAGGTAGTTAGTTACTTTGTTAATTATTTTTTAGTTAGTTAGTTAGTTACTTTGGTAGTTAGTTACTTTGTTAATTAGTTAGTTAGTTGTTTGTTAGTTGATAGTTAGATAGTTAGTTACTTTGTTAATTAGTTAGTTTGTTTGTTTGTTAGTTGGTTAGTTAGTTAGTTACTTTGTTGTTAGTTAGCTAATTTATTAGTTAGTAACTTAGGTAGTCAATTAGTTAGTTAGTTAGTTAGTTTCTTTATTAGTTAATTAGTTATTTTGTAATTAGTGAACGGGCTTGGTAGAATCAGCGGGGAAAGAAGACCCTGTTGAGCTTGTCTCTAGTCCGACTTTCTACCCAGCATGAGAAGACAGGATTCGGCAGACTGAGCGGAAGAAATCATTCCTGATTCAACTGGCATCTGAGGAGTGTGCGAGCCACGTGGTGTGAGCGTTTTTGCAGTGGCCTCACTGATGAGTCCCGTATTCACAAGTGACTGGGTCTCTTTCCTCATTATTGCATCCAGGTCCTCCGACTTGCTTACTTTTTGATCTATCCTGAAGTTAGATTCATCTGACAATATTCATCCATTTGTCTCTGGTAGTCTGACATGTCCATCAGTACTGCACCGCTCCCTTTGTCAGGTTTCAGTATGACGAGGGATTTGTTAGCCTTTGACGTTTTTAACGCAGTAAGGTGTTCGTTGGTCAGCGGACATGCCTGTTTGGAGGGTGTTGTGCGATACTGGTGTTCTAAATCTACCAGTTTGGCCTTCAGCGACCCGACCGACTCAGCAGAAGTAGGTGATAACTTGGAGACTTGATCAAACAACATTTCAAATTGTGCTTGCGACTCAACCGGTTGATGTTGTTTAGGCTTTATGCTGAATTTTAATCGTATGCGAGGGCCTCCGTTTCAATGTTGTTGAGTACATACGACGATAAGTTCCTCACATACTTCTCTGGGTTGTCTAGTACTGACGATGTTACCTTTTCAGTGCTCAGTGATTTGGTGAGGCGAGCATTCTCTGCGATTTTCACCTTGTACACCGTTTCTGTGCAGAATTTAGTGAACTTCAAGTAGCCATACAAGCTCAATTCTTTGGTGACGTAGTAGGCAGAACTATGTGTGCGCTTCAAGTTGGTCAGCTTAGACTGGGTTTCTTCTATCTGGTTTTTTGTCAGTCGTCTCAGGTTTTTTTCTTGTTGGACATATTCTGTCCGCCCTCAGAGATCTGAAATACCGGTGAGGAAATATCCCCGTCCTTAGGCATTCCTCGAGAAATCTCAATCGACAATCCTGTAACGATATTTTACACTTCAGCTTGAGTAATCCATCTAATCGCTTCACAGTTGGTAATGGGAGGCGACGTTTAAGAAATTCAAAACAATGTTTTCCCGTAGTGAATTAGATACCACACAAAGTACTCGCTTGTTAAAGTTTGCAGAAGCAACTATGATCAATCAACGCAAGCCAGAATTGTGCAAACAGAAAGACATGTTAGTCAGCTTAAAATTACCGTGGTAGATAATTGACATTACTGTGCGAATATGTGTATATTTCAACTTGAAGGATTTATCTAGTTAATTCACGTAAGTTGTGTGATTTCTGCAGTATGTACCTGACGAGATGCAGCGAAATATGCCAAGGCAATAATCGTTGCAATCTATTGTTTGTGTCTTCGTTATTCAAATATTATTATTATTATTATTATTATTATTATATTATTATTATTATTATTATTATTATTATTATTATTATTATTATTGCTATTATTATTAACAAAGAGACAGGGGCACACAAATAGAGAAAATGTTAGGGGCCTAACTGTTAGGCAGTCCAGCGTCATTACTCGGAGGAAACATCAGTATCAGAAATGATTGTCTGTATACGCGACAGAAGACAGTGGACAGATATGATCAGCAACCCGGTCAAACAATCAGGTGCCGTCACCATAATGAGGGTTGGATTCCCAACACTGTCTGTCTCTCGCCTTGACTGTACATTATGTCAGACTAATGTTCGTTCATCTCTTGATGTTATCGTTCCACTTGTATCGTTTTCTACCTCTTGCTCGCTTGCCCTCAAAACTTACTCTCACAGTATATTTTTATAAGAGTTTTTTCTTCTTGTAATGTTCTTCTAGTGACAATATTGTCACTTTTTAAATTTCTTTCATCAACTATGTTTTCATTCCCAGTTATTCTAGAAGTTCTATAATTGAGTGTTTCTGTTTCCATGAAATACAACATATTCTTTCGTATATCCATATCTCTAGGGCCTCTATTCGACTTTCTAAGTGTTTGTTCATTGTCCAGGCTTCCACGCCATACAGTAGTGTTGAATATATATAACATCTGACAATTCTCATTTTCAACGCGTTTTAAATTTCTCTAGATATTAATACTGATTTCATGTTGTTGAAAGCATGTTTGACCATTCCTATTATCATTTTTATTTATATTTCAATTCTGCCATCATCTGTTATTACAAGTCCAAGACAGGAGAAACTCGTTACTTGTTCTAGTATCTCTCCCTTCACTGTAATGTTCATTGATGACATTTCCTTTCCACTGCTAGTTATCAACCCCACTCGGAACACATAATAAGAACGAAACAAACTGCCAAGATTAGACCAACAAACATGTCTATACTGATAAACCAATCACAGAACTCGTGTCGTTAACCGCTACACGCTGCAGGGATTTGCTGAGGAGGGGATCCGAGCACTTATGGACTGAATGGTTCGATGTGCAATGAGGATGATCTGTCGACTAACTAACTAACATTATCTATACTAATTAGTTAATCGACAGAGCATCCAAATTGCACATCGAACCATTCAATCCATAAGTGCTCGAATCCCCTCCTTAGCAAATTTTGCAGCGTATAGCGGCTCACGACACCAGTTCTGTGCTGGTTTATTAATCTTCTTTGGTTCCCTGTAGAGTGCTCTTTCTTCTCTGGCCACACCTCTTTAAACTTGCTGTTCTCGTAGTCTGACCACGGTTGTAGATTCATAGCCATCACGTGGTTCTCACAAATGTCTTACTTCATGTAGAGCATTCAGTATATCAGCCTGGTCCATGCCTCGTCCGCCCTCTACAGTAGCCTTACCTTTAAGTCTATCAGCCTGTCATTTCCGTGTACACCCGCATCCCCTGAGACGAAAATAAAACTAATCTTTGCGTGTCCGCCCCAGAGACATCAACCACCGTCTTCGGATCTAGCCCATCTCTGCCTTCCTGAGCTAAACTCATTGAGTCACTAATGAAGCATGACCGAGTGAAGGTCTGTGTCTCGACCTATGATATTGCTTTACTTACTGCCATGACTTTCAAAGTCAGAATACTTGTGGTCAAAGCAAAACCACAAGAATCCTCCTTCACAATTCTCCATCCAGCCTGAGCCGTAAAAGCCCACGAACTTCTCACGCGTCGAACGACGGACCCATATGTTTAAATGACAGCATCACAACTCTAAAGATTTCTCGAAGATTAAAGTCTGTACTTCCGCTTCCACAGCAGCCGGATTTTCTTGTCTGCATTGTCTATCTAGTTGAATGCAAACTGACAAAGAAGTACTAATGAGAATGAATGCTGAACAACCACCAATATCTTATTCTTGTATCCTTTATTTACCTAGAACACAGGCGCCTCAACCAATTCTCCCCAAGCCCTCTTATCCTTAGCTCTCCGGTCTTCCTATATTATTCAGTTCTGTTTCCTAATGTTTACTTCGAGTGATTTAGGTCTTCCTCTATTTCTTCTGGCTGTGGATTCCGGTCAAAGGTTGTTCTAGTTATCCTACTCTCACATTTTTCGGTGTATGTCCTATCTATCGTCAGCGTCTTTTCATCACCATTTGGTTCACTGGTGTTTGTCGTGTTCTCGCGATGAGCTCCATATCTGTGATTCTGCATTACTATTTTACTTGTTACATTTTAATTAGGCACAAATTAACGAATATTTATTTAATTGCAATTGTGTTTGTTGTTCTCCATGTTTCTCATCCATGCAACCTGGACCCCGCTGTCTCGACAGCGAATGTTTATTATGTTGTGTTTAAAAAAAGGCATAATAACCTCTTAAGATCACAAAGCCTGGGCTGAATTGCACAGACCATGTCATGCCCATGCAGTATGATCCCTCTCCCGGCCTGCCCTGTTTACTCTACAGGAAAGGTAACACAAATACGTCAGGAACAAGACCAGATGCAGAAGTTGCCGGATCAGCAAATCAATTGGTCTGCCCTGCAATGACATTTAGTCTTTAGGTTGCATTTCCTCGCAAAAGGATAGTGCTTGTACCCTTCCAGATGTGCTCCTCCGTTCGAAGCCATAGCACAATGTAGGATAACAGATTTGGCGAGCGCCTTCCAACATTCGGCGCTAATAGAAAGCAGGTAGTACCGTCTACTGTCATACTGTAGGTCAGCCATATCCGACTAAGACCTGATTAACATCCACACAGCAATACTGATTTAGTTTTCTTTTTCTTTTTTCTTTTTTTCTTTTGCGCTGACTCGCTTTGACCTCAAGCGTAGTCCATACACACTGTTGATAGTAGTGATGGACTGAATTTTGCATGTGGATTAGCTTTCCCTATTAACAGTGTCCCTCGCCATCAGGTGAATCCACTCCGACTTCAGAGGTACTTGTAATTTACGTCCCCAAGTCACGAACGACAGGTCAACATTTTAGTCCAGCTGTCCCGTGTAGGTGTTGAACCCCTAACCTCGGTATCAGCACACTGGATGTTTAAGAACACGAGTTCTTACCCATTCGACTATGCTGACCTGCGACTGATTAGTGTGGTGCAAAGTTTACTTTCTTTTGACTTACACAAATTCCATAGTGTTATAAACACTCTTCGTCACATTTGAATTCTGATGTTGATTAGTTCTACACAAAATGGTCGCTTGTTAAAGGTCGATGAAGCAATCGCAATCAATCGACAGAAGCCAGTCTTGTGCAAACAGAAAGACATGACAGTCAGTTTAAAATTACCGCAGGTAGACACTTGAATGTGTATATTCAGCTTGAAGGATGTATCTAATCACTTTAGTATATGCTGTTTGATTTCTGCAGTATTTACCTGACAAGATGCAGCGTAATAATCCAGGCAATAAATCATGCAATCTATTGTTTGTGTCTTCGTTAATCAAATTAGATACGGAAAAATACTGTGTTGGAATATTTCTGTATCTGTTCCACGAGCTTTGTCTACGCTGTAAACTAGACAGGCATTTAATTCAGCTCAAACAACGTATAACCCAATATTATATTCTTGTGTATGGCATGACCATACCAAATAAATCTGGCTAGATATTACAGCCTGCAGCACAGTAGGTGTTGCCAGTTTTAAGGTCATTACCACTGCTTTTTCTCAGTATGGTTTTTGTCTCCTTAGGATATCAGTTCCGAGATCTTATGGAAATAAAAGAGTTAACTGAATTCGATTGTCCTCCTCCTCCAAATACATGATTTCAAATTCCGGAGCGTCACATTTCGCCATTTTATTAGCCCGGATAGCATAATTATGCAAATGAACTGAATTACAACCAGGTTGGGTGTACTTATAGGAGTGGATTATTGATTATAAGGCGAGGAATGGAACTGGGACATATTCAATTTGATTTTTCAGAACAAATAGTCTCTATCGAGAAAAACTAAAAACCGGTATTTGAGGAAGAAGAATAGGAAATGAGCATAATTGCTGAAGAGTACTCTGAAAAGAAGAAAGATATTTCGTGGAGTGTGAGGTGAAAGAGGGAAGGTTATGTTGAAGAGACAAGGGACGTGGAGGAGGATGACGAACAGCTGGTAGAACATTATAAAGAAGAAGAAGAAGAAGAAGAAGAAGAAGAAGAAGAAGAAGAAGAAGAAGAAGAAGTAGAAGAAGAAGAAGAGAAGAAGAAGAAGAAGAAGAAGAAGAAGAAGAAGAAGAAGAAGAAGAAGAAGAAGAAGAAGGGGTAGTAGTAGTAGTAGTAGTAGTAGTAGTAGTAGTAGTAGTAGTAGTAGTAGTAGTAGTAGTAGTAGTAGTAGTAGTAGTAGTAGTAGTAGTAGTAGTAGTAGTAGTATTAGTAGTAGTAGTAGTTGGTGTTGTTGTTGTAGGGGGAGGTAGAGAAGAGGAACGAACGATCGAACGAACTTTATTTTCAAAGGGTAACAAATTGGGCACGCAAGCCCGTCTTAAATTCGGCCCTTTCAATCAATCATCTTTCGTTCATCAGTGCATTGTGCATTCACATAGGAAAAAAAAAAACTTTGTCAAATAATGTTGTAAACATAAACAATGCATGTTACCGTGTTATGAGACAAATCCCCCACCCACCCACCCATATCCATCCACGTGTCCCCCCACACACACATCCACCACCCAACCACATACAAACCCACAGGCACATACATGCCCCCATCCATCCACCCATCCCCCAACCCCAACAAACACATCCCACACACACCCTACATACACCATCTCCCCACCCACACACACACACACATCTCCCACCCACCACACATCCCTCGACACACATCCCCCAACCACCAACACACAAACCCAGGCACACATGCATGTATCAACCAATCCATCATCCACCCACACATCCCCACCGTCACACATCTCCCCACCCACACGCCCACATCCTTCACCCATCCCATAACCTACCAATACTCACCCACCCACATATCCTCCACCACCCGCCAACACACCCCCAATCACTCAGCCAAACACACATCCCCCAACTAGATATCCAACACCCACACACACATATTCCCGCCAACTCGCATGTCCCACACTTACTTACACACAAAACCCGAACCCACCCACACATCCCCCACTTACACACATTCCCCCCTAACACATTCTCCCCCACACACACATCCTGCACCCACACACACACACACACACACATCCCTACACACCTCCAACCTACTCACACACTCACCCTCCCACACATCCTCCACCCATCCACTCGCCAACCACCCCACCGATCTTCAATCCACAATCATATATCCCTTAACTATACATCTCACCACCCATACACTCACAAACACACATAACCACACCCATATACACATCCCCACCCACCAACATATTCCTCATCTAAAAACACATACCCCAGCACCCACATATACCCCACCCACACACATTCGCCCCTCACACACATCTTCATACCCACACACACATCCCCCACCCATACACTCATCACACACACACACATCCACCCACTCACGTACTCATCCATCAACCACTCACACCCACACTTCACCCACTCACCCATCAACATATGCTTCTCTCATCTACCCTCCCATCCACACACACCCCAACCACCCAGCCAAACACACTTCCCCCATTCTCACATTCATCCTTCATACACCCGCATATCCTACACCTCTCCCACCCCTCACACATCTCCCCCCCCCCCACACATTAAACACATTCCCCTCACACACACATTAAACACATCCCCCCCACACACACACACATCCGCCCACATGCATTCCCCATACACATCCCCGCCCACACATCTCTCACCCACACACACACACATCTCCCCACCCACCCACACATCCCCCACCTACAACACATACATCCTCCACCCACTCACATTTACCCCATCCAAACTCACACACTCCCATCCACACAGACATATCCCATTCTCAGACACACTGCCACACCCAACCCCCACACCCATCACACACCCATCCTCCAACCCACACACATCTCCCACACACCCATTCACCCACCCAAATACACCATCCCTACCCACATTCCCAACCCACCAACACCTACATACTTCTAACCATCCTCCCAAGTATCACTACGCACACACACATCCCTCACACATTATTAACGCCCCTAAAGATATGGCGAGAACAGAGGATTTTGACGCCAGTGATTCCACATCGCTTTCCAGGATGAAAGACCTGGGAGTAAGAATCGGCACCACCAGACGCGAGAGGTACATCGGGAAAACAAAGCGCCTCGTCAACCAACACAGAACTGGCACTATTAGCCACCGGACGCTGATGCATATGCTGGGGGGAGGATCTGAGCACCTATGGACATGTCCGGAGTGCAACGAAGATACCCCAACTGATAACTAACTAACTAACATCCCTCACACATACACACACACACACATACATCCCTCACCAACTAAACATCCCTTAACCCATCCACACATCAACCATCAACCCACACACATCCCCCACACACAACCCCTCCACACAGAGAAGGAAGAGGAAGAGTACGTAGTAGTGGTGGTGAATAAATGAAAAGATTAAGCAGAGGAAAAGAAAAACAAACCAAAAGAAAGAAAGAAAGAAAGAAAGAAAGAAAGAAAGAAGGAAAGAAAGAAAGAAAGAAAGAAAGAAAGAAAGAAAGAAAGAAAGAAAGAATAAGCGAAATTAGAAAAAGAAGAAAAAAAGTGGTACAGAAAAAGAAAAAAAAAAGACAAAGTATGGGAGTAGTGAGGATCATCATCATCATCATCATCATCATCATCATCATCATCATCATCATCATCATCATCATCATCATCATCATCATCATCATCATCATCATCATCATCATCGTCGTCGTTGTCGTCGTCATCATCATCATCATCATCATCATCATCATCATCACCATTATTATTATTATCATCATCATCATCATCACACTCCCCCACAAGTTCATCGGTCATCTCCATCGGCTTAAATTGACTGATCGCACCATCACGTACGATGAACGTGAGAGAAAAGCGAATGGAAGAAAGAACACAACAGAAAGAATAAATACGTGAATGCATAAATAAATGAACGAATCATCGAACGGATGAATGAACGAATGAACGAATGCATGAATCAAGGACGAAGCAACAAATGAATAAATGAATTAATGAATCACCGACACGAAGGAACAAACAATCGAATGAAAGAATGAATCAATCAATCAATCAATCAATTAATCAATCAATCACCGAATCAACAAACGATGTAATTAATGCACGACTGAATCATTGAACGAACGAACGAATGGATGAATGAACTAATTCATGAATCAATCAACGAACGAAAGAACAAATGCGGGAATGAACGAATGAATAAATCAATCAACGAACGAACGAACAAATAAATGAATGAACCACCAAACGAACGAACAGACGAATGAACGCCGCATGAACAAATAAATCAACGGACGAACGTACGAACGAACTCATAAATGAATGAATGAATGAATGAATGAATGAATGAAATTCTTTTAGCGAAAAAACCACTTCCGAAATTATCGAACATTATTAGGGAAACCTTCCAGGTTTAACAAATGATGGACAATGCTTCCTGTAACCCATCTAGGAACTACACCATTTCCGGATCCGTGTAAACCGATTTTAAATAGTTGACATAACTATTCCAAAAGCTGTCTCCAGACTTTGTAGAACATTCAAAGAACTGTAATTTCAAGCTAATCGAAAGATAATTCTCACCGCAGAACTCATATATGACCAATTGCAAAAAAGTAGAGTCACAGAGTTAAGCCATATTTAACAACCGAAATGCCAGGTTTGGTCTTTCTAAATGTAAGAAATGGAGACATAATGCCATGTAAAATACATACGGGTTGGTGATTGTGGCTATTTGATATTTAGGAAAGTCAAATTGTTGACAAAACCTGACCAGCCGGCGCTGTGTAAATAAAGTAAATTAGATTTATGTGTAAAGATGGACCGAAAGATTCGACTCAAAGGTATTAGAGCGACAGTAAACATTAAGTAACTACGGCGTAGATACGAGTCGTCAATTTTCGATAACGCCTTACAGAAACCACAAACATTTATATTTATTTAACACGTAATACGCGCATTTTGTGAAACGGTTATTCCATTTGGGGTTTAGAATTGCCACTGTTTAAACAGAGGATTTCACTTTTCAGGGATTTTATGCTTAAATTGAGTTGACATGTATGCTGCAATTTGATAGACTGTTTCTGTGTAACGATGTGCGTTATACTAGTATTAGAGATACTGGCTATACAGTAGACATTTCAGGAATTAAGGGTCTTTTAAATGGAGCGTGTCATACGGGGAATTGTCGCGTTTATATGACTGCTTCCGGTGGGGCTTAAAGATAGAAGAGCCATTACGCTCACGCAAAGTATACTGACATCAGTATACTGACATTAGGAACCGGTGCCCTTCCGGTGGAAAGGTCTATTTCGGGTAGTTTGGATATTTCATCAAATTATCACAACAGAACACCACAACGTCACCCATTGTAGGCTATGCTCAAGTGATAATTTGGTGTGTCCAGTGTGTGCCGCGTGGTTACACACCCGCTTCACACGCGTGATCCGGGACTGTTTCCGGATCCGGTCAGGGATATGCACTACTGACGAGCTCAAACGAGGGCGAAACTCGAGTATAGTGCTTCCATATTGACGTGGATAGGCCTTAGGTTCATACCAGAATGCGATCGGCGTTGCCAGTAGTGGGTTGTGCTCAATATTTAAATTTCAAATCCCGAAACAACCACATAATCTTCGACATCATCGAATTCGAAATCATTATTGTCGTCATCATCTTCAAAATCTTATTTACCATCTGATGAAAGCAATCGTTTTAAACATCCGGTGTACTGAAACTGAGGTAGCGGGTTCAACCCCTACACCGGTCATTTGGACTAAAATGTTGACTTCTCGTAATAGATTTGAGGACATAAATTACAAGTACCTCTGAAGTCACACACACACACACACCCACACACACACACACACACACACACACACACACACACAACACACACACTCTCTCTCTCTCTCTCTCTCTCACACACAAAGCGTCCTGTCCACTAGAGGAAGTAGTACGTGTATGGACTACGCTTGAGTTGAAATCGAGGGGGTGCAAACAAAAATTATCTTATATTATCATCATCACCCTTAAAAATCTTCATTATCATCATCTTCAACACCACAATAAAAGCAAAGGCAAGTATCAATAAAATAAGGTCTAATAAATATTATATTCTTATTATGTTTCGCACTTAAATGTACATTTAATGTGCTGTAATTTCCTATTAATTTACCTTTAACTCTATTGAGACTTCCGTTCGAAGTAGTTACGCCTCCAGCCTGGTTCTCCAGATGTTGTGAGTTTGAATCCGTGCTACCTCGTTCGATTCACGAGAGCAATTATCTCCGAGAACTCCTATGGGTCGTCGCTGGAGCAACGGAGTTCGTGCTTTCTACGACTGAACGAACGAACGAACGAAGGAACGAACGAACGAACGAACGAACGAACGAAAATCTTTATTTTCAAAGGGTTAAGAATTGGGCACGCAGGCCCGTCTGACATTCTGCCCTTCTCTATTTCCTCTCATACATTCTTTCATTCAACATCTCTTATGAAGCAATTCTTTAACAACAAAAGAACAATAAGCATTAAAATGCATGAAAAATAATCAATAATACATGATCGTTGAGGCAATGTTTAATATGGGCATCATAAATACCCAAGGATGGGTGTAACGTGCCACACATATGGGAATGTTTTTTGGCTAGTTGTCGTTCGAGATAATTTACCATTATTATTGTCGTTGTTGTTGTGTGTTTTTTTTTAAGGGACATGTAGTCTGTCCTGAGGTAGTGTTCAAATAGTATTGTCTACTGAAATGTCGATATGTGTTAAGTTTTATTCTTTATCATTTTATTGATACTTGTCTTAGTTGTAAATAGAGGAAACTTCCGGTCAAAGTGGTGTGTGATTTTTCGTAACCGCTTCATGTTCACGCAAACGATGGATAGTTTTATCTCTTGCGTGTAATTATTTGAGCCAGGATGTAAACTAGGAGTTCCTTTGTTTTCTCAAGATTTTTGCCGGTGCTACGGAGTTCGTGCATCTGAGCGAAACCATCCTTGATTTTATCATTCAGCGTGTGTTTACAGCGATGCTGTGTTATGTGTTTGGTTTTTCCATCACGTGGGATCAGCGTTTGCGCTTCGTAAAACAGGCAAACAAATCTCGAAGATAACGGGGTCGGCGTAAACAACAAGGCAAACGCCATTTAGCCAGAAGAACAAGACACAAATACGTCCGTCTGGGTCTTTATAATACTCGTATTTTATTTTGGAATTGAATCAGCGCAAAACAACGAGGCCCCATTCTGGAAAGCTTGGCGTACACAAACGATATTGTAGCGCTACTGTACAGGAGACGCGACTGGGAGTAAACGCACTTTATATAGCCCGCTTCAAATGCTTTTACAACAGGAGACACATGGGAATGACATTTCTTATTTCATATAGTATAGAGGCTTCAGAGGTGGACATGTCTATGTGGGACAGAGACGAGATACAAATACAGGCTATCAGCGTTAAACCCGGGCAACCATTTGTGTTGGTTAATGTTTATGCCTACAACGCGAGCGAGATTCCCAGAGGTGGCAGTGCTTGAGTCACGATAGAAATGTCATTTTCTGTGGAGATTTCAACGTTAAAGGCATATCATGGGGAAACATTTCTCCCACCACATAGCGGCAGGAGCTCGAGGCGGCACTTGAAACTATCGACCTTCTTTGCATCAACAGTGGCTGTGTCAACAGGACAGCAAGTCGACCGGGTGATGAAGACAGTGTTATTGACCTGGCGCTGGTGTCTCCTTCACTGACTACAGTGTGTAGAAGGGGGTTGTCCTAGAGTACCCGGCAGCATATTGGTGGAAAAAGGCAGAACCAGGCAGCACAAGTCAAGGGCCAAGCTTTCAAGTATGACAGTGCAGGACAGCATCAATCAATCAATCAATCTATCATATGCCATGCCGGAAAGCGTGGGCGGTCATGACTCGCCATTTCACTCGATCACCAGAGTCGTGGATCAGATCAGTGTTCCTGTCTCGTCCATGCCATGTGGCCAAGCCATCCAGGTATTTTCCTCTCGGTCTTCCTCTTGGTCTGTTCCCTTCGATCTTGCCAGTTGTCACTAAGTTCTCCAATCCATTTCTTCTCATAACATGTCCAAAAAATGTTGACTGTCTACATCTAATTTCTCTAATCAGTTTACGATTTTCATTTGTCTCCTGTAGTTTTTGGTCATTGGTTTTTCTGTCTGTCCATGGTATCCTCAGAAATCACATTTCTGTAGCCATCAGATGTTTTTCAGCTTGACTGCTCATTTTGCAAGTTTCACATCCATACAAAAGAACAGGCTCTATCTATCCCCTCAACACTCTTGTTCTCGTTGCAATTGACATCGTTTTATTGGTCAGAATGTTTTTCATCTTGCTAAAGGCTACTTTCGCCATGGCGATTCTTGTTCTAATCTCTTCAAGGCATCTCCCATCAGATGTTATGACTGTTCCGAGATAATTGTACCGATTCACTTGTCGAAGATTATTCCCATTTACTTGTATATTACATTGTGGCATGCCGTTCTTCCTCGTGACGACCATAACCTGTGTCTTTTTACAATTTAATTCTAACCCCAGTTGCTCAGGGCAAGATACTGTGGGTAAAATAAGGCGTGACAAGCATTGCAAGACTGAAATCTCGGAGCAACCCACTTGGTGGAATTTTGAGAAGGAATAGGCCTGGGCGGATAAGCGTTCTGCTGTAAGAAAATGGCAAAACGCCAAAAAAAAAAAAAAAATGGAGTTGCCCGTCCTAATCATATCTTGCACTTGGAATGAGACATGGACACAACCTTTAGCTGCATTTCACTGAAATTATTGTGGCGACTACATAAAAGTATGAATGGAAAGCAATAACAGTATTACTGACTTCCAAGATGCTGATCTTACATGACAAAAAACTGACCAGAATTCCGATTCCGATTCCGATTTGTAAAGGGGGGGGGGGGGGGGGGGGGGCGGGGGTGGTGGGGGGGGGGGGAACTTTCCACAAAGGTTCAACTAGCTCATTGGCTTGGTTTTAGTTGCAGTGGTTCATGGTACAGGATAAGTTTGTCTCTGTTTCCGCGCCAGTGTTAGCTGGCTTATCGATTTGCAGAGTTTTGTCCCTGTGACGTCAGCTGGGGGAATTGGTAGACCGGCGAGTTTTCCTTTGTGTCCGCCTCCTCTTGCGGTTTCTTGTGTCAGTGTTGGCTCCTTGTGTGTTTTGTTTGACTGGGTGCAGTCCTTATAAGGACTTTTATTTCTTCTTTTTGCCTCCTTTTTGTGTATTATCTGTAGAAGCTTTTCAATGGCTTCATTTTCTTCCGTGCGTTCCTTTTGCCTGTCGAATTCTCCGCACCTCTCGATGGGTTCCTATGTGGTCGGTTTTGGGATCCATCGGGACCACTGTTGGCCGTCTTCATCATAGAACACAAGGGTCTTCTTCATAGAACACAAGGGTCTTCTTCATAGAACACAAGGGCCTTCTTCATAGGTCTGGCCAGATATTGGTTGCCCCTTGAATATCTTGGACATCGTAGTTAGGCTGCTGGCTGTAGCTTGCGGCTCCTGGTCGATTTTTGGTTTGGCTTCAGCTTGCAGCTTCCCAATGGTCTTTTTCATGGCTTCTGCTGGTTTATTTTGCATTAGTTCCCTTTCGGCTTTAAGCAATTCTCTCTCTGATCTAATGGCTTGTATTTGCTCGTTCTCCTTCTGTATCAAGGCCATGTGTTCTACCTCCAGCGTGATGTTTTCCTAGATTTCCCTCAAGTCAGAAAACAGTTTATCGTTGTTGCTGGTTGGTGCCGGTGTTTGAAGTATCTTGATTTGTTTCTTTAGCTCTCAATTTGGCTTTGCAGTTGAAATCTTTCAGCTTGTGAGATGCACGTGGTTGTCTCGCACCTCCGCATTGCTTCCTTATATGGTGTCTTTGTGGTAATAGCGATCTTTAAGACGTCTCTGTGTCTTTGGAGGTACGGACAGCCCAGGTATCTTGCTCCATGCTTGCCAAGGCAGTTGGCACACTTTCTGTTGTTGTTGGGCATTCGGAAGTCCTTGTCCAGTTTGGCCAACGGACATTCCTTGAATGTATGGTGCTCGGCGCAGTATCGGCAGATCTCTGTCTTACTGCGGCATGTTTTTCTGCTGTGGCCGGCCCTCTGGCATCTTGAGCATTTGAGTGATTCTTGGAATGAATCCTTCAGGCTGATGTGCTTTCTTGCTTATCGATACCTGGTGTGGTATCTCACTGCCCTCAGTTGTCATCACCGCTAGTATAGTAGGGATCTTGGAGTACGTCAGGATCCGCTCCGCCTTCAGGATTCGGATGTGGAGATTCTCCTGTTGCAGCTGCTTCAGGATCTGTTCATCTGTCAGCTCCAATTGGATACGCTTGACAACCCATCTGATCGTCGGTGTTTCCGGCTCTGGTGTCTTTCCCCTCACTCCTTCTTCTCAGTTGTATTGGTTCTTGTTTGTGGTGGGTTATCGTCGGTCTTCCTCGTGGTAGCTTCCTTTGATGTGTCTGTAGGTTCAGGTTCTTTGCTGCAGCTCGCTGGCAGGTTCATTTCTGTCGTCTTCTTGAGGTCTTGGCGGCCTCCACGTTGCACATCTTGTGCGTCGGGGATCTTTTGGTATTTTTCTTGTCACATGCCAATTTCCTCCCCCGTATCAGGCTTCTTGAACAGTTTGGGCGACTTGTTCTTGACAGCGCTCCTCAAGTGCGAATGATGTCCTGATGATGACCAGAATAAGGGAAAGCCACTTTTTATAACAGTATCTAGAGTAGAACAAACAGACAGAGATGAGATGACGAATGTTTGCAATGGCGATTACCTCAGATATTTGTGAGTCCCAGACATTTTCAGAAGAAGACATAGTCACATTGACAGAGATCAAGACTGTGCAAACAGTTAGGTATGTAAAGCCCCTGCGAAAAGATGAGATATACTAAACATGGACACAGTGCTCATACCTTACGATGGTCTCCATAGAGGTGAACATAAATCACAGAGTGAAAAGCCACCCCCCCCCCCCCCCCCCCCCCCCCCCCTTCCAAAAGACAATCTCAAAATATATAATAATAAAAGAATGACATAAAAATAAGTATTCTAGGACACAAGAAACGGCTTGTTGTTTGTATAATTTTTCATAAGGGACAACGCAAACAAAGCTTAAGAAAAAGCAATTAAAGACAATTGAATCAGAAAGAATCTCATCTCATCGTGTTCCTCTTGTTCTTTGCGATGTCGAGGTGAAGTATACACAGCATGAGAGTGCCCGTTTATGGGCTTCATGTATCGCGGTTCACATGAGTATGAGATAGCAATCCTGACTCTCAGCCATAAGCAGATGGACAGGATGGAGAGGATAAAGAGAAGGTATGTGTATTATACTTGAGAGTACAAGAGAAACAACTTTTACGGCTGTGCGCTGTCTTCTTGATTTTCCAACCATGGGGGACAGAATACAAATCTGCCGAGCACGTGCCTACCTCCCAGTCAACGCAAACACACAACATCCACTGCATATTAAATTAAGAAGGTAAAGGGCAACAGGTTAAAACGAGGAAAGTCGTGGATGGGTCAAGCCTTAGACATTCTTCAACAGGTGTGTGTTCACTTGAGAACATAGATCTTATCCAGGAGTGGGTACAAGTGCCAAGATAGTTACGTACGTCCTTTTCAGTTGATGATGATGATAATGATGATGATGATAATGATGATGATGATGATGATGATGATGATGATGATGATGATGATGATGATGATATACTGTTATATTTTTGTTTGATTGTTATTTTTTGCACTTAGCTCGATTTGAACTCAAGTGTAGTCCATACACGTGCTACTGCTTCTAATAGCACTCGACTGATTTGTGCGTGTCGGTTAGCTTTCCCTATTACCAGAGTCCCTCGCCATCAGGTGAACCAACTCCGACTTAAGAGATACTTGTAATTTAGTTCCTCAAGTCAAGCACGATAAGTCAACATTTTAGTCCAACTGACCAATGTAGGGGTTGAACCCGCTACCTCGGCATCAGCACACCGGATGTTTCAGAACGAGTGCTGCTATCTATTCTGCCTTGCTGACCCCCACCGTACTGTCGGCAAGCACAGGCCACGCGTGTATTGACTTGGATTGGTTACAATCCCCGAGCTTTACTGAGGATCGAAGACACGTGCCGCGAAGTGAAAGATGAGCAGGCAACCTGATGCTTCTCATTTTGTGACTTTAAATTGTGAGTATTTTACTGCAGGATAAATTAACACGGATGCAATTCGCAATCCCGCACACCGCGTTCGAAACACTGCTGGGGGATATTTTTAAGAAGACCGCATGCGCTGATGTTCGTATAATTATGTGAGTGCTCGTCGGTCAGAAAGCAACTGCAAACTACTGAATGCAAACTTGCCTAGAAATCACAAACAGCTAAAACATGTTGGGGTTGACTGTGATGTCATGTAAAGGCTATGCAGCTAAAATGTTTACCTCACTGATAAATCGCTAATTACAACAAGTAATGAAGAGAGAAGACATTAATTACTGCCACCGTCGAAAGAAAGAAGATAATTAAATCTGAAAGAATCTCCATCTCATCTTGTTCCTCTTGCACCTTGCCGGTCGAGGTGAAGTATAAACAGCGGGAGAGTGCCCGTTTATGTATCGAGATTCCCATGGACTCTGCTATTCCCTCTGACCATATTTATGTTGTCGGCATCTTCTTCTGCTTCCATTTGGTCTGTACACCATGTTGTGGTATACTATTAGTTGGTAATCTACTTACATGACCAAACCATTTGACTTGCTGCCTTCTAATAAAATATACATAATATAATAATACTCTTATAAAAACCATACTGGAGGGCAAGGTTGAGGGCAAATGAGCAAGAGGTAGACAAACATACAAGTGGGGAGATAACATCAAGAGATGGACGAACATCAACCTGACAGAAGGTACGTTAAGAGCGAGAGACAGACTGTGTTGCAGATCCACTGCAGCTAACCTTCATTGTGGAGACGACACCTGATTGATTGATTGATTGATTGATTGAATAAAATATAGCGCTTCTATAACCCCCTCTTTAGTCCTGATTTCTTCATTTCTGATTTTCTCTCAATCTGAGAGGAGGTACGTTAAGAGCGAGAGACAGAGTGTGTTGGAGATCCACTGCAGCCAACCTTCATTGTGGAGACGACACCTGATTGATTGATTGATTTAGTGAGTGAGTGAATAAAATATAGCGCTTCTATAACCCCCTCTTTAGTCCTGATTTCTTCATTTCTGATTTTCTCTCTTCTTGACACGTTGTGTATTCTTCTCAGGAATCTCATTTCTGATGTAATTGTTCTTTTCTCTGTTTCTGTCATTGTCCCGGTTTGGCATTGGTGGCATAGAGTTGGTAGGAAGATTGTGTTGTAGAGTGCTTTCTTAGTAGCTATTGATACTTATTGATGTCATTTGTCCAATCAGATGATTTGCCTTACTGCACGTATTTTCGATCTCGTCTTCTGCTTTGCCATTTGATGATATTTTGCTTCATAAGTACTTAAAGCTCTTTACTTGTTTCACGGGGTGTTCTTTTAGATTAATCTTTGTTTGTTTTCTTTTTTCTTCTTCTGCGTTCATCAAGAGTTTTTTTTCCGGATGTGATTGCGTTGTGCCTGTTTACAGCAGAGCTGCGTTCTTGCGCCGTTAGGCCGACACATCCGACTTCTGCGGACATTTGTTGACCGGGTTAACCTTCCCGGGGGTTTTCTTTTTTGGTTATAGTCACTACTGCTGTTTTACTTATGCTAATCTTAATGTTATGTTCCCTACACATTTCGTTTAGACTCAGAAAGAAGTACCAGATAAAATATGCACTGAAGCATTGCAACAAGTAATGGCAGACTGGATAGATAAATTGAAATCAGATGTCACAAAGCCAGTGCACTGACATATCAACTATCACCCTTACTGAAACATCCAAATATACCCATGTCCGCAAGACGACAGATAATAAATAGCATATTCACACCAACCCTTTGCTACCAAAGTCAAACTTGGACATTATCCAAATCACAACTGCACAAAATCGACACCTGTGAGGTGAGCTGCTTGAGGAGAGCTGCCAACTTAATTATCCGAGACCGAGTAAGAAATGATGATATCAAACAGACGGTGGGCCACGTTTATTGAAAGACAGAAGATAAAATGGTTTGGCCATGTCGTTAGAATGCAACACCATCAACTACCAGCACTGGCCCTACATCAAAGATCATCTGCTACGAGAGCAAGAGGACGCCCAAGAAGAAAATGGATTGACGACATCAAAGACATTCTACAATCACACTGAATAACGCAATCCAGTGCCACCCATCGGGCGCTGGAACGCCAAATATTCCTGCTCACAACGCTTGACGGCAAAAGTGGAAGATGATGATAATGAAGGGATAAGACAGCAAGGTTGGCAAAAAGACACAAGGAAAATGAGACCAGAAAGAATGCCAGAAAAAGTGCTGCTCCTGTACTAATCTATCACATAGTACAACAAGTTCTGAAGAGATCAGGCATCAAGGACGGCGACAGTGGAAAGAAAGAAGACAATGACATCAGAAAGAATACAAGATAAAGTCCATTTAACGACTGCCGAGTTACCGCGACGAGGTAATAATTATCGATGTAGTCTAATGTGTTATTATGGAATAAAAATGTTTCATTTCTCGAGATAAAAATCAGCTGTTAGAGAAAGTGAATGTTTGCATGTCGCTGATTGTGTGTTGTTGATTGTGTGTGGCTTTTTGTGTGTGGTTGTGTGGCGTTCTGTGGTTTTTTGTGGCAGTAATTAGCCAACAACACACAAGCACACGCACAGATAGACAAACACCCACACGATGTTTTGTTCTGACGAAACGAATGTTTGTATTTCCACGTGTCTGCGGGATTTACTAGTGGGGTTTTGATGTAGGATCTCCCCCCAACTCTTCGGGGAGACTAGGGGTGGAAGATGTGTTTTACAGAGCAGCATAAAGTATTTAAAGTGTGAGTGTAAATAAACAGACAGTCAGGACAACAGACAAACAGACAGACTCACGCCTTACTTTCTTCGTGGTGGGTTGAGTTTTAGAACAGTGGTTGGCTGGCCGACTGGCTAAGAACGCCTGGTTCAGCTTAGGAAGACACGGGTTCGAATCCTCTGTAAGGTGTGGGTTTCTTTTTTCTGTCGGTGTCACAGCCTCACCTAGAGACGGTACCGACATAAAAGTAAGGGATACTGGCGAAGGGAGAGTAATCCAGCTAAAGGGAAAGAACCGAGTCACTCGAAGGCTTGAATAATCCAGAGCCTTCTCGAAGGACCGGTCAGTGTGTCCACAGCCCCGTGGACACTGATGGGGCCCGCCGATTGCGGGGTCCACGAGAAACTCAGAGAGAGTTGCCACCCGTGTCGGATTGCGACACGTGTGGGGAAGGTCAGACAGGGACTGGACATCGAGGAAGCAACAGGGCTTACCTTAAGGGGACTTGATAGTAGACCCAATTGTATTTAAGGGTCTTAGACATATGTGTAGATAGCTGCTAGAGTTATTGTGTTAACCATGTTCATTATAAACTCCTGTGATACGCAATGTACTGAATGCTGGCTTGTGAAAACTCGCTTCGCCAGCGTACTATAATATGTATGTAAATAAATGATGCTAAATTGTATCTAACGGAGTTTGTTGCCTGTATGAGCCCGAGTTTCAATCCCCTAGAGATCTAGGACTGTGACAGGCTATTTGGGGGCAATCGCCGGTTTTGGCAATTATAAGCTTTACGTTTCAATTAGCTAATTTGGGTTTGCCAAGTAAAAATAATATATCAACTTTAACACATGACAAAGTTAGAAACTTTGCAGCTATCTGTAAATAAACTATTATAGTCCCTCTTCAAAAATATTTCAAATCATGATAATGTTTATGAAATTTGACATGACTGTGACAATTACTATGACAATTACTAATTTTTTTTTATTCCAACAGCAGATTGTTCCGCGAATTATCGTGTATATGTAACCTGTACTCCAGCAGTGGCGAGGAAACAAGACTACATTCGAGAGCTCAGGGAAAATAAGATGAGTTTCATTTCGATGCTCATTACATCCCTAAGTGGTACTCCTCATCCTCATTCATTGATGTAACATTTTTCTATGCATTGATTTTTTATGTATATGTTAATATTATAACCAAGTATATCTGCTCATATAAATTTGAAGGTAAACATTAAAGGGAAGTAACCAATTTTTGTAACAGGCTATATTTCAAAGGGATTTAATTTCAAGAAAGTAAATAATAACTAAATTACAAGATGTCAACATTAGAACAGTGCATTGAAGCAGGTATTAGGTTAGGATATAAAGAGGAAAAACTTTCAGAATGGGCACAAAAGACACATGCGGAAAATATTGCGCGAGAAGAAAGAGCAATTGAAAGAGAAGAGAAAAAGATACAAGCAGAAAGAGAGGAGAAAAAGATGCAGATGCAAATGCAAGCTGAGGAAAAGAAGATGCTAATGGAAGCTCAAGAAAAGAAGAATCTAATGGAAGTTGAGGAGAAGAAAATGCAACTGCAAGCTCAAGAAAAGAAGGTGCAGATGGAAATTGAGGCTGCGACCAAACAAGCCCAATTAAATGCAGAGACACAGATAAAACTGAAACAAATGGAAATTGACTCCAACCTAGAAATGTCAGTAAACAAAATTAGAAGTAAAGAAGATGAACAAAAATACAACAAATATAAAGGCCTTGTCAAAGCATTTTGTTCAGGAGATTCTATAAGCGCATACTTAGAGAACTTTGAGTGCTTGATGACTCACCATCAGGTCGCAAAAGTCGACTGGTCATTTATTTTGATGAGAAATTTAGCTTTAGAGCCCTTAAAAGTGATAGAGACAGTTCCGCAAGACATGAGGAAAGATTATGATTATTTAAAACAGAGAATACTCCAACATTTTTCATTAGATACAGCTGGCTATCAACTACAGTTCTCAAAATTATCACCTTCACCTAACCAAACTTTCATTGACTACGTGTCTACAGTTCAAGATATTTGTACAAAGTGGATAACCTCAGCGAAAACAAATAACAACCATGATAAATTGAAAGAGCTGATTATAATTGATAAAATTATTAGCACTATCCCAACACCTTTTTCTAAATTTTTGAGACAAATGGATTGTAAAACCATCCAAGAAATTGAAAATAAAGGGAGCGCATATTTTACAGCGAACCGCGATATTTTTCAGCTAAACATGAGCCAAAATGAAACAGCAGCGGTTACGAACACAAAATATTCGAAACCAAATGAAAATAGGTTCAAACAACGCTCTAGAGTCACAAAACCAGTCATGTGCCAATATTGTCATCTGATGCACGAACAGTTTGCGATGTGTGACAAATCACCAAATTATCCACATCATCTCCAAAAGGTAGTGGAAAAACAAATGAACAAGAGGAACGCATATCAGAGAGCGGCTAAATGTTATTTTTGTGCGAGCTATGGGCATTTTTCTTCTGTCTGTGAGGGGAGAAAGAGGATGAAGCAGGCCAATGCCGCATTGATAGACACCTCCTCAGATGAAGAAATTGAACAACAGAACGAATGTGACATCCAGAATGAAAGTGCGAGTGAGTCAGGCAATGCAGTAGAAATCATCAATACCATCTCTGATAACAAATGTAACACCTGTAGAAAATTTCAGCTTGATACAACCTTGTTATGTGGCCACACAATACCCGTTTCTAACGAAATGGCCAACGCAGCCTTATCACCAACAGGCAATTTAAATTATTTAACAGGTTTTGTTAACAACAAACAGTGCACATTAATACGAGATTCCGGGGCGACTCTTTGTGGGATTAAGAAAACATTAGTTAACGACAAAGACTACACACACAAATACGTAACGTGTCGCACATTCGCAGGCACGATTGAAAGATACCCCCTAGCACTGGCCGAAATTCGGACACCTTTTATATCAGGACAAGTGCTATGTGCAGTACTAGAAAGTCCTGCCGCTGAAATCATCCTTGGGAATCTTCCCAACATAAGATCTTGCTCTGAAAAGGAAATCAGAGAATGGGAACAGAAAAACTGTATCCAAAACCCAAACAGCGATTCCAAAGTGAAAAATCACGCATGCTTGTCTCAAACTGCCAAAAGCACAAGGGAGACAACCAATGACGTAATTCGAAATGAATTCACAGAGGTGCAGAACACAGGGGCGGTAGAATCTTTCAATGCTACCATCAAATTAACACCTCGAACTGAGGACGCCATCTATTCACAAAGTAATCAGCCTGTAAATGTGCAACAACACACGCAACACACAAATATAGTAACAAGACAGACAACCCACAAAACCCACACTGACCAACTTCAGGAAGCATTACAAATCATTTCACCTAACATTACCACCACCAAATTGATAGAAGAACAAAAAGCAGATCCAACCCTTTCACCATATTTCGCCAACAAAGGGGCGAGAACTGATTGTATTACAACCAAATCAAGATATTTTACTATTACTACCTGACAAGAGAGATTTACTATCAACCTCTTGGCAGGGACCATTTAAAGTTGTGAGAAGATTTCGGAAGTTGATTACGAATTTCTTTAAATGGAAAATTGAAAATATTCCATGTAAATATGTTAAAACCATACTATTCTAGAAATGACAGTGACATGAACAAGCAGACGCAGATAACAGATGACAATAACCAGACTGACAAGAATGACACTGCGACAAACGAAGCATCGTTAACGACTCATTCTTGTGACAACGAGGACGACGAAAACATATTCACAGTACCGACAATATGGGATAACGACAGTTACGACTACTTTAACGACACATTGACAACTATTAGTCTCGACGACGACGACAATGACATTGAAGACAATTTACAAACAGTAGCATCAGTAATAAATCAGACGGACATAGACAATACAGAAATTCCAGTACCAACTATGAACGACGACAGTACTATGAATGACATACAAATCTCTGACACTGTGACACAACAGCAGCGATAAGACATTTTGTCTCTTCTGAACGACTGTCGTATATTTTGAAGGGACTGGCAATCACTAAAGTGCATGACCCATCTCTGTTAAAGGTAGCTGGGCCCCATCCTCTTCTTATATGTAAATAGATCAAGAATACGACCCTTGAAAGATTTACAGACTCGGATTTGGTTAATTGTCTAAGGGTGTGTGGTCCTCTTTTAATAGAAAAGTCATCACTAGGTTTGTCCCCTGTCCTTCCACCTGGTATTTAATGGTATAGCTCACGAACCCCCTTCTTCCATCCTAAGAAATTGTCTGAAAAGACTTTCTCAATAAGAATCAGGTGCAATATAACATGGATTTGGAACAGTTAAAGATGAAGAGTCTCCAGGTCTTTCTTTATTAAGAATTTATCTTATGTGAATGTGTATTTGTTAATTAAACATTAAACAAACACAAGTGAGCATTGAGACATGTTCTACACAACAAGATAGAGATTTTCCCACAGATAGTTTGGACTGACAAATTAAATGGAAGAGATCTTCACATTTAAACAAATTTATTGACTGTGCCAGTTTCTTTTGGCCTATTTGACATTTTCTTCTTTTTTTCATCAGCTGTTGACATTTACAGAATGAAATAGAAAAAAAACCTTTCATAGGACCAAGTATAGTCAGTCAATAAATAATAACATTCATTGTATAGTGAGATATTTTAACTACCAAAATGTGTTATAGTTAACAAGTTCTACATCCAACAATAATTCAAGAAAATCATTTTCTGAGAGGGTGAAGTTTGTGGGAGTGATAAGAAAACCTGGTGTGATGAGATGTGCATAAGCCTGGGTCCATGGTCTGATGGATCCACTTCAGGTTGGGCCAGTTTAGCTTCACTGAAGACTTCTCATTCTCTGCTTAAGGCTGGAGTCATCTGCCATCACAGGTGTTGATCATCTCATTCACTCCTCTTCCCTCCTTGTTGGTTAGGTGTGGCACCAAGACATCACTGTTTAAAATTCATACAGGTATGTATAATCCTTTACAGCATGTTCATAGTGTGAACACAACATAACAAAACAAAAATGATAAGATCAGAAGAAGTATTGTTGTGTTACTTTGGGGTGGGTCAGAGATTATTACACTGGATGCAGCTTCTGTTGTCTGGTACCTGCTGTATGCATTTCCTCAGTGGACCTGTAGTTCAGTGAGTAGTGTACAGTCAGACACAGATAAGAGTGATAATGTGATGTTCCCTGAATCATGGTAATCAAGCTGACAGGCAAGATCAACACAAGTATGAGATGCATTTGTACAAATGGCATACATTTAAACATCCACATTACTCTATTTGTTCTACATTGTGTATATAATTGTTTATCTGTACTTTCCAAGGCAACTACTTCCTATTCTAAATCATTTCCCTGTTCCTGCTGTTGTAGTGTGGAGTTGTGTGGTGTGAAGTGTATTGTGTTGAGTTAACTTCTGTTGTGTGGGGTTCCATAGCTTGTACTAATTGTCCTCACACCTACATCAGTTAATATGAGTTTAACTCATCTAGTGTGCTTTTATTGTGGTTCATGTCCAACATACAGAATTTCTGATGTGTATTTGTTACAAAATGTAATCTATACAAGGTCATGACACAATATATTAGAAAAAAATTATTACTTAAAGTATTTTTCCCTAATACTCTCCTCCTCTCTGTCTACTTATACTTCTCCTACATCTTTTACCAGTGCATATCATGTCCATTCTGTTGGCGACACAGTTGGCTATAGACCAAGGTAATTTTCACCCTTTAGTCTGAGCAGATTAAGTAGGTCGGCTATCACAAATGTTGTTTGTGAACGTAAACCTATTTTAAGCAATGCAGTTGATGTAGTGCGTTGTCTAAATAAAATCTGACACATGAATAAACTAATTTCTATCAAATACTATTTGTTTTCAATTCGTAAAGAGAAAAGGAAGAGTATAATTCCTGTTTCAGTTCTTTAGATTGCAAAATAGACAGAATTAAGTACATTTTCAAGCAAGGTAGTGTTTCGTTTGCACCAGCTGACTATCTCTGCAGACACGTTTTCCTAGAAGTTTTTGATGAAAAGCATTTGAGTGCATTGGAAATTTCATCTCGTACATTATTCTGTGATAGATTATAGTCATATGCACATAGTGAAGTTGTTAGATGTAGTGTAGAAAGTCAGAGTTTTGCAGTTTTGAGAAATTATAAGATGTCGGTTTCGCCGGGGAAGTGGCGCCAGTATTGAAGTTGCGATCGGCAGTTTTTCACATTTTCAGAGATTTATTTTATCAAAAATACAATTCATTGGACGCACAACACTGGATACCTTTACGTTATACATCTTGGTACCACTTAGATCTGAGAATCACACGCTTACCTCAGACTAGATCAAACTGCCCTTTGTAAAAGTTTGAAAGTTGGATAACACATAGCTTTGGCGACTGCTCGCTCGCTCTGAAGTCATAGAAGTGCGCGGTTTTATTAAAGCGGCGCCCGAGCTGGGGGACGCTATATCCACGTGATGTGTCTCTACCAGTCACATTCTATTCTGTTGACGCTAACTTTTCTATTCTTATCCTGGCATCTGTCTGTCATTAGTATCGCTTAGTGAGTTCGATGTTCCACGGTGCTGTAATTGTTTTGATAATCTCTGGGTTGCTGTGTAACGTTGACGCGCTGAAAATGATGGATAGGTGAATATGTCACATAGCCCCACTCCAGATTGTTCTAGGGTATGGAACTAAGTTTCCAGCATTTACAGTGGTCAAGCTTTTCCTATATGATTTACTCCAATGTATTCTCTCCTGTATCTGATTGACCTGGTTCATCAGACACTGGGTGTCGACTTAGAAAGTCTGCTCCCACATTCATCTTTCCAGGGACATATTCTATCTGGAACGAGTATGGTTGTAGAAGTAGTGACCACCTCATAAGTCTTGCATTCAAATTTTTGGATGCTGCGAGAAACATAAGTGGTTGATGATCACATTGTACAGTGAAGTGTTTTCCATATAGGTATGCCTGAAACTTCTGTACACTCCATACGAGAGCTAAACATTCTCTCTCGATAACACTATAATTCTTCTCCGCTGCATTCAATTTCCTGCTGGCATAAGCTACAGGGAATAGCTCTGATGTTTCATCTCCTTTTCTCTGCAACAGCGTTGCCCCAATTCCTACGTCACTGGCGTCTGTACGCAGTACGAATGGTTGGTTGAGATCTGGCAGATGTAAAACTGGGTGATTGGCTAAGGCTTGTTTGAGTGCTGTGAAGGCTCTCTCACATTCAGCAGACCAATTGACTTTCTCTGGGTTCCCTTTTTTTGGTAAGATCCGTTAAAGGTGCTGACAGAGTATTGAAGTCTTTAATGTATTGTTGATAGAATCCACCCAAAGATACGAATGATCTCACATCCTTCTTTGTCTTTGGACGAGGTGCTCTCTGGAGTTTGTCCACGTTTCCTTCCTGTGGAGTTATTAGTCCATGAGATATCTTATGACCTAAAAAGTCCAATTCTTGAATCCTACTTGACATTTCTTTGGCCTAGCCGTTAATCCAGTTTCTCTGAGTCGTCTGAACAAAAGATGTAGTGTTTCTACATGCTTGTCAAATGTTTCAGTTGCGATCAGTATATCATCCATAAAGTGACTAATGTCTGGATGGTGTAGTGAGTCAAGTAATTTTCTCATCATACGTGTAAAAACGCTAGGAGCATTACTTAATCCGAATGGAAGTACGTTGAACTCATAGTGTCCTCCAGGCGTACTGAAAGCTAACCATGGTCTAACCTCCTCCTTTACAGGAATCTGATAATATCCCTTACTGAGATCAATCCTAGTAAAGTACTTAGCTCGGTTGAGTTCTGTGAAGAGTTTGTTCTGATCAGACAGAGGTTCTGCTTGAAATTCAGTAATAGCATTGAGCTGTCGATAGTCGATGCACAATCTATGTTCTCCACTTGGCTTTCTCAATAATACGACGCTGGCACTGTAAGGTGATTCAGATGGTGAAATTATTCCTGCGGTGAGTAGCTGTTGTATTTCTTCCTCTAAAGTCTTTTGCTTTGCATAAGGAACTGGGTAAGTCTTGACTCGCACAGGCACTGTGTCATTTAACTTCATGTCAAATTCCTCCAAATCAGTTCTTCCTGGCTTATCTGTAAGTACGTCTGCATACATAACCATAAGTTCCCGAATCTGCTCCTGCTGATCCTTTGTTAAGTTGGGATTAATTTCCACATCCTTAAAGGTTTCTTTGGCTTGCAGTGGGTACTCGACTCCCATTGTTGATCCTTCTTCGACTTCAGTAGCCACACTCATGGCCATCAGATGTGCAGGTTCGGTGGTTGAGGGTCTTTCATTATATTTCTTCAGAAGGTTTATGTGAAATACTTTCATCTTGCCTTTGACAGAAATCTTGTAGTTGGTGCGTGAGATTTTCTCCGTCACTACATAAGGTCCTCTCCATCCTATTTGCAGCTTATTCTGACTGGTTGGAAGCAGCAACATCACCTTCTCTCCCACCTCTAACTCTCTATCTTTTGCCTTGCGATTGAAGTAGCTAGCAATTCTTCGTCTGGCTTTACGTAGATTGACATTCGCTTGTTTCCAACTGTGTTGTAAACGATTCTTCAACTCGGCAACATACGTAGATGCAGTCACGACTGTATCGTCTGTATGATCATCAGTCCATGTTCGTAGCAATGCCTCCAATGGCCCCTTGATTGGTCGTCCAAACAACAATGTTGCTGGAGCAAAACCTGTTGAGTGATGGGGTACCTCCCTATAAGCGAATAGTGCTGCGGGTAAATACAAGTCCCAATCCTCCGTATTCTCCTGGGCAATTTTGCGCAGAATACTAATCAAGGTCCCGTTCCACCGCTCCACAAGTCCGTTGGATTGCGGGTAATATGGTGAACTAAAGATATGGCGTGAATGAAAATGTCTAAATGTCTCCTCCATAAGTTTACTACGAAACTGTGAACCGTTGTCCGTCACGATTCTTTGGGGGAATCCTAAACGTGTGAATATTCCTAATAATGCTTCAGCAACGTGTTTGGAGTCACAGCTTGGCATAGGAACCGCTTCGGGCCACATGGTCGTTGTGTCCACAAGCGTTAATATGAATCGATTTCGCGTCTTCGTTGCGGAGAGGGGTCCGATTATGTCTACAGCTACCTTCTCGAACGGTATTCCTGTTATGGGCAGATCACCCAACATTGCCGGTGGTGTCCGGTGTTTTGGTGATACTTTCTGACACTGTGAGCATGATTTTACAAACCGTTGTATGTCTGCGTTCATCCCTGGCATAAAAGTAGTGAGTTGCAATGCGCTGTGTAGTGGCGTTGATACCCATATGCCCACTAAAGGGTAGACTGTGGCCCATTTCAAGAATCTGAGCCCTGTGTGGAGTTGGTACAACAAGTTGGTTGAACTCTTGTCCAGCTCTCCCTGCTTTCCTGTATAGAAGTGCTGACTTCATAAACAGCTCACCTTTACGTGGAGGCAAATGTGATTTAGGCAGTTTCCTGAAGCAGGGTTCCAATGTGCTATCGGCTTCTTGTGCCCTCTTCAGTTCCTCCTTTCGAGGGATTGGCGTAGTTGTTTCCGGAGTCTTTTTCGTCTGGGATCGAGTTGTCATCGTCGACATCGCCACAGGTTAAACAGGTTCTCCTAGAATTATAAATCTACAGCCAAGAATTACGGGATATATAGGATCTTCTAAGACTGCAGCCTTGATTGTCCCAGTGACATAACGAGATGCTATGCTCACCTTTGCCACCGGAAGAGACATAGTTGTAGAGCTCTTCAGGGGTCCCTGTAATTCGACGATCTCCTCTGTCACCTGTTCCGGGTGAACTAAGGATGATGATACAACACAGTCGTACGATAACCCGGTATCATATAGACAGGTCGTCTTGAATCCATTCAGCAATATGGACTCGACAACCGGAAGATGAGATGCGGTGTCTTTATGAGGTGTCTGGTTGGACGTTTCATCAGTGTTCACTCCTTTCTCTCTTCGGCTGGCCAAACAAGCAGCTGTGTGTGGAGGTGGCTTCTTCCTACAATTCTTCAATGTGTGTCCTTTAATTTTACAATTAGTGCAGAATAATTTTTCCTCCTTCGCTGTTGTTTGGGCTGTGTTCTGAGGGATGTTTTTGGTTTTCCCATTTTTCTTGGTGCCTAAGTTGCCATCACCCTCCTTTGCTTTTGAAGTTTTATCCTGAGGGGGAATGTTGGCCGAACGTCCCTTACCTCCGATTTCCTTCTGAGATTTCTCAAATCTCTCGGCTAGGATGATGATGCTTTCTAGTCGGTCAGCTCCGTTCTGGGTTAAGAATGCTTTAATTTCATTCGACATCTTTCCTTTTAGCTGATCTATGATGATCATCTCTCGGAGTCCTTCAAAACTCTCATCAAACCTACCTAGACGTGCCCATCGTTGAACATAAGATTTCAGCCTTTCAACTAATTGCGCATAACTTTCGCCAGAGAATTCAACACCAGTATCCAGAGGGGTCAGGTCAAAGAAGAATGGCTACACAGCTACTTGCTGCCGCTGCCAAAACCGAACAAAGACCACTCCAAGATAAGCGGCTACAGAATCATTACGATGCAGAATACTGTTGGCAAGCTACTGGAGAAAATTGTAGCACACAGACTTGCTTGGGACTTGGAACAGCTCGGCTACTTCCCGCCCACACTTGGAGGATACAGACGCAAACAAAGAGTCATGGCTGAATGCGGCGGTCTTTGCTCAAGATGTTTACGAAGGATTTCAGGTCAGAGAAGAGACATGTGCGGCCGCCATAGACTTAGAGGACGCATATAACAGAGTATCTTTCGAGCATTTGATGCAAACCCTCCTCAGACTGAAAGTGCACCCTCACCTTGTACGATGGATAGCTGCAGTTCTACTCCAAAGGAAGGTGGTGCTAAGATGCGGGAGTTGGTCTTCTGAGCCGATAACGATATGTCCAGGATTGCCGCAGGGTTCACCACTGTCACCAGTACTATTCAACGTGTATACGGTGCCGATCACTGAACAACAGTTGGATGGGAGGGGTAGGACTCTATCATTCGTTGACGACATCCTCGTGTATCGACAGGGTCGAGATAGACAGGCGGTTGCCAACTATATGCAGGGCGAACTAGATCGAATTTCCTCATGGTGTGCTGATGCCGATGCCCTTGTCAACCCTGCAAAGGCAACGGTTATATGGTTCTCACTAAACAACCATATTGTGAAAACAGATCTGCCGGCAGTAAGAATGGATGGGAGCATTCTGAGTAGAACCCAGTCAATGACATATCTTGGCGTGAGGCTTGATCGTAGCCTGTCCTTCAGAGATCATGTCGATTATGTCATAACGAAGGCTCGAAAAGGTTTGGCAGCAATGAGAGTCATGGCGACTGCCAATATCGAGCAAAGACTGCTATTACTTCTGTTCCAAGGACTTGTGCTTTCACGCATCGAGTATGCCCTGGCCATCCTCACTGTCAGCCCTACACAGATTGGAAGACTTGAAAAGGTACAAAACGAAGTCATGCGCATCATTTTGGGCTGCAGGAGAGACACCAGCTGTGTAGCAATGAGATACCTCCTTGACTTCCCGACAATGGAACACAGGATTAAGATCTGGAGAGCTCGTGCATACTTAAAAATAAGTGCAGATGAGCAGCACCCTCTGCATGACGCTGTATTCAGAGAAAAGGGTGACAGGCTAAAGAGGGGCAAATCATGGATGGGTCGGGCGGAAGATGTCGTCGGACAGGTCTGCAGTCTTACCAGTATCAACCCCGGCAAGGAATGGGTGCCGGTGCCTCCAGCTTTTAAGTGTACCTTCTCCTGCATTATCACACTCGACAGACGGTGCAGAGAGCAGAACCCTGCCGCTGTCAATGCAGAGGTTAACGCGCTCATCTATGATCACTCAGATAGCCTCGAAGTGCTCATCTATACAGATGGATCTGTTGTAAAGCAGCAGAGAAGTGCGTGGGCATTTACAGCCCGTTCAGCGGGCCGAACCGTTCAAGAATCCAGTGGTGCCCACTCTATGACCACGAGCAGCATGACGATGGAGGTGATGGCAGTTACACAGGCTTTCATATGGCTGGAATCACAGCATTATACCAACGTGTGTGTACTAAGTGATTCAATGAGCATGATTCAGAAGGTCGAAGCTGGATCTGTACGTAGACAGTGGACTGAGTCGCTGCGGAAGTCTGTTGTCCGCAAAGTCACCTTCATCTTCGTCCCGGGACATGCGGGAGTCGAGGGAAATGAACGAGCTGATAAATTGGCTGGCTCTGCACCCCCTGTAGATGGCCAGCCCATGGATCGTGCGGATGTTATTAACGCCCTTAAAGATATGGCGAGAACAGAGGATTTTGACGCCAGTGATTCCACATCGCTCTCCAGGATGAAAGACCTGGGAGTAAGAATCGGCACAGCCAGACGCGAGAGGTACATCGGGAAAACAAAGCGCCTCGTCAACCAACACAGAACTGGCACTATTAGCCACCGGCCGCTGATGCATATGCTGGGGGGAGGATCTGAGCACCTATGGACATGTCCGGAGTGCAACGAAGATACCCCAACTGATAACTAACTAACTAACTTTCGCCCGGTTCTTTCCTTGCGGTTTTGAATCGAACTTTGTAAGAGTCCCCGTCCACTTCGAATCGGCTCAAGAGTGCCTTTTTGAGTGTTTCGTAATCCTGTTGTTCTTCTCGAGTGAGTCTAGAGAACACGTCATACGAGGTAGACCTTAAAGCTTGCGATAGTTTCGTCGCCCATTTTTCCTGTTCTAGACCACAACTGACGCACATAAGTTCGAAACGTGATAAAAAAGCCTCGACATTGTCCGTCTGTTCATTAAATGGTTCTAGTGGAAATGACATCGCTCCGGAATTTTGGTACGAGACGTTGGAATGTTGTTCTGTCACTGGAAAACCTAGTGAGTTTGAGGGGGTGGGGGGAATCCCTCCCTCTAGTCTTCGGATCTCCAGATCAGTCTCCATTCTCTTCAACTCCAGTTGATGTTGACGTTCTCGTTCCCTATCCCTTATTTCATCTTCATGTTTCCTTTGTTCTAACTCATAAGCTTGTAGGCGTTGTTTCTCCTTCTCGGCGATTTCAGCCTGCAACTTACTCTCCTTCTCAGCTATTTCAGCTTGAAGTTTCTGTTGTTCTAATTCATATGATTGTAGCCGTTGTTTCTCCTTCTCAGCAATATCAGCTTGAAGTTTCTCCCTCCTGTCGAATTCATCTGAGACAAATTTAGCCAGCTCAGGGCCGTCTAAATTGCATAGCTTGCCTATTTCTACTGTCTGGGCACGGAACTTAGCAGCCTCGGCCATGCTCTATTTTTGTTTACCCTATCTTTTTGTAAAAAAAATATAATACTGTGCAGTTTGCTCAGGTCTGGGTAAGCCTGTCACTTCCCGGATCTGAAATTATACAGCATAACATGCACAATATTAACAAGCAAAAACTAACTAATGTCCGCTGACCCAAGTAAAATAGTTCTTATACACCACGAGAATCTGACCTAAGAAATAAGTTGCAACTTAAATTCTTGTCTTTCTGTCAATGCTCCTCAAGCTAAAGACAGAAGCAAAGAAGTACCCAGAATGATTGCACTCTTCCAAAAGAACTCTGAAATTTTGATAGAGATTTCCCTATGGAGAAAAATTTTTCCCAGTCGGTGATGAAATTCTCTACGTCCAAATTCCTCTATAGAAAGACATCTTCTCGAAAGAGAATAATGTTGTAGATGGTAAATTCTCACTCTATTTCCTCTGGAACACCTTTTTCTGAAATATATACCTATTTGAAAGAGGCCCTCCTTTTTCAGAAGAAATGATCAGTCACTTGCTATATTCTATCTATAATTGTCATTCATATCATATGGAGGTCAATCAGTACCCCACATGATGTTCATTTATCATATGTGAAGTGACAAAGTTAAAATCTTAATTTGTTTAACAACCTCTATAATTGTCAATCATATCATATGGAAGTCAATCAGTACCCCACATGATGTCTATTCAACATATGTAAACATGACAAAGTTGGAAATCTAAATCTGTGTAACAATTTCTATAATTGTTCAAAACAAGTACAATGTCACCAATTCACACATGAATACTGTTCACATCTAGTGTCACTGATCTACCATAGTTTAGAATCCCTCGTCAGATATCTATCTATTCCCAGGGTTTATCATCTAGGATAATAGTTATCTAAACTGTCTGCTGGGTTTCAAAGTCCGGGACGGGCATCCAATATATGTCGTATATTTTGAAGGGACTGGCAATCACTAAAGTGCATGACCCATCTCTGTTAAAGGTAGCTGGGCCCCATCCTCTTCTTATATGTAAATAGATCAAGAATACGACCCTTGAAAGATTTACAGACTCGGATTTGGTTAATTGTCTAAGGGTGTGTGGTCCTCTTTTAATAGAAAAGTCATCACTAGGTTTGTCCCCTGTCCTTCCACCTGGTATTTAATGGTATAGCTCACGAACCCCCTTCTTCCATCTTAAGAAATTGTCTGAAAAGACTTTCTCAATAAGAATCAGGTGCAATATAACATGGATTTGGAACAGTTAAAGATGAAGAGTCTCCTGTTCTCTTCTTTAATTAAGAATTTATCTTATGTGAATGTGTATTTGTTAATTAAACATTAAACAAACACAAGTGAGCATTGAGACATGTTCTACACAACAAGATAGAGATTTTCCCACAGATAGTTTGGACTGACAAATTAAATGGAAGAGATCTTCACATTTAAACAAATTTATTGACTGTGCCAGTTTCTTTTGGCCTATTTGACATTTTCTTCTTTTTTTCATCAGCTGTTGACATTTACAGAATGAAATAGAAAAAATCTTTCATAGGACCAAGTATAGTCAGTCAATAAATAATAACATTCATTGTATAGTGAGATATTTTAACTACCAAATGTGTTATAGTTAAGAAGTTCTACATCCAACAATAATTCAAGAAAATCATTTCCTGAGAGGGTGAAGTTTGTGGGAGTGATAAGAAAACCTGGTGTGATGAGATGTGGATAAGCCTGGGTCCATGGTCTGATGGATCCACTTCAGGTTGGGCCAGTTTAGCTTCACTGAAGACTTCTCATTCTCTGCTTAAGGCTGGAGTCATCTGCCATCACAGGTGTTGATCATCTCATTCACTCCTCTTCCCTCCTTGTTGGTTAGGTGTGGCACCAAGACATCACTGTTTAAAATTCATACAGGTATGTATAATCCTTTACAGCATGTTCATAGTGTGAACACAACATAACAAAACAAAAATGATAAGATCAGAAGAAGTATTGTTGTGTTACTTTGGGGTGGGTCAGAGATTATTACACTGGATGCAGCTTCTGTTGTCTGGTACCTGCTGTATGCATTTCCTCAGTGGACCTGTAGTTCAGTGAGTAGTGTACAGTCAGACACAGATAAGAGTGATAATGTGATGTTCCCTGAATCATGGTAATCAAGCTGACAGGCAAGATCAACACAAGTATGAGATGCATTTGTATAAATGGCATACATTTAAACATCCACATTACTCTATTTGTTCTACATTGTGTATATAATTGTTTATCTGTACTTTCCAAGGCAACTACTTCCTATTCTAAATCATTTCCCTGTTCCTGCTGTTGTGGTGTGGAGTTGTGTGGTGTGAAGTGTATTGTGTTGAGTTAACTTCTGTTGTGTGGGGTTCCATAGCTTGTACTAATTGTCCTCACATCTACATCAGTTAATATGAGTTTAACTCATCTAGTGTGCTTTTATTGTGGTTCATGTCCAACATACAGAATTTCTGATGTGTATTTGTTACAAAATGTAATCTATACAAGGTCATGACACAATATATTAGAAAAAAATTATTACTTAAAGTATTTTTCCCTAATACTCTCCTCCTCTCTGTCTACTTATACTTCTCCTACATCTTTTACCAGTGCATATCATGTCCATTCTGTTGGCGACACAGTTGGCTATAGACCAAGGTAATTTTCACCCTTTAGTCTGAGCAGATTAAGTAGGTCGGCTATCACAAATGGCGTTTGTGAACGTAAACCTATTTTAAGCAATGCAGTTGATGTAGTGCGTTGTCTAAATAAAATCTGACACATGAATAAACTAATTTCTATCAAATACTATTTGTTTTCAATTCGTAAAGAGAAAAGGAAGAGTATAATTCCTGTTTCAGTTCTTTAGATTGCAAAATAGACAGAATTAAGTACATTTTTAAAGCAAGGTAGTGTTTCGTTTGCACCAGCTGACTATCTCTGCAGAAACGTTTTCCTAGAAGTTTTTGATGAAAAGCATTTGAGTGCATTGGAAATTTCATCTCGTACATTATTCTGTGATAGATTATAGTCATATGCACATAGTGAAGTTGTTAGATGTAGTGTAGAAAGTCAGAGTTTTGCAGTTTTGAGAAATTATAAGATGTCGGTTTCGCCGGGGAAGTGGCGCCAGTATTGAAGTTGCGATCGGCAGTTTTTCACATTTTCAGAGATTTATTTTATCAAAAATACAATTCATTGGACGCACAACACTGGATACCTTTACGTTATACATCTTGGTACCACTTAGATCTGAGAATCACACGCTTACCTCAGACTAGATCAAACTGCCCGTTGTAAAAGTTTGAAAGTTGGACAACACATAGCTTTGGCGACTGCTCGCTCGCTCTGAAGTCATAGAAGTGCGCGGTTTTATTAAAGCGGCGCCCGAGCTGGGGGACGCTATATCCACGTGATGTGTCTCTACCAGTCACATTCTATTCTGTTGACGCTAACTTTTCTATTCTTATCCTGGCATCTGTCTGTCATTAGTATCGCTTAGTGAGTTCGATGTTCCACGGTGCTGTAATTGTTTTGATAATCTCTGGGTTGCTGTGTAACGTTGACGCGCTGAAAATGATGGATAGGTGAATATGTCACAACGACTATAGAACTATCTTCTCAAACACACCTGGAGGGACTGACAAGATAACACATTCAATTGTGTTGACAGATCTGACACCGATCAAATGTAGACCATATTCAATTCCTTTACATTATAGAGCAAATTTAGATAAAGAAATTTTGGACTTGGAGAAAAACGGAATAATACAGAAATCTGTGTCCCAGTATTCTTCGCCAATTGTCCTGGTGAAAAAGAAGGACCAAACCATTCGTTTGTGCATAGATTATAGAAAATTAAATACCATAACCACCACAGATGCTGAGCCAATGAACAGCTGTGAAGACCTCATCTTGAATATGTCTCAATCATCATTATTTTCTAAGCTTGATTTAGCTAAAGGTTACTGGCAATTGCCACTAGACCCCTCTTCAAGGCATATAATAGCATTCGCTACACCCCTTGGGTTGTACGAATGGATATATCTTCCGTTTGGTCTCAAGAACGCTCCCGCTACGTTTGTTAGGTTAACTAGGCTGCTATTGCACGGCATCAAGGACGTGCAATCTTATATTGATGATATATGTATCCATTCTTCAAACATGACTTCTCACTTACTTACACTCAAACAAGTCTTTAACTAAATTTTTCTTTTCGGACTTACTATCAAACCTTCCAAGGTTGAAATAGGCTATAAACAGATAGACTTCCTAGGTCATAGGATTTCCGAAGGCAAACTGTTGACAGATGATAGAATCGTATCAAATATTCTCAACCTAGAAGTTCCAACTACTAAAAAGCAGGTTAGAAGCCTATTGGGTCTCATAAACTATTATGCCAAGTTTATACCAAACTGGGCAGAACTCACATCAGTTTTTTCTAATATGTTGACAAAAGATCATCCAGAAAAATTTTGTAAGAGTATCCGCTTAGAGGATGCAATGTGCAGATTGAAATCGATTTTTTCTAACCCACCAGTATTAAGATTACCAAACATAGATATACCTTTTATTCTAACCACAGATGCCAGTGCTATCGCAATTGGAGGTTGCCTGATGCAAGAATATCAGGGTGTGCGACATCCGATACTCTACGTAAGCCGCAAGCTGAGAAAGGCAGAGATCCATTACTCGACAGTTGAGTTGGAGGCATTAAGTCTGCTCTTTTGCATGCGTCGATTATCTAAGTTCCTCTTAGGTTCGCATTTTGTTGTCTTAACCGATAGTTCGCCGCTGCTGGTACTTAAGCAAGGTGTGCCAAACAACCATCGTTTGGAAAGATGGTGTCTTCTTCTTCAAGATTTCGACTTTGAAATCCGCCATATCAAGGGCACTGATAACATTATTGCTGATTTTTATCACGGCAAGCAAATGCACCAGCAGACGAACACTAGGCACATTAATTAGTCGCCATATAAGAAGCTGTGATAGTTTAGTCTGTTGCATATAAGAACAGTGTACCTCTACACCTGCTAGAGAACTTTCATTCAGAAGTATCAACGCCCAAGTGAATAGGTTACGTATAACACCCACGAACATAACACTGTGAGAACCCTATATTACCAATTGCTAAGGTGATAAAAACAATCCGACCAAAATATAATGTGTGTGAAATGATTCCAACCAGTGAACTTACATTCATCTGTGAAGATTAAGAACACTGGATACTCGCTATTGCTAAGAAACTTCGCAAACAGCCGAAAGAAGACTGCGTCGATTACAACATGCAAAAGACTGCTATATTAACTGTTAACATTCATGGCACTACACACGGACAACAGGAGGACAACACACGTCATCGTTGGATTCGGTTAGTTAATTAATTAGTTAATATGTATTAAACTGTTATTTAATTATGTATATAAAATATGTCAACTTCTCACTTATATATTTTCTATCATAATGTTACCGATATTTCCACTCATACGTGAAATATTCGTGCTATACAATTTTTTTCTATGTAAGTTATAAACCATTTTTTGATTACACGTACAAAAAGTACTTGTTACCTTAAAGGGAACATATCGCCTAATCCATTTTTCTAAGGGCAGTAAGACTTACCTCAACTTTATTTATATATTTTAACAAAATACTATTTTGTATGAAAGGTGTATGAATGGCAGAGTGAAAGAATTAAATGAGAGAACGATATACTGAGCGGACAAATTGTACGCAAAATGTATTTATTTTAATTTGTCTGCGTCTTTCATGTAAAAATGTAGTACCTGTCTAATTGTTAATACATGTTTAGGAGTTAATACACTACATCTAAGCACCACTGCTTGGAATACCCGATCATGCATTGCACATTGGGGTAATTCATGACAAGGGATATCCCAACTCGTGACGCTTGGAGATAAAACCACACAATGAACACACTCTATACAAACTTAAAACTGAACACGAACAATTAAAGTGCAGTCACTTTATTAGAAACAGCAACATATCAATCAATACACGAACAAACCAACAGGAACACGTAGTCAGATGTGATAGAACAACAGCATAGCTACATATTCAGCATTATACAACATACGGGAGTAAAAATGTATCGAAATACACACACAGAACAAGATGTTGCAGGTGTACTTAAATAGCCAAGACATTTGTCTTGTTAGAACTCTCTTACACAGAGTTTTAATATCTTGGTATCACGGATACTTGAGAAGGGCGCGGTTGTAAAAACAACTGGAAAACGTCACGGAACTTCGGTCAGATAAGCATGTTTAAGGACATAGAAGAGAGAAACCTCTTCATCAATCATCTTAAAGTGGGGTATGGGAGAATACATGAGTTGGTGATGCAGATATGTCAGTTACCAAGTTACTATCCACCAAACTACAAACACCGACTTTATGTGATCCTGTGACAGAATTAGTACAGAACAAATTTACCATATAAGAACCCATCAAAGCAGGGGGAGAGGGGGACTCCTGTCACAGCCTCACCTAGAGACGGTACCGACATAAAAGTAAGGGATACTGGCGAAGGGAGAGTAATCCAGCTAAAGGGAAAGAACCGAGTCACTCGAAGGCTTGAATAATCCAGAGCCTTCTCGAAGGACCGGTCAGTGTGTCCACAGCCCCGTGGACACTGATGGGGCCCGCCGATTGCGGGGTCCACGAGAAACTCAGAGAGAGTTGCCACCCGTGTCGGATTGCGACACGTGTGGGGAAGGTCAGACAGAGACTGGACGTCGAGGAAGCAACAGGGCTTACCTTAAGGGGACTTGATAGTAGACCCAATTGTATTTAAGGGTCTTAGACATATGTGTAGATAGCTGCTAGAGTTATTGTGTTAACCATGTACATTATAAACTCCTGTGATATGCAATGTACTGAATGCTGGCTTGTAAAAACTCGCTTCGCCAGCGTACTATAATATGTATGTAAATAAATGATGCTAAATTGTGTCTAACGGAGTCTGTTGCCTGTATGAGCCCGAGTTTCAATCCCCTAGAGATCTAGGACTGTGACAGTCGGGGACAAAAAGAAAATTCTAACCTGCACAGTTTGCGGCGACTGCACTAGCCAGGCGGCCTTAATTCCCCAGGCTCAAGACCCCGCTTGCCCTATACTGCAAGGTTCTATAGGCAGTAGACGCCAGTTGTTTTTTAAGTTCAGGTATTTGTTGGATATGGTCTCACATTCACAACGGGAGTAACGGGGAAGAAGGAATTCACATAGGGAGTAATAAAAAAGAAGAAATTTAAAATGCGAGGAACGAAGAAGAGATTCGCAACGAGAGAAACGGAGAAGAAGGAATTCACAACGGGAAGAATTAAGAAGAGTTTCACAGAAGGGAGAAAAGAAGAACAATAAATTCACAACTTAAAAAACGAAGAAGAAGAAATTAACTACGGAAGAAACGAAGTAGAAGAAATTCACAACAAGAGAAAACAAGAAGAAGAAATTCACAACGGGAGAAAAGATGAAGAAATTCACAACGGGAGAAACGAAGAAGAAATTCACATCAAGAGATACAAAGAAGAAGAAATTCACAGCGGGAGAAACGCAGAAGAAGAAAAATTCACAGAGGGAGAAACGAAGAAGAATAAATTCACAATAGGAGAAACCAAGAAGAAAATTTCACAACGTGAGAAATAAAGAAGAAGAAATTCATACCTTGAGATACAAAGAAGAAGAATTCACAACGAGTGAAACGAAGAAGAAGAAATGCACAAAAAGAGAAACGTAGAAAAAGAAATTCACAAGAAGAGAAATAAAGAAGAAGAAATTCACAACGGGAGAAACGAAGAAGAAGAAATTCACAGCGGGACGCTGAAACTCGCTTTGTAGAGACAATGGCTGCCAACACCGACCTTGTTCATTGTTAACTTGTTACTCTTGTTACAGCTTTAACTGTTGTTCTCCTTCATCATCATCATCATCGTCATCATCATCATCATCATCATCATCATCATCATCATCATCATCATCATCATCATCATCATCATCATCATCACCATCGTCACCATCACCTTCTTCTTCTTCTTCTTCTTCTTCTTCTTCTTCTTCTTCTTCTTCTTCTTCTTCTTCTTCTTCTTCTTCTTCTTCTTCTTCTTCTTCTTCTTCTCTCCTTTTCTTCTCCCTTCTTCTTCGTTCCTTCCTTTGCCTAAATAGCTTCGATGCCTGATAATACGTATTCAGTTCTGTAACAAATTGTGGCATTCATCTCTAACACCCATCATCTCCTCCCTCATTACCCCCCCCCCCCCTCCAATGCATAAGGCTATTATCTACATAATTTTCAACGGACAACTTTTTATCCCCCCCCCTCTCCCCGTCTCACTACTTTATCCTCTCACCCGCTAACACTAGCAAACGCACACATCACACTTCCATCCTTCACTGAATCAACAACGCCAACGAAAGAATCCCTTCAGTAAACATTGACCGAATATGAAATTCAACATCAAATCTGTGCGTGTAAAAGCAAAACTAGCAGACCACATCACATCTTCACGTGTAAAAAAAAAACACACAAACAGTAAAATTGTCTGTGCACCTTTCTTCACTGCCTCGTTTTGTTGTTACGTGACGTCAAATGTTTGTAGTGCGCATGTACGGATGTCTAAGACCTTTTGACCCATGATTCAAGCTTCCGGTTGGAAAGCAAGCAGCCATGATGTCTTACATCAACGCAACATTAAGTCTGAAATTTCAACTTTTATTTTCTCATCGTCGCCACACAATCAATAGGCAGTCCCAGCCGTCTTTTTTAAAATAAAAGACTTGTATTTGTTTTAATTGCATGCAATTATTTCATCTTTTTCTTTCAGAAGTACGTCGTTAACATGTTAATATGCAAAATATTATAAAGTATTTGTCTGGCTTTTTATTGTTGGTTGTTATGAGTTTTCTCAAAATTATGTGTTTAATTGCTTTTCAATATTGTTAAGCAGTTGAGTTGAGTTGAGCTAAAAACAGGACATGACTGCACTCAGGACATCCCCATACATGCTCCATACACTCGTTCTACTAATCGCTCCCACCGCTATCTGATTGAAAGTTCTCCTGGTCTTCCCTCTCAGTTTTGAGATTCTACCTGAACCCCTGCCAATCCCCCGCAATCTCATCCTGTCCCACATACCGGTTCTCAATCTGTTCCCCACCTTCTCCACCTTGTCCCACAGGAGCACCACCACCTCATATTTGTCTAAAGGTAACCTACCACCATGAGGTGCATTCCCTGCCAGCCTATCAATCTGTTCATTCCCCAGCACTTCCCGCATGGCCAGGGCAAACAATCTATACAATTTGTTGTTAAGGAAAGATACATAGCAGGTCTCTCAGACGAAGGGGTTAAGGACGTTGTTCGTAATCCCTTATACTCTCGTCCGAAACACAGCTGTGCGAGATTCGGCAGCGGATAGCGTCGCGTTAGTTACTTAAGGGGTTTGTGAGCAGGTCGCTAGGAAAGCAATGGCAAACTACTGAACGTAAAACTTGTCAAGACATCAACAGTAGCTGAAAAATGCTGGCGTTGACTGCAATGTAATGTAGAAAGGGATATGCGGAAAAAAAGATATGTAAGGCGCTCTATTTCACACCTATGGGTGTATATGACTCGTGTTAAGAAGGTAAAGTCAGTTTAGGGCCTTTTTACCCACCTTCAGTTGCATAGGGCATTCTGTGCTAGACTCGTAACTTGTATAGACTATTCAGTTAAATAGAGTTGAGTTGAGCTGAGTATAAGTGAGTTGAGTTGAATTGTGCTGAGTTGAGTTGGAATGAGTTTAGTTCAGTTGAACTGAGTTACTGAGTTTAGATGAGTCGAACTGAGTTTAGTTGAGATGAACCGATGTTAGTTGAGTTGAACTGAGGTTAGTTGAGTTGAACTGGGGTTTAGTTGAATTATGTTGAGTTGAGTTGAATTGAGTTGAGATGGGCTGAGTTGAACCGATTGAGTTGAGTTGAGCTGAGTTTAGGTTGCGTTTAAATGAGTTCAGATGAGCTGAGTTTAACTGAGTTGAGTTGACTTGTGTTGAGTTGAGCTAACTGAGTTTAGTTGAGTTGAACTGAGTGTAGTTGAGTTGAACTGAGTTTAGTTTAGTTGAACTGAATTTGGTTAAGTTGAACTGAGTTTAGTTGAGGTGAACTGAGTTAAGCTGAGTTGAACTGAGTTGCGTTTGAAATGTGTTGAGATGAGTTGAAATGAGGTTAATTGAGATGAACTGAGTTTAGTTGAGTTGCACTGAATTTAATTGAATTGAAATGACTTCAGTTGAGTTGAGTTTAACTGATTTGAGCTTAGTTGAGGTGAGTAAATTTCAGTTGATCTGAGTTGAATCGGGTTGAGTTGAGATGAACTGAAATGAGTTTAGTTGTGTTGACCTAGGTTGAACTGCGTTGAGTCCAGATATGACATCTCAGCACTTGTGGCATTCCCATACGCATTCCGTCCTCATTTCGAACAGCCTACGAAGAGTACCAGTACTAATGGCACCAGCTGCAGTTTGCTTATCTGTCCGTGTGGCATTCCCTCGGAGTCCTGAGTGTCAACCAGATCCTCTGGTCACTCCCTGCAGCACCATTCCCTCCAGGTCGTGATGATCTAATTATACTTCTGCGCTGTATAAGTGATCTCAACGGGCAGCTGAAGGCCTATGTGTTGATTTTAAACAATGGTATGAGCGTCGGTTGTTCAGAAAGCAACAGCAAACTACTGAACGTAAACTTGTGTAGTACACCACAAAAGGCCAAGATATAATTGGATTGAAAGCAACATCCTGGAAAGAATATGCAAGTAACTTCAACATTTTGGAGCTCGCCTTGTTCAGCACTGCCTCACCTTCCTCAAACAGTTTGATAGACTTTTTGTGGCGGAGAGGTGTGGCACGGTGAGTCTCATACCACAGCATGAACTGGCTGGAATCAATCTACGAGGAGACTTCACATGAAAATATTACATTTCTCATGTGTCTCTGTGTGTGTGCGTGCGTGCGTGCGCGCGCGCGCGCGCGCGCGCGTGTCTTGTGTGTGTGTGTGTGTGAATACATTCTAATAAGCAGTTAGTCACCACTGTGTTCAATGTAATGAAAACCGTAAACTGATTAGAGAAATTAGTTAGTTAGTTAGTCGACAGATCATCCTCATTGCACATCGAACCATTCAGTCCATAAGTGCTCGGATCCCCTCCTCAGCAAATCCCGCAGCGTGTAGAGGCTAACTACACCAGTTCTGTATTGGTTTATCAATCTTCTTTGGCTTCCTGCGTAGTGTTCTTGTTTGGCCACCCCTCTTTTAATTTGCTGTTCTCGCAGTCTGGCCATGGTTGTAGATTCACAGTCATCACTTGGTTCACGCAAAAGTCTTACTTCTCGTAGAGCATTCAGAATGTCAGCCTGGTCCATGGCGCGTCCGCCCTCCACCGTAGCCTCACCTGCGAGCTTGTCAGCCCGCTCATTTCCTTGTACTCCCGCATGCCCTGGCACGAAGATGAAACTAATCTTTGCCAGCCGAGACCGCTCCAGAGACAGCAACCATTCTCTTCAGATCCACCCCACCTCTATCCTCTTGATCATGTTCATTGAGTCGCTAAGGAAACATGCCCTAGTGAATGTCTGTGTCTCGAGCCATGTTATTGCTTTACTTACTGCCATGATTTCCATAGTCAGGCTACTTGTGGTTTCAGTGAAAGCACCAGAGTCCTCCTTCACAATTCTCCCTCCGGCCCGAACCGTAAAGGCTCATGAGCTTCTCACATGTCGGACGACGGACCCATCTGTGTAGATGACAGCATCACCCGTCTAGCGATTCTCGAAAATCAACGCTTGTACTTCAGCCTCCACAGTAGCCGGATTTCTTGTCTGCATTTTCTATCTAGTTGGATGCAAACTGAAAAGGATGTGCAGACATCTGTTGGCACTTGTACCCACTCCTCGCCAGGTTCTAAGTCCTCAAGTGAACACACCTGTTGAAGAATGTCTTGGCTTGACCCATCCACGACCATCCTCTTTTTAACCTGCTGCCCTTCACCTTCATAATTTCAATATGCAGTGGAAGTTGTGTGTTTGCGTTAACTCTGAGGTAGGACGCGTGCTCTGCAAACTATGTATTCTGTCTTCAATGGTTGGAAAATCAAGAAGGTAGCGCATCACCCGCCCCTGCTATGGCCTTTTATCACTGTCGGATTATGCAAGGGTTCATCCCCCATCCCATTTCATTGCCTCTTTTTTCCACCTCTCTAAACAGCTTTTTAGGGTTTTTTTTGGGGGGCAATAATT
>JACEFZ010006414.1:375000-378704 GCA_014155875.1 Cepaea nemoralis | reverse complement strand
CCAAAATATTTCAATTTTCTTCGTTTTATCGTCTTTAAAAGCCAACATTCTTCAATATTCAGCTCCTGAAGTATGGATGCGTTTGTGGTAACACTTCTTTTTTTTTTAGCATATCCTTTACAGGACTTAGCTGTCAACACCAGCATCTTTCAGCTGTATGTTGATCTCTTGGCAAGATTACGCTCAGTAGTTTGCCATTGCTTTCTGAGCGGCCGGCTCAGTATCCCGCAAGTCACGAGCGGGGGTCGAACCGCCTCAGCTCTCGCTCCGCTACGAGACTGCGTGATAAACGGGATTACAGAGAGAAAGTGTTGAACCCCACAGCCAGAGAGACCGGCATGGTAACACCACTACGTTACGTATTATTAAAAATTATTAAAATAAACAATAAATTGTACCGAAGTAGTTTCCAGCCATGGGTCATTGTGATGGCGCCATCATATTTTGAAGGCCTGGTAGCAAGGAGGATAGCGTGGCCAATCTCTCCTCACTTTGACAAGTGACGAGCCCCGGTGTCGAACCCGCGTGCGATCGTGCTCATGACATAACAAGCGCATCTCGCTGTCAACTTGGCTAGCGCGCTTGCCGTTAAATTTAATAGACTAAATATATACCTGTTGATCTGAAATATGGACATTGGCGGACACCACGGGCAGGTGGGATAGAGGTAATACTCAACAGTGAGAATGAATAACAAGTAGGAAATAATAACCCATTAACATCTGCCATGAAGATAGGACGTGGGCGGTGATGGCTCGCCATCTCACACAATCACCACAGTTACGATTGTGCCATGTTGCCAAGCCATCAATGATTTTATCTCTCTCGCTTTCCCCTTGCTCTTTTCCCATGAGTCTTGCCAGTTGTCACTCAGTTTTCTAGTTTGTCCCTCCTCATAACGTGTCCAAAAGTCTTGACTGTCTACGCCTAATGATAATAATTAACTACGCTTTTCATTTGTTTCGTGTAGGTCTTATAAAGAAGTAATAGTTAATAAAAGACAAACGATAGCTATCGTATCGATGCATTCATGTAGGTAATCTCAGCAAAAGGAAAGCTGAATTACTATAGATCCAAATAAGTAAAGGAAATAGGCAATGGGGTGTATATAATATCTATGTAGATCTTCTCCGCGAAGAAAGCAAATAAGATTTCCGCTCAATGCTACAGAAGACATCCAATATTAGATGCAAAATAGAGTAGAGTGGGATTTTATCGCTCGGGTACAGGAGTGGGGATACTCCAATGGTAATCGACAGGAGACATTGCTTAAAATGAACCTGACGCTGTTAAGTGGTGTCTGCCCGAGTAAGTTTGCATCTAGACCAGGTTGAAATGACAATGTTGTAGATCAAGTAAAACTGCTCCCCACCCCTCTTTTTTAACATGGGGGTACAATAAAGTGGTCATTTGAAATTATATACCAGACAGATAAATGGAAAATCACAATACAGCGAAAAAATACACATGTTTATGTGTGTGTGTTGTGCGCGTGTGTTTGTGTGTCTATGTGCGCACGCGTGTGTGCGTGCGTGCGTGTTGTGTGTGTGTGTGAGTGTGTGTGTGTGTGTGTGTGTGTGTGTGTGTGTGTTAACCAGCAGTAGCAGATGAGGAGAGGTTTTCTTAGAGCTCATTGTGTTAGAGTAAGTAGGTCAGAGCATCGTTAGTTCAATCTCTAGGTGGATCAAGATGGTGGGAAAGGAGCGAATGGATAAAGAGGCGGCAGGCAAACAAAGATTGACAGACACTATAAAATAACATGTCAATGGAAGTTAAGACAAAGGATGAGGAAACATAAACGACAACTTATAAATTCAAAATATTTGGCGAAGAAATCTAGAGGATAAGTCTGAAACAAATCGTGATGGAGAATGGCACAGATAAGCTCCTTCATCGCAGGTATTTTTCCTCTATATGCTCCAAGAGCATCACTGTTTTACATGTGGTTAGATAATTTTTGCCTGTTCTATTCCATCTTGCTTCCTATAACCCTAAAATTACAATCTTACGATATTTAATAGTCCTCTATCACACGCTGTTGATCTCACTTCATACTAATTTCTAATATTCCGGATTCTAACATTCCAGATGTATAAGGGTCGATCATTCGAAACCCGATTCCGATGGCTTTATTACAAAAGCATGAAAGAAACATTAACAGGTGTGGTAGAATTAAACAAAGCATTCGTTTTGAATGAATTATGCACCGTTGATTGGTCAGAAGAAGTCGCCGTAGGCATTCAGGCAAGCATCCCATTGCTTTGGTAGGCGGCGAATGCCGTCCGCAAAATAAGGATTGTGGTTGCTCACTGAACCAAGTGTTTACCGCGTTCATTACGTTTGCATCTGTGTGAAATCGTTGCCCCTTGAGAGCTTTTTCTAGAGGTCCGAACAAATGAAAATCAAATGGTGACAAATCAGGACTATAGGCTGGATGTTGCAGAATTTCCCACTACTTCCAAGCTAATGCTTCCTGCATAATGTTTGCAACAGGCGGACGAGAATTATCGTGCAACAAAATCACACCGCGAGAAAGCATGCCGGGTCGTTTATTCTTGATAGCTTTTTGCAGCTTGTCTAGTGTTTCCAAGTAGTGGGCAGAGTTGATGTTGACATTAGGTTCTTTAGGCCCAACAATAGCCCTTCATGGTAAAAAAATAAATACGCTCAGCATAACCTTACCAGCGGAAACCTGTAACTTGAATGTTTTGCCTTTTAGTGATCCAGCATGCTTCCATTGCATGCTCTCTCTTTTGCTGCTCAAAATAATGACACCATGATTCATCGCCTGCCACTATGCGGAAGAGAAATGCATCACCCTCCACTCTGTAGCGCAGCAAGTGGTTCAAACACCATCCCATGCGTGCCTCTTTTTGGTGGTCGGTCAACATTCGTGGTACCCACTGTGAACACACTTTCCGATATTGAAGTTTCTTACAAACGACCTTTTGAATTGTCCCAATTGACACATCAAATTCTTTCGCTAGCGAACGGATGCTTCGACAACGGTTCATTTGTACCGCTGCATCAATTTTGGCGATGGTTTTTTTTTCTGTTGCAACAATATGCGCTTGACCTGGCCGTCGAAGATCTGTCGTGAACTGACGTCCTTTCCGTAACATGCGTGCCCAGTCTGTCACTGTTGTCTTCAACACACATTTGTTATCGTACGCTGCCTGCATTCTTCGACGAATGTCCACTGGTCGACATCCTTCAAATGAAAGAAACTGAACCACCGTTCTTTGAGCTTCTTTGGGCGGATTTTGGATCAACCCGGCCATTTTCTCAACGGTCAGAAATAGAACCTATGCATCATGGGACGATAAGCACGTGCTCTTTTATTCATTGGTCAGTACTTATCACATGACTATGACATGATCATGTTCAACGTACGCAATTACGCGCGGTGCGGCTCGAACGGATTTCTCATGAACGCTCCTAATAGATACTCGATTTTCCAATGTGAAGAGGTTATATTGTTGATCCAAATTCCTTAAGGCTTTCTTCGCATTGCATATTATTTTCTACAGGAGAAGAGCATATGTCCATCTCCGTTGTTTTATTTACTCTTCTTTCCTTTTCTTTACGCTTGCTCGTCATTTAAATCTTGCAGCAAAATGTGTCTGCTGGATTAAGTAGACCAGTCGCATGTCAGCCCATCCTTAGTAGCACCTTACGACATGCATGGTGGGTTAAAGATTTGC
>JACEFZ010006414.1:335000-370000 GCA_014155875.1 Cepaea nemoralis | reverse complement strand
CTGGAGTGAGGGGAGTCAACACCCACATTATAATTTTTTTCCCCTATCAATATCCTGGAGAATCCACCAGCTTCCGTCCAACACACTCCATCAGCCCGTGGACACCTTTTCCTATCACTCTCTCACTGTCGTACTATGCCCCCTCTCATTCTTCCCCAACGCAACATATTCAACAACTCTTGCTTCTAAAAATTAATAAAGATTAATTTATTAAAAGAAAAGTGTAACGTATATGAGACGTGTATGCGAAGAAAATGTGTGTCGTGTATTCTAATGTAAATGTATAGGTCAGACCACAGAGTTCATGATCAGAGTCCATTCATCATGGCAAGGATTACACGACATCACAAGAATCAGCACAATGGACCTCACCGAAGTCGTGTCCTTCTCTCCAGACATGTCCTCCTCCAGGAGCTCTGATGACCATGAGATCTGATTCCCATTCAAATATATAATCCGTGAACGATACTATTTTTGTTCCTAACACAACTGTTCCTAATAGTTTATAGAAACTCAGACTTCATAATTCCTGCGCAGTGAAAAAATCATGGAACACTGTCCTATGAACATGACGTTTATCCTTCCTGCGAAATGTTCTATAGTTTTCACTCTTAAACAGTCATTGTATCTAGACTAAAATAGATTTCTTTATTTTCTAGATATTGTCTGAAGGTTATGATTTCCTTGATACGTGGAACAACTACACTTAAATGTTATCTTTCCTCCAATGTGAACATCAGTCGCTACTGTTCTCGTCATACGTGGACTGAACATCCATCACTACTGGTGTGTTAAAGACTGGTATGACCTACAACTCATTCGGTACTTATCCTGTAGGATACTTCTACCATTCAGCTCCACTGAGCAATGTTGATCAAATTATTCCATTATAGACCCATTGAGAAAGTTGCTGAGCCAATCTTTCTGCATCATAATTTATCCGGGATCGGATTTTACAATTGTTCTGTGTTCTTCATCCCGACCAGAGGGAACCTGTAAAATAGATAATACAACTGGTGATAGCCTCTCCGTCACTGATCTCTATTAGATGATCGTGGCCAGTTGGCCCTTGCTCAGCAAAATACAATGAACCTAACTCTGTCAGGGACAGATGACTCAACACATTGGTTATCATCAGGCCAAGACAAGAAAAAAAATCAACAAACAGAATGCGGAACCCCGCCCACCAGGGACACCCACTGGAATATCCCAATTATCCCTCATTACTCAATTCTCAACTAGTAAAGCTTATCAATACTTCACTAATCTATTTTCAATCAACAGAGCCAATTATCACTTCCCTACGTTAACCAGTTTCTACCATGCCACTGCCTAAATTAATTAGGACTTGTAACACCATATAAAACTACCTTATACGGCACTGCAGTTTACTCAATCACATCTAAGTTTGCCATGACAGGCACGTGTAAAATAAATCTAATTAATCCCGCACACGTTAGATGTTCTTAACTCTCTAACTGTCCGTGCCAAAGCACGTCTACCTAGATCAACGTTTCGAGTTACACTAGTTGTCCCCAAATCGGGTTTTTGGCAAACGCCTAAAATTGGTCCACGTGACGTTATTCTTTATGTCCACACAGGTGTTATTATGGGCAGATCCTCCATTGTCAGGAATCTATCTCCCCTGGCTTAATCAATGTCAGATTCGTCCTCCCATGTTTTGACATCCAAAACAAGCTAGCGAGTTACTGTATGGTCCCAACAACAGTTTTCAATAACAAGCCGCCAATCTTCTGTCGAGTGGTGACAATCACAGCCGCCATTTCGCTTGATGTCCGGAAACTCTAAATGACAGACGGGACTGTTTATCAACTGTAAAGTGGTGTATTGATTCATCTCACTCACCACCGAATGTTCCTATTTTGCCGACCAGATGTGAACCACGTGCAGCCTGCAACCCAGACTGTTTTTTCTGTATTTGTTGAAACAACCTGTGGCCTCGAACATGTCGTTAATTCTGAACGCCTTTTATTGTCATCACTGGTTAATCACGGTGGTCTATTTTGTGACAGTGACCAATACAAATACGTCAATTACAACGAGAAAAAGAGTGTTGGAGTGCTACATAGAACCCGTACTTTTGTATGGATGTAAAGCGTGGACACTGAGAAGGCAAAGTGAAAAACTAATGGCAGTTGAAATGTGGTTTCTGGGTAAAATGCAAAGAATACCTTGAATGGGCAGATAAACCAATGAGCAAGTCCAACAAGAAGCAATGAAAACCGTAAGTTGATTAGAGAAATTAAACGTAGACAGTCACAATTATTTGGACACTTTATGAGAAGAAATAAGTTGAAGAACTTAGTGACAGCTGGCAAGATTGAAGGCAACAGAGCAAGAGAGAGAAAGCAAGGAAGCAAATACTTCGATGGCTTGACCATGTGGCATAGTCGAGATAGGAACACGGAGCTGATCCTCGACTCTGTTGATTGTGTAAGATGGTGAAACATAACCGCCCACGTTTATCGCGCATGGTGATAATGAAATGAATGGGGATGCTAACAACGATGCTAAGCTTCTATAAATCATGTATAAGGGATCAGTTAGAGTATTCATACATAGAATATGATTCAACAGCAGAAAACATTAAAAGAAGTTGTTCAAAATATAAAACAGAGCTCTTAACATAATATCAGGAACAGGAACCAGAACATACATAGAAGCACTGGAAGTCAGCTTGAGAAAACAACCTCTCAGTTTAAGAAGGAAAGAACTTAGATGAAACCAATGGACGAAAGTAGCAATAGATATTTTTTCTTTCTATAGCGTTCGCTCGCTTTGAACTCAAGCGTAGTCCGTACACACTACTTCTAGTAGTGCTGGTCTGAATTTTGCGTTGTGGATTAGCTTTCCCTATGAACAGTGTCACTCGCCATCCTAGTAGCACTAGATGAAACACATACAGTGTCACTTATTTTCCCGGGAGGAAAGTGGAATCAACAAGCACATCTTCAACTTTATTCTCTGTTGGGATTATTGACTGACTTCTGTCTACACTCCTCCCTTCTGTCTTCCCTTCCATATATCTATTTCTTTCACTCTCTCTGTTATTCTCTCAACACATACTCCGACAACAGTTCCTTTCAACGATAAATAAAAGATTTATTATTAAAACTATGTCTGGTGTATGTATGGACTGGGTAAGCGTAGTGGATAGTGTATTCTATTGTTGGTGCAAGAATGAATTCTGAATGTCTAGCAGCGGTGTCACATCTCGCCCACTCATTTGGCAAAACCACAGGACAGCACATCAAACAGGAAAGATCTCACCCTGGATGATCCGTATGCTTGAGTCTGACGGTAAATCCGTTATTGAATGAAACAAAACTGTTCACCGCGGGATCACTGTACATTAATAATAGTCCCGTAAGTTTATAACTTCGCCCGAGTCTGTTTCCTGAAAGTTCTTATACCACACCGGAAAAAACCACATCACCACAGTTGTGCCTATTGTCTTTAATTACTGGCACTGTTTTGACTTGTCTAGTGTTTATTTACTATGCATACAAGACGTATGTAGTTTTATTTTTCTTGGCTTTCTGCAAACTTGTATTACTTTTTTCCTTATTACTTTGGTTATCTGGATCTTCTTTTTCAAAGTTCCTTTAAACTTATAGTTTATTTCTTATTTGATCCTGTCTAATTTATTACTTGGTTTATTGGGGTATTTGCTCTCCCCCCAAATGAAATGCCTTGAGTTTTTCAACCAAGCTTTTCCAGCACACAAGAAGTATGTGTTTATCTTCTTTGATATATCCGGATAGGAGTTTGAACCTGTGAAAAATATAACAGATCCAGTGATAAGCGTCTGCCACTTAATACTACTTATGCAAGTGTCCTTCTCCAGCCATAATGACAAGGCTTCCGAAGTAACCACCCACATAAGACATATGAATTCACCAAAGTCTAAACTATTCACTAATAGAAAGCAATGATAAACACTATGCACACACATCTATTTTCCTAAGCTAAAACTGTACTCTAATATTAGTTTTACCTTATATATATATATATATATATATATATATATATATATATATATATATATATATATATATATATATATATATATATATATATATATATATATATATATATATATAGAATTAATGTAAGTCCCCGAATCGAAATTTATCCGCAGCCAAGCACTCTATCCCATTATAAGGGAGGATATTTCTTTTCATTACGGGACACATAATCCATCTTTCCGTCCAGTTTGGTAGCACACTAAACAGAAACTCCATGTTCAGCTATTTATATTGCGTGTCCCATCCTCCGTTGATTGTTTGATGTCCATACATCAACAATCGCATTTGCCGTTCCCGTAACATCAAAAGTTCAGTGAAATCACGTATACGTCCGGGCGCTCCGTGCTCCGGTCCGCTCCGTCCCTACGATGTTTCCCTGTATTCTCCGACGCTGGTACCTCAAAGTGTCCAAACCCTTTGATCACCGTCTCCCGCTGCGTTTTTCCGGTGTCGAAGTTTCCCCCAGCGCGATCGTACCGTTTCCCGTCCGGTCAGATCGTCAAGCAATGAACTTTACGAACACCTGTATCCTATTTTCATATTTGTCGGTCAATGATCTTTTATTCGTCCTCATCTCAGAATGAAGTACACAATGGTTAACCCTCCTTCTTCCTTGTAGTTTAATATGTGTGTTATCCAGGAATCACTAAACTGCAGTTTTTCCGTGACATCCAGTATATCATGCAATAACAATTAACCAGAGCGGACACGCATATTAAGAGACGTCCGTCAGGGTGGGGGACCGCAAAATAACTATCGGAACTAAATAATCTAGAACACATCATAAAAGTCCGCAAACGATACAAACCTAAAAATCCCACTGGGAACTAATGCTGCTACAAGCAGATTATAGATTGATCACGTGGGGGATAACAAAGCTGCACATATCAGTGACTGTGTGTTAAGTAATTCACCCAAAATATAATTTATCTTTTTACTTTATATGATTTATACCTCAACAGTATGCACCTGGCGATATGCAACAACATTGCCAGGCAGTAAATTGCTTATTGTTTTTTCTTTTTTAGATTATAGATTAACTTTAAAAATAAAACAGTGAAGAAATAGTTGTAAAAGATCTGCTCTTATAATGTATAAACAAACTAACCAAAAATAATCATGCCTTACATACACTCGTACAGATCAGTACAAAAATGATACAGGGGAAATTGAAGCAGGAGTCGTAATCCCATAGTTGGAAATTAGCTGCAGACATAAAATATATATTACACCATCAACGTTTACGTATAGCAGAAATGAGACCAATGTTGGAAGTGCTTGAGATGACAATATCTCGCTCACCCACAAGAATAACAATTATCAGACACTGTCTACGGTGCAGTCATTAGAGAAATACTAACGTTTAGCGGATCAGACACAAAGGAAGAAACACGGGATATAATCACACAACCGAAATCAGTAGACTGCAGAGTAACAACATAACGGATCCCAGCACACACAGAAATAACAGGAAACGAAATGCAGACCAAGTATCTGAACGCAATGTAAAAACGAAAATAGAATTCGGGATGGGTAAAACTGACATGAAATGTCAAATTAAATTTTTAAAATGCACTCGAAAAATTGAGACAAAACTGGTGAGAAAGCAGGAGAAGCAGAACTATTTCTAGTTAAAAAGGGAATCAAATGAAATCCAGAAATAAAAGACAATACAAAAATCCAAACCAACAAAGAAATGTGGACATGGAAGCCTAGGGAAGGTTGCACACAAATGGAGCGAACAAGTCTGGACAACATGTTACGAACAAAGCAAATTGCCAACACAATAATGAATCTAACTAGATATTCCTAAAACAAACATAAAGAAATGACAACCAAAGAACTACAGCATATAGAAAGGGAATAGAAATACTGGTATACAAATGTTGAGGTAGAACTTAAGTAACACAATATAGCGAACGCAAATAATTTAGAATAACTCAACAGGTAGCAGAAAGAACATGTATGTATAGAGATGCAATAAGAAGTATTCATGAACACAACAAACTCAGAAACAGGAACAAGACTAGCGTAAGGATAACAATACAGACACTAAATAAGAATGTGTTTTTAAGTATTTAAAAGGATACATAAGTAAACAAACAATTTAAAAGAAGTAAAAGATAGCCTAAAAATAAATTGTTTCGTTAAAAAAAAAGACATCACAACATACCACGACAACTATAACCTGTTTAAGGTTGAACAAGATTAACTACATTTTTAGAAAATATACTTAGTACACCTCAAGTCTTGTAAAATTGTCCTTTGATTTTACTGTTTTTGCATTCTGAACAAATAGTACAGAAACTGAGCAAGACCACTCAACTCTGAGTGCTGTCTTATGGATTTAATTCATGTTAACTATCAAAATGCTTTACGATTTTATGTCAGTTTAAGCGTCAAACTCTTATGACTTTCATTAATGTTAACTTGTAGGGCTGCTTTAGGATTTCATTGTTTTTTAAAAAAATTGTCTTATGGCTTTAATTAAAGTTAAGTGTTGAACTGTAAGACAGCGTAATGATGTATAATTGTATTTATTTATAATTATAGTATGTATAATTATAGGTTACGATCAGCTGTGGAGGTCGCGCTTAAACTTCCAGTGCGCTGACGACAGGATAGTGGGTTCATTCCGCACACCGGTCAGCTGGACTTAAACGTTGGACTTCTCGTTCAGAAAACAATGGGAAGTTAGGTCAAACGTAAACTTGCCCGGAGAGTCAACGTAGGGTTGAACGCAACGTTCTGCGAAGGACATGCAAAATAAATTACAATACTCTTCCGAAGTCGGAGAGTATCTGCCTGCACGGCGAGGAACCACCAGTCTGCACACCTAACTAAGCCAGACATGGGACAACGGATAATCACGCAAACCTCAGGTCCTGTATGACATCACACTGATGTTGGACAATAGGATGTCTTCATCCGACATACTGGACTTCACTGCTGGAGTTTACAGCCAACGAACGCTAGCAAGCAAATTACAATACTAGCCTCCCTGTATCCAGTGTGGGTTACCAGGTTATTTATCTTCTTCTTATTTCTTCTTGCGAAGAGGCTGGGAATCACGACCGGTTGTGTAAATTAAAGTGCGTCCGACTTCAGCGTGCACTTAGAGGAAGGTTTGCATCTTCCCTACAGATTCCATCCAAGGTCAATGCGGACTTTATCTACACGTGGGTAGCTTTTCTTTCATAATAATAGTGCCAGGGCTGCGCGCCAACTGTCTACTCTTTGCGATTTCGGAACTACCGTAGGAACAGCTTGTAAAACTTTAACGCTGTACCTCAAGTTTTCCGGTTTCATGCGTAAAGGCTAGGTATCCAGTCTCACTACCCAAGAGGTGAGTGAAACGTGTGATCTCAATAGATACCGATGTTCTTGGATACATCACCAACTCTATGCTGATATTGAATCCTGTACCTTCTGACCCCAAGCGGACACCATGACCTGTCAACCAAGCTTCCCCCTGTGAACTCATTCTGACATCAGACATCCATATACGTCATCGATTACTTATTACGTAACACTGTTTTCCCAAACCCCATCTGTCCTATTCGGGATTTATGATGTTCCACTTTATCCTAATTGTGTTAAGTCAACTTGCCCTACGAAGTAATGGTTCTGTTTTACATCACCTGTACTCTAAAAGTATTAACGTAATAACTGCCAAAGATGATAATGATTATGATGATGATAATATAATCCCTACAGATGTGAGCAGGTAGCTCTTCACAGATCATTCTCTCTCTCTCTCTCTCTCTCTCTCTCTCTCTCTCTCTCTCTCTCTCTCTCTCTCTCTCTCTCTCCTGTTTCTGTCGCTCTTATTCTCTCCTTCTCGCCATTACTCTCTCTTTTACTCTCTCTTCCACTGTCTCTGTCTCTCTCTTCTCTGTCCTCTGTCTGTCTGCTCTGTCTCGTCTCTCTCTCTCTCTCTCTCTCTCTCTCTCTCTCTCGCTCTGTGTCTCTTTCTCCCTTTTTATATTAATATATGTATGTCTGTGTGTATGTCTGTCTATAGTTTGACTCTCTCGATGATAGAATCCCTACAGATGTGAGCAGGTAGCTCTTCACAGCTCATTCTCTCTGTCTCTGTCTCTCGTCTCTGTCTCTGTCTCTCTCTCTCTCTCTCTCTCTCTATGTTTCTCTCGCTCTTATTCTATCCTTCTCTCCCTTACTCTCTCGTTTACTCTCTCTAACTGCCTACTGTCTCCGTCTCGCTCTATCTCTTTCTGTGTGTGTGTATGCTGTGTGTGTGTGATGTGTGTCTTTCTCACTTTTTTATATTAATATATTGTCTGTCTGTGTGTATGTCTGTCTGTAGTTTGATACTCTCTCTCCTCCTCTCTCCCTCTCTCTCCTCTCTCTCTCTCTCTCTCTCTCTCTCTCTCTCTCTCTCTCTCTCTCTCTCGCTCTCTCTCTCTCTCTCTCTCTCTCTCTCTACAGCTACTTAATTTAGAAGACATCTCTCAAATAATTGCCAACAGTGTTCAAAATATCAATGGACATTATATGTGAAATTATGTTGCAACCATTCTGGACTTTGGTGCCAAGTCAACTTCGTGAAATGTCCCTGACAGCGTTAGACTATAATGCACAAAGTTCCAGGGTAACTACTAAAGACCTGTTAAGTCTGAAACCTCAATAGAGGTCAAGCTGACAGAATTGCCTACAATGCTCCGGATTTCAACGGACATCATATGTGGAATTTTGACCCAACCATTCTGGCTTTGGTGTCAAGTCAACCTCGTGAAATTGCCATCAGAGTTTTTTTTTTCTGAAGAAAGGCGTGAAAGATGGGAATTATTCACCCTATCTCAAAACGTTGTAACCTACTATATGTGACGACCTATCCCTTCAAACCCCCACAGCAGAAGTGGGGAACTTTTTCCAACTAAGGGTCGTTTGGATAACATCACCCAAATTATTAGCTTACAAAAATAGCCTGATATATTTGTGAAACACTTCATTAACTCACCCCTAACGTAATGGCTGCCACTGCTTCTCTTTCGTGAGGCTTGTGCTGTTGCCCGTTGTCGATGATATTACTACTAGACTTATTGACACCTGTTAATAACGATCCCAGATTTATTGAATTCCGAGTCCTGTCCGCGATTGACTTGGCCAGACCAAATGATTTCTCTGGCCGGACGTTCCGCACCCCTGCCCTACAGCATTATCTACCACGTGATCACCTTTACGTTTGTCATAATCCAGCATTATTGGTTTCCTTCTGCTAAAGTTCTCGCCAACAGCCAAATTGAAGACCCCGGCCATGTTAGATCAGGTTATACACTCTAATGCACAAGATCCTGGGGGTAACTAGTCAAGATGCGCTAGATTACAGTCATCTTTAATTCCGGCTATTGGCACTTCGATTGGTCTGCTTCCAGCAGTGAGAACGGACCCGGGACCAGAGCTGTTCTAGCAGGGCACTTACTATAAACACGATCGATGTTGAATTCAACATGGGTGAAATTTGGGTCATGGAGCGCATTGCAAATTATTGCCGTAGGCGACGTTTTTTTTAAAGTTTGTCTTTGAACTCCGTACCGATAATTTGAGAAGTCGAAGGAAGTCGGTTCAAGTGCTTTGCCGACAGGTATGTGCGATCATGCCTTTTCATAGCCCTCGCTTTCTAGTACTATTGATCATTTACATGCTGGCTATCTTTCCGCGCCATGGGTGATAAGCTGTCTAGCATCTTGTCGCTTCGTCGCCTACAATCTCTTGTCGTAATTCTCATTAATTACGTTTGTTGTTACACTATATGTCTGTGCCTCTTGTTCTAATAGTGTGGTCACAATTTGCTTCAGATATACTTGACCAGTTCCCTTTGCACATTGTTTTGTTTCGTTTAGATATAACAGGTGTTAGCGTAATTAGCAGATATGTGAGGAAGTATGTGGGAGCAGCGGGGGATGTGGTTTAATAGAAGAATGGCGAGAACACCACGGGTGTATTTGTTAACTATAACAGGTGGTAGCGTAATTAGCAGATATGTGAGGAAGTATGTGGGAGCAGCGGGGATGTGGTTTAATAGAAGAATGGCGAGAACACCACGGGTGTATTTGTTTAACTATAACAGGTGGTAGCGTAATTAGCAGACATGTGAGGAAGTATGTGGGAGCAGCGGGGATGTGGTTTAATAGAAGAATGGCGAGAAACACCACGGGTGTATTTGTTAACTATAACAGGTGGTAGCGTAATTAGCAGATATGTGAGGAAGTATGTGGAAGCAGCGGGGTGTGGTGTAATAGAAGAATGGCGAGAACCCCACGGGTGTATTTGTTTAACTATAACAGGTGTTAGCGTAATTAGCAGACATGTGAGGAAGTATGTGGGAGCAGCGGGGGTGTGGTGTAATAGAAGAATGGCGAGAACCCCACGGGTGTATTTGTTAACTATAACAGGTGTTAGTGTAATTAGCAGACATGTGAGGAAGTATGTGGGAGCAGCGGGGGTGTGGTGTAATAGAAGAATGGCGAGAACCTCACGGGTGTATTTGTTTAACTATAACAGGTGTTAGCGAAATTTAGCAGACATGTGGGGAAAGTATGTGGGAGCAGCGGGGGTGTGGTGTAATAGAAGAATGGCGAGAACCCCACGGGTGTATTTGTTTAACTATAACAGGTGTTAGTGTAATTAGCAGACATGTGAGGAAGTATGTGGGAGCAGCGGGGGTGTGGTGTAATAGAAGAATGGTGAGAACCCCACGGGTGTATTTTGTTTAACTGTAACAGGTGTTAGTGTAATTAGCAGACATGTGAGGAAGTATGTGGAAGCAGCGGGGGGTGTGTGTAATAGAAGAATGGCGAGAACCCCACGGGTGTATTTGTTTAACTATAACAGGTGTTAGTGTAATTAGGCAGACATGTGAGGCAGTATGTGGAAGCAGCGGGGGTGTGGTGTAATAGAAGAATGGCGAGAACCCCACGGGTGTATTTGTTTAACTCTAACAGGTGTTAGTGTAATTAGCAGACATGTGAGTACAGTATGTGGAAGCAGCGGGGGTGTGGTGTAATAGAAGAATGGCGAGAACCCCACGGGTGTATTTGTTTAAACTATAACAGGTTTAGTGTAATTAGCAGACATGTGAGGGAAGTATGTGGAAGCAGCGGGGGTGTGGTGTAATAGAAGAATGGCGAGAACCCACGGGTGTATTTGTTTAACTATAACAGGTGTTAGTGTAATTAGCAGACATGTGAGGAAGTATGTGGGAGCAGCGGGGTTGTGGTGTAATAGAAGAATGGCGAGAACCCCACGGGTGTATTTGTTTAACTATAACAGGTGTTAGCGTAATTAGCAGACATGTGAGGAAGTATGTGGGAGCAGCGGGGGTGTGGTGTAATAGAAGAATGGCGAGAACCCCACGGGTGTATTGTTTAACTATAACAGGTGTTAGCGTAATTAGCAGACATGTGAGGAAGTATGTGGGAGCAGCGGGGGTGTGGTGTAATAGAAGAATGGCGAGAACCCCACGGGTGTATTTGTTTAACTATAACAGGTGTTATTGTAATTAGCAGACATGTGAGGAAGTATGTGGGAGCAGCGGGGGTGTGGTGTAATAGAAGAATGGCGAGAACCCCACGGGTGTATTTGTTTAACTATAACAGGTGTTAGTGTAATTAGCAGACATGTGAGGAAGTATGTGGGAGCAGCGGGGGTGTGGTGTAATAGAAGAATGGCGAGAACCCCATGGGTGTATTTGTTTAACTATAACAGGTGTTAGCGTAATTAGCAGACATGTGAGGAAGTATGTGGGAGCAGCGGGGGTGTGGTGTAATAGAAGAATGGCGAGAACCCCACGGGTGTATTTGTTTAACTATAACAGGTGTTAGCGTAATTAGCAGACATGTGAGGAAGTATGTGGGAGCAGCGGGGGTGTGGTGTAATAGAAGAATGGCGAGAACCCCACGGGTGTATTTGTTTAACTATAACAGGTGTTAGCGTAATTAGCAGACATGTGAGGAAGTATGTGGGAGCAGCGGGGGTGTGGTGTAATAGAAGAATGGCGAGAACCCCACGGGTGTATTTGTTTAACTATAACAGGTGTTAGCGTAATTAGCAGACATGTGAGGAAGTATGTGGGAGCAGCGGGGGTGTGGTGTAATAGAAGAATGGCGAGAACCCCACGGGTGTATTTGTTTAACTATAACAGGTGTTAGTGTAATTAGCAGACATGTGAGGAAGTATGTGGGAGCAGCGGGGGTGTGGTGTAATAGAAGAATGGCGAGAACCCCACGGGTGTATTTGTAGTTTCATTAACTCGCTTTGAACTCAAGCGTTGTCCATATACACATGCTACTACTTCTAGCGCACTGGGCTGGTTTGTGTGTGTGGATGAGCTTTTCTATTACCAGTGTCCCTCGCCATCAGGCGAACCCACTCCGACTTTTGAGGTATTTGTAATTTACGTCCCCCGGTTCAAGGACACGAAGTCAACATTTAGTTCAACTGTCCGGTGTAGGGGTGGAACCCGCTACCTCGGTATCAGCAAACAGGAAAGTTTAATAGCCAGAGTTCTTGTCCATTAGGACCATGCTGACCATGGATGGATAAACAATGTAATGAAGATATCTGGAAAGACGTTATGTCACAAACAGAATTATTTACCCGCATCAGGAGAAGACAGTCCACATTCTTTAGAAATGTCATGAGAAGGGGAATGTTGGAGTATGTCGTCACAACAGGAAAATTACGGGCGAAAATGGTCAGAGAGGCAGGGGGAGACCAAATGGGAGAAGATGCATGTGACATCATGTCATGGAGGAACATCGCTATCAGACAAGATTAGCAGCACAAGAGCCAGAAGGCTGTGGACAGACATGATCACTAACGCCACACTCCGTCGACTATGAGAAAAAAGCGTAATGGTTAGGATGTAACGCTGACAATGGCTTGAGCATGGTTGAACGAGGGTTCGAAGTAAACTCCCGACGTTCGCTTCGAGAGGAAAAGACCGACACTTATTACCCCGTGAACTCAAGTCTACAAGTTATAATTGCCCTAACACTTCACATACCAAAATTGTGTTCTTGCTACGGAACATTGTTATTTTAAATGTTATAGATATAAGGAAGAATCCTACGGCAGGTAATGTCGATCAGATTTCACGTTTTCGATCTTCTCATATTATAGACTGCGCCACAGTCAGGAAGGGTTTCTCGTTTCCTTAATATTCGCCCTTCGTCAGCATGACCAAATGGTTAAGAACCAGCGTTCATTAGTATCCGATGCGCTGATGCCGAGGAACATGGTTCAAACACTGCTTCGGACAGTTGGACTAAAATATTGACTTCTCGACCTTGGCATGGGGAAGTAAATTACAAGTGCCTCTGAAATCAGAGTGGGTTCGTTGGATGTTGATGGTCACTGGTAATAGGGAAAGCTAATCCCCAGGCAAACTTTAGTCCAGTGGTACTAGAAGTAGTGTTATGGACTGCGCTTGAGTTCAAAGCAAGCGTACGCAAATAAAGAAAAATATCTATGCTGCAACTCTAGTCTTTAGATACAGAACCACACCTATTCCCAAACAAGCAGTAAAAGAACCTGTCTCTCTATGTGCCAAATCCAACTGCATTTATCAATTCACATGCAGGGGCCAGTCTACCTACATCGGCAGAACAGAGAGACAGTTAAACAATAGGGTGGTCGAACACATACCCAGTTGGATTGACAGGATAATACACACAGATGATGGGAACCTAGCCAAGCCGACACGCCACAAACCTCCTACGTCAACGATTTGACGCCTCATTTTGGAAATCGGTCACGTGATTGAAAGGGACAATGCTTTTCGTGTATTGTTTAACATACAAATTAGTCGCTTGTTTTAGGTCGCAGGAGCCATCATGATTAATCTGCATTGGCCAGTTTTGTGTAAACAGAAAGACATACTCGTCAGTTTAAAATTATCATGGTAGACAATTGAATTTACTGTGTGAATATGTGTATATTTCAGCTTGAAGTATTTATCTAATTACTTTATTTTATGTTGTGTGATTTCTGTAGTATGTACCTGACGAGATGCAGCGAAATATGCCAGTCAATAAATCATGCAATCTATTGTTTGTGTCTTCGTTAATCAAACAAATAGCCTTTCCTTTGAGGGGGGGAGAGAGAGAGAACAGCCACCCCTGAAGATTAAACCCAGATCACTGGCTTTGTAAACAGTTTTTGAAAATTGACAAGCTTAAAATAATAAATGGGAATGATTACTTTAAAATACAGATTTGTGAGTGTAAGAGTGGAGATAATGTGATGGGCTGGATCAGTCCTACTCAGCGGTGAACAGTGTCTGTGCTGTCGCCACATAAAAGCGCGGAAATACCGTATCAGACGAGCAATCGAGCTGTGCAAGCTGGCATATAACAAAGAAGATTACCCGCCGCAGTAATAAATCCCCGAAGGATAGAACAACACTAAAAGACTAATGTCTTCTCTCATGAATCCAATTCGGTGGGCTGTGTTACAAGGGCCGATATGGACTGTATGGGAAGCAAAGAAAATCTATACTGTAACTTACTATGCATGGTGTAGAGGGTGACTAAGGAGGGTTGGGCGTGAAAATGGCTACCTAATCTCGTAAAAACTTTAGCTGCAAAATCAAACAATCATAAAACATCATAATCATGTGCCATGCCTGAAAGCGTGAGCGGTCATGATTCGCCATCTTACGCGATCACCGGAGTCATGGATCAGCTCATGCCATATGGTCAAGCCATCCAGATATTTATTTCTCTGCCTTCCCCTTATCCTCCCCCCCCCCCCCCTTCCGCCCCTCTCAATCTTGACAGGTGTCGCCAGGTTCTCTAGTTTATTTCTTCTCATTAACAAAAAAAAAATTGACTGTCTACGTCTAATTTCTCTAATCAGTGTGTGGCTTTCATTTGCCTCTTATAGGACTTGCTCATTGACTTTTTGACTTTCTGATATTCTTTGCATTTTCCTCAGAAACCACATTTCCAATGTTATTAGATGTTTTTCGGCTTGTCTGCTCATCATCAACGTTTCACATCCATACAAAAGCAAACGTTATAATTAGCATTTCAACACTCTTTTTCTTGTTTCAATTGACATCTTTTTATTAGTCAGTACTTTTTTTTTTTCATTTTGCAAAAGGCTACCTTTGTCATGACTATTCTTGCTCTAATCTCGTCAAGATACCTGCCATCAGCCAAACTGTATGCAGCTGTGCTTTTAACGCGGTATGCGGGATTATTAACTGAGTCCGTAATTCCTTCGTCACAGAGCCGCTGGCGATCAATATAAGACATCAAAAGGTCTTCACAGTACAGTTTTCCTTACACGAGCAACTAAAATAAGGTGTTAATTACTAGAAGTTACAAACAGTTGGTTCTTGACTCTCCACATAAATGAATTCAACGAGTCGTCATCGCACTGTGACAATATCCATTAGTGCTCTGACTCCTCTCCCAGACCAACCACACTAGGATGATCTTAGCTCAGTGCAAGAATCCCATTGTACCGGCGAGGCTCTCAGTGTCTGTATAAAAAAAAGGCAAGAATCCCATCTCGTGCTCATTAGACTCCAAAACTCTATACATAAGTGTATGTTTTCTCATTTTAAAAGTTTGCCAGGATTGCGGCAAGTACGACCTACTCTTTATGATTCCAACTCTCAGGGAAACGGAATGTTAATGGGCGCAGTGTGCACGCAGGATTGCTGCATTTCGTCCTTGCCCGACAAGACTAGGTATCCCATTCACTGCCCTGGAACCAATCGGGGAAAGAGCTTGTCAAAATGCTTCATGTGATGACTGTTCTCAATCAATCAATCAGGTGCCATCTCCACAACGAAGGCTGCTGCAATGGATCTCCAACACTGTCTGTCTCTCGCCCTGACTGTATGTTCTGCCATACTGATGTTCGTCCATCTCTTGATTTTATCTTCCCACTTGTATCGTTGTCTACTTTGTTCTCTGACTGGGTTTAAACATGGCAGTCTACGATGTTGTGGTGGATGCTATTTATTACACTCAGCCATTTCAATCCACCAGCTTTTCAACAAGCAAATTAAGGCTATAAACAACAACTTGGTTAACCACTTGGCGCCCCCCCCCCCCCCCCCCACTTTGCGCCTCTTTTCCTCTTTTCCTGACTGGAAATTACTGCACATTTCTGAAGCTGTTTCACTGTTTGTTTAGGTCTGCCATTTGTAAATATTTCCCGCGCTTGGGAGCCCACAGGACACAGCGCTGACTCACTGAAGAGTTTAATTAAAAGCCTTATAAAGACAGGGAATGGAGGAGGGTTACCAGCAATAGGGTAGAGCAAGCAGACAAAGCGGAACTATCTCTGATCTTTGACCTCGGCGTGTTCATTTTCACTGAGTTGTTGGCCGCTTGTTGCCGGTGTGGTATATGAATCCATAGAATTAACTAGAAAGAAATGCAAAGCAATGAGTACATGAGCAAGAAGGCTACTGGTTAATGTAGTGTACGATTGTACAATACGAAACTGTCATTTGCAGTGAGAAAGAGAGTTATATAAAGAATACACTTTTGTGCACATATGAATCAAGAGCAATAAAAAAGTAAACACATTGTGAAACCTCTAATGGAAGTGGAAATGCGGTTTCTAGGAAAACTGAGAGTACAATGAACGGCTAGAAAATTAATGAGGCAGTCTTTTAAGAAACAAACGAACACTTTTAATTAATTCGACAAATTAGACGTAGACGGTGCATATTACGAGGTGAAATAATCTTGAAAACCTTGTGACAACCGGCAAACGTGATGGGCAAAGAACAATGGGAAAACAAAGAATATAGCCTTGATTATGACGACATGACATAATCGAGAAACGAATATAGACCTGGTCGTGCCAGACGGCCCAGGCTATTCGGCATGACAGATGATTGTGACGGTGGGGAAAATAGTTTTCCCAAACCGTCTGACTACAGACCTATATGAAGTGGAAACAATTAGGTGTATTTTGCTCCTGCGAAAAGAAGAGACTTACTAAACGCAGACACAATGCACATTTACATACCTTACACGTTAAGAAAATCCACCCTACAACGGTGAACAACCACGTGTGACTTTTCCACACAAAAAAATCAGAAGTATTCAATAAATATATAAAATGAAATAATAAAATAACAAATAAGTACAAAAGGACAACACAGAACGGCCGACGTTTCGATTCTAAGAATCTTTGTCAAGGACAGGACAACACAAATAGATGAACAACGAAAAACAAGAACAACAAAATAACGCTACTGCTCGCAAATATGGCTGTTTCTTTCATGACACAGAGCTAGTGGGTTTAATCCCTACATCGGTCAGCTGGGCTAAAACGTTGACTTCTTGTCCTTGCATTGGGCGAGGGACACTGGTAATAGGGAACGCTAATCTGCAAGCGAAATGAGTCCAGTGCACTCCCCAGTCGGGGCAAGGGCTAGAAGTAGTAGTACGTGTATGGACTACGCTTGAGTTCAAACGAGCGAATGTAAAAAAAACAAAAAAACAAAACAAAAGACAAACAAACAACAACAAATCGCAAATAGAAATATCTAGTTATTTTGAATGTAATCATTTATGACATATAACATGAAACAAAAAAGTATGATAATATCCCATGGAGAAAGAAATATCACAAACACATTTATATATCTTACAAGGACCTTACCTCAGGCGAACAGAAATTACAATTGGGAAAAGAAATAAAAATAATATGATGACTAAAACTAAAATAATAAATACGTTTAAATACGCCACAAGTGTGCGACGTCTTAGTGATAACAATCTTTATCGGAAGAACAACTCAATAACGATTAATAAAGAAATGTATTGTAAAATATAACACAAATTATATGAATAACGCAAAAATTAATGAACTGGAAACTCTGGTTTCTAAGGACAATGCACAGATGCACAGTATATCATGGACGGAACCACAAAACATAATACAACAACACAACACATGAAAAACGTAAATGGATTAGAGAAATTAGACGCAGACTGTCAAGATTCATTGGTGGCGTTATGGGGAGAAATAGACTAGAAACCTTAGGGAAAATGACACAATTGATTGGGGGGAGGGGGGGGGGGAGGGATAAGAGGAAGGCAGACCTGGATGGCTTGACCACGTGACATAATCGTGAGAAGAACACACACCTGATCCAAGACTCAGGTGGTAGTGTGAGGTGACGAACCATGGCCGCCCACGTTTATCGGCATGGCACACGATGATGATTTAAACAGTTAAACGTAACCGAATTTTGCGTTACACGTTATACACATAAATATCAATTGCTTGAAGAGCTGTCGAGGTCAGAGAAATGGCATGTCCGGTGTATGTTTGTGTGTATGCGCTTAGCGACTTAATCATCTACATACTGGGCTGGCAATGGCTAGGGTGTGATCAAGTTCGGGCAGTACATATGCTTCGATCGCACGGGTCTCCATGTTGATACGGCATGGTGAAATGGGTGCCATCAATTTCTATGAGAAGGAAACCATGGTTAGGAATGGAATTGGGCACGTCATCTCATAATTTAGAACACAGAAAATGGGAAACTGTATAATTTCACAATTCAACAGCGACATCTATTGAGGTTTCTGCTTATTTCAGCTCAAACGGTACTATGTGTAGTTATAACAATAAAAATCACGATCATCATCACTACGATCATCCCCACCACTACCGTCTTCATCCTAACAATCATCATCATCATCAACATTGTGATGTCGGGTCTGCCCCATTAGATTATGGATCACTGTAGACAAGCCGGGCAATGTAACTGGGCGATAGATAAAATAAAGCAGCACACATACTCATCTCCTAGACTTAAATATGTCAGAAATATTTTAAACCGGTAAAAAGGTGGTCTATCGTATGAAAAGGTAGCCCCAGGATGCTACGGTGGTGTAGTGGCTAAACGCTTGCCTGCCAGCCAGGTTTCCGTGGGTTCTGTCCTCATCATAGCGGGTTGTGACCATTCGCTGGATATTTTCTCCAGGACACTCTGGTATGGTTGGAAGTGAACAGGCAGACAGATTGGCTGCTGCCGCATCAGTGAGGGGTGATAAGGCAGATGTGGTGAAGACCCTCTGGGAGCATGTGATCAATACAGATGAACAGATAGACTACCATGGTCTAGAGAGAATGCAGCAGAGAGAGGTAGTCAGGGGATCTGGTCGACAGTCGTCGAAGTAAGGCAAGACGGGCATTTAATCAGATTGTATGGGGCACCATTAGTATTGGAACTTTTCGCTGGCTGTTGAAGATGAGGACTGGGCGCTCATGAGAATGCCTCGAGTGCAGTGATGTCGATTCTTAACCCAATTCAACTCAACTCAACTCAGCTCGATCTGCATCACGGCGTCTGCGAATTTTTTAAATTGAGCTAGACTCCAAGGTCGACCCAGCTTGAAATGAGTACCAGGAAATGAATAAGGAAGTAAAGGCGGCCAATGTGATACTGACCACATCAGCCACCCAGTGCCGGTTAGTCTATATAAATGTGGGTTGGCACCATTTATCCAGTGAGGTGGGTCCATGCAAGATATCGTGGAGTACCTTTGGTCTTGTAATGACAAAATAAGTTTTGGAAAACACCGTGACGACAGGAAAGATTAGTGGGAGAAGAGGCAGGGGCAGATGGAGAGACATGATGGTGGGTGGATGAGACGGTGGCAAGCAGGGGGATCATCAGCATAGTTTATCTAGACTGACGCCTGCGGAGAGGCGTGAACGCAAAAGCCATTTGGCATGGAGTATAATGATGAGTAGAAATAGTTGTTGTAGCAGTAGTGGTGGTAATAGCAGACCCACCTGCAGTAGTAGTAGTAGTAGTAGTAGTAGTAGTAGTAGTAGTAGTAGTAGTAGTAGTAGTAGTAGTAGTAGTAGTAGTAGTAGTAAAAGGGTGTTGGTGGTTAAGATAGTAGTAGTAGTAGTAGTAGTAGTAGTAGTAGTAGTAGTAGTAGTAGTAGTAGTAGTAGTAGTAGTAGTAGTAGTAGTAGTAGTTGCAATATTATTAAAGGTGGTGTTGATAGTTAAGATAATAATAATAGTAGCAGTAGTGACAGTAGTCGCAGTAGTCGTAAAGACGGTGTTGGTGGTAAAGATAATATCAGGCACATGGTTACTTGCTGACTATTCAATGATGCACATTTAAGGAACTTCCCAGCAGCACAGACTGGTGTTTATGTCAAGGGGACAAATCATGACACCGGTCTGTTTGTGAAGCTGGAGTGTAAGCTCCTAGCCGCAATCTAGAACAAGTTATGGGGAACCGACTCTTGCCCAAGTAGCAAACTCAACATCACATCGTCTCTGAAAACTCAAAGAAATGCCAGAATCCAGTATGGTTTTGTGTCACAGAAGTAGTGAGAAAGGCGCAAAACGAGTCGAATTTGGAGGAGCCTCCTCAAATGACCTTGACCTAGGGTGATTTTCACTCCTCCTCGGTCATGTAGTTGGGTGGTGTAAGGGGTAGTATCTAAGTCATATCTAAGGGCGATAATTCTAAGATTTTATGTTTCTAAGGGCAGATAACTATTGAGTGGGTGTATACAAATTTTAATTAATTATTGTAAAATAAAATAAAATTAATAAAAAATAAAAATAAATAACAACGGGGTGTGGGGTGGTGGCGAGGGGGTGGGCGCGTGGGGTGAGGCTAGGCGGTTCGGGTTTAAACACTATCAGGTATATAATAATTTTTTATTAAATCATGTATAAACAATACAATGCATATTAAATAAGTAGCGGCATAGTGGAAAATTCTGGAAGGTAGTACCGGGGAGTTATACGTCGGCAAGTGTGGGAAAATCTCCGGCGGGTGTGACGGTGGTCGGTTCATAACAGACGTGGAGGGGGTGCATACGGAAAAGTCATTAAGTAACGGGTTGTAAAAAACGTGGGTGAGTGGTGTGTTAAAATATTTTGAACTGTTAGCGCATTGGTGGTGTGCATTAGTACGAATAGAAGGAATAGGTGCGGTGGGGATAGTAGTGGGTATGGGTTAGTGAAATTAGTTGATAAGGGTGGTTATTAGTGCTATGTAGATGTTCATAGTAGCTTATTCACTAACATAACAAGTGTTACAAATGAAACCTTGAAAGCTAAAGATCTTTGATTGTAATGGATATAGTGTAGTATCATTCGGTGGTAAGGGGTGGGTACCAGGTATTAGTGGTCAACAGATGGTCAAGTAGTGGTCAAGTGAGGAAATTTTAGGGAAAAGTGGTTGTAATGATATGGTGATAATTAAAGGGTGGTAAATTAGTGGTCAAGCAGTGGTCAAGCAGTGGTCAAGTGGTAGTCAAGTGAGGAAATTTTAGGGAAAAGTAGTTGTAATGATATGGTGATGATTAAAGGGTGATAAATTAGTGGTCAAGCAATGGTCAAGTGGTAGTCAAGTAAGGAAAATTTTAGGGAAAATTGGTCGTAGATACATGGTAATCCTTAAAGGATGGTAAATTAGTGGTAAATTAGTGGTAAAGCAGTGGTCAAGCGAGGAAAATTTTAGGGAAAATTGGTCGTAGCGACATGGTGATGGTTAAAGGATGGTAAATTAGTGGTCAAGTAGTGGTCAAGTGGTGGTGAAGTGGTGGTCAAGTAGTGGTCAAGTGAGGAAATTTTAGGGAAAAGTGTTTGTAATGATATGGTGATGATTAAATGGTGGTAAATTAGTGGTCAAGCAGTGGTCAACCAATGGTCAGGTTGTGGTCAAGTGAGGAAATTTTAGGGAAAAGTGGTTATAATGATATGGTGATGATTAAAGGGTGGTAAATTAGTGGTCAAGTAGTGGTCAACCAATGGTCAAGTAGTGGTCAAGTGAGGAAATTTTAGGGAGAAGTGGTTATAATGATATGGTGATGATTAAAGGGGTGGTAAATTAGTGGTCAAGTAGTGATCAACCAATGGTCAAGTAGTGGTCAAGTGGTCGAGTAACCACTTAAATTGTAGAGGACGATGTCCCTAAGATTATCGTAGTGGTTAAAGTGATCGATGACATGGTCAAGTAGCGGTCAACCAGTGGTCAAGTGGTCGAATGAACACTTAAAAGGTAGAGAAAAGTACGTATATTGAAACGGTGATGGTAAAATGGTTGACAACGTGGTCAAGCAGTGGTTAAGTAGTGCTCAACCAGTGGTCAACCGCTCAAGTGAGAAAATTGTAGGGTATGGTACGTGTAGTGAAACAGAGATGGATAAATTAAGTAGTGACGTTGTCAAGTAGTGATCAAGTAGTGGGCAAGTACTGGTCAAATGGTCGAGTGACCACTTAAATTGTAAGGGAAAGTACGTGTAGTGAACCTTTGTTGGTTAAAGTGATCGATGACGTGCTCAAGTAGTGGTACATGGTCGAGTGACTACTTAAATTGTCGGTGAAAGTAGGTATAGTGACATGGTGATGATCAAGAGTTGGTCAAGTGGTGCTCAAATAGTGGTCAAGTAGTGGTCAAGTAGTCGAATGACCACTTAAATTATAGGGTATGGTACGTGTAGTGAAACGGTGATGGTAAAATAAGTAAGGACATAGTCAAATAGTGGTCAAGTACTGGTGAAGTAGTGATCAAGTGGTCGAAGGAGCACTTAAATTGTAGGGTATGGTATGTGTAGTGACATGATGATGGTTAAAGTGATCGATGAAATGATCAAGACGTTATGCCGACTGCTAAGTTCAGAAAGTAATGTCCTTACTATCGGCAATTTCCCTGACAGGAGCGCCTTGAGCACTGATTTTGTATTGATCAATAGCACCTAGTGGTACAGTCAACACACATGGACAATAGTTACATCCGGTCAAAGATGGCGTCGCACCCTATCACACATGGGTAATTGCTACAACCAAACTACGTCTCATTCACTAAAACTGGTCAAATATGGTGGCACATCCGGTCACAGGGGTAATGGGATATCTGAGACACGTGGTTAAGAGGGAAACTATAGAAAAAGGGTGTCCTATCGGTTGTCGAGTCAGGGAACCTAACGTATGATGATCACTGTGTATAGGAGTGAATACACTGCATCATCAACACTGCATCATCAACACTGCATCCGAAGGGTAAAATGGTCACCCCCTTCTCTCTCTTTTCTCATAACCGTGTAGTCCTAGTGTTATCCGGTTACACCAAAGGACACCCGAGCATCAACACAACAAACTGCCCCGATTCAACCTTAGGCAATGCACGTAACATGACAGGTCACATGTCCGCCGTCATAACCAGCGACGTTATCACGTATCAAATTAGACATCCACACTTTCATTTCCTTTCTATGTGGCCATAGTGTCTTTACATCTTTCTCCAGAAAGCCATTTCCAAGACCAATATATGTTTTTTCAGTGTACCTGCTCAGTGCCACACTTCACAACCAGACAAAAGTACACCTTCTGTGTACCAATTCAACCGTCAAATAAGAAAATATGTTAACAAAATATTAAAATTATTGGTCAAATACAGAAATATCGCAACCAAACTTATAAAAAAGAAGGAAAATATTGACCAAGTAACGAAATATCTCGTCGAAACTTATAAAAATGTAGGAAACTTTGTTAAGCAAGTATGAAAAGGTATCGTCCAAACAGAGAAATATATCACCTAAACTTATAAAAAGTAGGAACATATGTTAACCAAATGGAAAATATCTTGGGCAAATAGGAAAATTTGTTAACCAAATGGGGAAAATATTGTCCAAGTAACGAAATATCCCCAACAAACTTAGGAAAAGTACGAAACTTTGTTAAGCAAGTATGAAAAGGTATCGACCAAGTAGAGAAATATATCACCCAAACTTATAAAAAGTAGGAACATATGTTAACCAAATGGAAAATATCTTGGGCAAATAGGAAAATTTGTTAGCCAAATGGGGAAAATATTGTCCAAGTAACGAAGTATCCCCCAACAAACTTAGGAAAAGTACGAAACTTTGTTAAGCAAGTATGAAAAGGTATCGACCAAACAGAGAAATATATCACCCAAACTTATAAAAAGTAGGAACATATGTTAACCAAATGGAAAATATCTTGGCCAAATAATAAAATTTGTTAGCCAAATAGTCCAACTTCACCGTATCTGCTACAGAAACCCTTATACAGACTAAGCACTCATCTCTCCACACTCTTGGTTTCTTTCTAACACAAACTGGTCACATCAACAAGAACTTCAAACCTCCATTGTACACGTGGTCCATTGAAACAGACATAACAACATTTATGGTAAGGTCGTCTATGGTTCCAACTAGTATAATTTCTGTATCAGCTAGGTATTCATCATCACGGAACCATTTCCCATGGCTGCCAGCTTCAACTTTCCATACCACAATGTCTGCTACACTATCCTTTCATTGTTCCAGCTTTCAACAACACAACGGTTTTTTTCTCGAAGTCTGCCTAAAATACCATTTCTTAGGGTGTCCACTCCTAGCGCACTTTACCATTTCACATCTGCAATAACGACAAGTCTGCAAGCAACCACCACTGTCTGTTATAAACTCGGCCTTTCTTAAAAACACGCCTACCTTAGTGAAACTCATGAATACCAGCTACCACATCTTCTAACCGACTTTCAGTGTTTCATAACAAATAACACTAACATTCGTTTTGATTACAGAACAATATAATTTCTGGTCACTAGGCAGATTTTCCAACCTAATTGAGGTAAAGCATCTGTCCCCCTAACCTACTAAGCGCTATTCTAGACAACGAATACGGTGATCGATCAGCACCCCCTAAGAAGAACTTGAAAAAAACAACAGAGATTGGGTTCCTGAGACGAATTATCTGAATTCGTTGGACTACCACAGTAATTAATGATGAACGCCTAAGGAAAACACAACAAACTCCTTTCTGTAAGAGACATAGACACAAACCACTGTTAGAAACCGAAAAAGTTAAATTTTAATTAACACTTAAAAATATTAAATCGTAATTTTATTTCGCTTCACTTAATATACAGATATAGACTAAGTATAGGTATAGGTATAGGTTATGTATAGGAACTATATCGAGCTTACATTTGGCGCAATAAAATTACGATTTTAATATTTTTAAGTGTTAATTAAAATTTAACTTTTTCGGTTTCTAACAGTGGTTTGTGTCTATGTCTCTTACAGAAAGAGTTTGTTGTGTTTGGTGAATAGTTAGGATTAGAGGTTAGGTTAGGGTTAAATGATGTATAATTAGGGTTAGGGTTAGTAAGAAAGAGTTTGTTGTGTTTGGTGTATATAATGCTCTATTTTCCTTAGGCGTTCATCATTAATTACTGTGGTAGTCCAACGAATTCAGATAATTCGTCTCAGGAACCCAATCTCTGTTGTTTTTTCAAGTTCTTCTTAGGGGTGCTGATCGATGACCGATTCGTTGTCTAGAATAGCGCTTAGTAGGTTAGGGGGGACAGATGCTTTACCTCCATTAGGTTGGAAAATCTGCCTAGTCACCAGAAATTATATTGTTCTGTAATCAAAACGAATGTTAGTGTTATTTGTTATGAAACACTGAAAGTCGGTTAGAAGATGTGGTAGCTGGTATTCATGAGTTCACTAAGGTAGGCGTGTTTTTAAGAAAGGCCGAGTTTATAACAGACAGTGGTGGTTGCTTGCAGACTTGTCGTTATTGCAGATGTGAAATGGTAAAGTGCGCTAGGAGTGGACACACTAAGAAATGGTATTTTAGGCAGACTTCGAGAAAAAAAAAACCGTTGTGTTGTTGAAAGCTGGAACAATGAAAGGATAGTATAGCAGACATTGTGGTATGGAAAGTTGAAGCTGGCAGTCATGGGAAATGGTTCCGTGATGATGAACAGAAACTATACTAGTTGGAACCATAGACGACCTTACCATAAATGTTGTTATGTCTGTTTCAATGGACCACGTGTACAATGGAGGTTTGAAGTTCTTGTTGATGTGACCAGTTTGTGTTAGAAAGAAACCAAGAGTGTGGAGAGATGAGTGCTTAGTCTGTATAAGGGTTTCTGTAGCAGATACGGTGAAGTTGGACTATCTGGCTAACAAATTTTATTATTTGGCCAAGATATTTTCCATTTGGTTAACATATGTTCCTACTTTTTATAAGTTTGGGTGATATATTTCTCTGTTTGGTCGATACCTTTTCATACTTGCCTAACAAAGTTACGTACTTTTCCTAAGTTTGTTGGGGGATATTTCGTTACTTGGACAATATTTTCCCCATTTGGCTAACAAATTTTCCTATTTGCCCAAGATATTTTCCAATTGGTTAACATATGTTCCTACTTGTTATAAGTTTAGGTGATATATTTCTCTGTTTGGACGATACCTTTTCATACTTGCTTAACAACGTTTCGTACTTTTCCTAAGTTTGTTGGGGGGTATTTCGTTACTTGGACAATATTTTCCCCATTTGGCTAACAAATTTTCCTATTTGGCCAAGATATTTTCCATTTGATTAACATATGTTCCTACTTTTTATAAGTTTGGGTGCTATATTTCTCTGTTTGGACGATACCTTTTCATACTTGCTTAACAAAGTTTCGTACTTTTCATAAGTTTGTTGGGGGGTATTTCGTTACTTGGACAATATTTTCCCCATTTGGCTAACAAATTTTCCTATTTGGCCAAGATATTTTCTCTGTGGTTAACATATGTTCCTACTTTTTATAAGTTTGGGTGATATATTTCTCTACTTGGTCGATACCTTTTCATACTTGCTTAACAAAGTTTTCGTACTTTTCCTAAGTTTGTTGGGGGATATTTCGTTACTTGGACAATATTTTCCCCATTTGGCTAACAAATTTTCCTATTTTGCCCAAGATATTTTCCATTTGGTTTAACATATGTTCCTACTTTTTATAAGTTTAGGTGATATATTTCTCTGTTTGGTCGATACCTTTTCATACTTGCTTAACAAAGTTTCGTACTTTTCATAAGTTTGTTGGGGGATATTTCGTTACTTGGACAATATTTTCCCCATTTGGCTAACAAATTTTCCTATTTGGCCAAGGTATTTTCCATTTGGTTAACATATGTTCCTACTTTTTATAAGTTTGGGTGATATATTTCTCTGTTTGGTCGATACATTTTCATACATGCTTAACAAAGTTTCGTACTTTTCATAAGTTTGGTTTGGGTATTTCGTTACTTGGTCAATCTTTTTTCTCATTTGACTAACAAATTTCCCTACTTTTCATAAGTGTGGACAAGATATATCGTTACGTGGTCAATATTTTTTCTATTTGGCTAACAAATTTTCCTATTTGGCCAAGGTATTTTCTCTGTGGTTAAGATATGTTCCTACTTTTTATAAGTTTGGGTGATATATTTCTCTACTTGGTCGATACCTTTCATACTTGCTTAACAAAGTTTCGTACTTTTCCTAAGTTGTTGGGGGATATTTCGTTACTTGGACAATATTTCCCCATTTGGCTAACAAATTTTCCTATTTGCCCAAGATATTTTCCATTTGGTTAACAATATGTTCTACTTTTTATAAGTTTAGGTGATATATTTCTCTGTTTGGACGATTACCTTTTCATACTTGCTTAACAAAGTTTCCTACATTTTTATAAGTTTCGACGAGATATTTCGTTACTTGGTCAATATTTTCCTTCTTTTTATAAGTTTGGTTGCGATATTTCTGTATTTGACCAATAATTTTAATATTTTGTTTAACATATTTTCTTATTTGACGGTTGAATTGGTACACAGAAGGTGTACTTTTGTCTGGTTGTGAAGTGTGGCACTGAGCAGGTACACTGAAAAAAACATATATTGGTCTTGGAAATGGCTTTCTGGAGAAAGATGTAAAGACACTATGGCCACATAGAAAGGAAATGAAGTGTGGATGTCTAATTTGATACGTGATAACGTCGCTGGTTATGACGGCGGACATGTGACCTGTCATGTTACGTGCATTGCCTAAGGTTGAATCGGGGCAGTTTGTTGTGTGATGCTCGGGTGTCCTTTGGTGTAACCGGATAACACTAGGACTACACGGTTATAGAAAAGAGAGAGAAGGGGGTGACCATTTTACCCTCTCGGATGCAGTGTTGATGATGCAGTGTTGATGATGCAGTGTATTCACTCCTATACACAGTGATCATCATACGTTAGGTTCCCTGACTCGACAACCGATAGGACACCCTTTTTCTATAGTTTCCCTCTTAACCACGTGTCTCAGATATCCCATTACCCCTGTGACCGGATGTGCCACCATATTTGACCAGTTTTAGTGAATGAGACGTAGTTTGGTTGTAGCAATTACCCATGTGTGATAGGTTGCGACGCCATCTTTGACCGGATGTAACTATTGTCCATGTGTGTTGACTGTACCACTAGGTGCTATTGATCAATACAAAATCAGTGCTCGAGGCGCTCCTGTCAGGGAAATTGCCGATAGTAAGGACATTACTTTCTTAACTTAGCAGTCGGCATAACGTCTTGATCATTTCATCGATCACTTTAACCATCATCATGTCACTACACATACCATACCCTACAATTTAAGTGCTTCTTCGACCACTTGATCACTACTTCACCAGTACTTGACCACTATTTGACTATGTCCTTACTTATTTTACCATCACCGTTTCACTACACGTACCATACCCTATAATTTAAGTGGTCATTCGACTACTTGACCACTACTTGACCACTATTTGAGCACCACTTGACCAACTCTTGATCATCACCATGTCACTATACCTACTTTCACCGACAATTTAAGTAGTCACTCGGCCATTTACCACTACTTGGCCACTACTTGAACACGTCATCGATCACTTTAACCAACAAAGGTTCACTACACGTACTTTCCCTTACAATTTAAGTGGTCACTCGACCATTTGACCAGTACTTGCCCGCTACTTGATCACTACTTGACAACGTCACTACTTAATTTATCCATCTCTGTTTCACTACACGTACCATACCCTACAATTTTCTCACTTGAGCGGTTGACCACTGGTTGAGCACTACTTGACCACTGCTTGACCACGTTGTCGACCATTTTACCATCACCGTTTCAATATACGTACTTTTCTCTACCTTTTAAGTGTTCATTCGACCACTTGACCACTGGTTGACCGCTACTTGACCATGTCATCGATCACTTTAACCACTACGATAATCTTAGGGACATCGTCCTCTACAATTTAAGTGGTCACTCGACCACTTGACCACTACTTGACCATTGGTTGACCACTACTTGACCACTAATTTACCACCCCTTTAATCATCACCATATCATTATAACCACTTTTCCCTAAAATTTCCTCACGTGACCACTACTTGACCATTGGTTGACCACTACTTGACCAATTGTTGACCACTACTTGACCACTAATTTACCACCCTTTAATCATCACCATATCATTATAACCACTTTTCCCTAAAATTTCCTCACTTGACCACAACCTGACCATTGGTTGACCACTGCTTGACCACTAATTTACCACCATTTAATCATCACCATATCATTACAAACACTTTTCCCTAAATTTTCCTCACTTGGCCACTACTTGACCACTACTTGACCACTACTTGACCACTAATTTACCATCCTTTAACCATTACCATGTCGCTACGACCAATTTTCCCTAAAATTTTCCTTACTTGACCACCACTTCACCACCACTTGACCACTACTTGACCACTAATTTACCATCCTTTAACCATCACCATGTCGCTACGACCAATTTTCCCTAAAATTTTCCTCATTTGACCACTGCTTGACCACTGCTTTACCACTAATTTACCACTAATTTACCATCCTTTAAGGATTACCATGTATCTACGACCAATTTTCCCTAAAATTTTTCTTACTTGACCACCACTTGACCATTGCTTGACCACTAATTTATCACCCGTTAATCATCACCATATCATTACAACTACTTTTCCCTAAAATGTCCTCACTTGACTACCACTTGACCACTGCTTGACCACTAATTTACCACCCTTTAATTATCACCATATCATTACAACCACTTTTCCCTAAAATTTCCTCACTTGACCACTACTTGACCATCTGTTGACCACTAATACCTGGTACCCACCCCTTACCACCGAATGATACTACACTATATCCATTACAATCAACGATCTTTAGCTTTCAAGGTTTCATTTGTAACACTTGTTATGTTAGTGAATAAGCTACTATGAACATCTACATAGCACTAATAACCACCCTTATCAACTAATTTCACTAACCCATACCCACTACTATCCCCACCGCACCTATTCCTTCTATTCGTACTAATGCACACCACCAATGCGCTAACAGTTCAAAATATTTTAACACACCACTCACCCACGTTTTTACAACCCGTTACTTAATGACTTTTCCGTATGCACCCCCTCCACGTCTGTTATGAACCGACCACCGTCACACCCGCCGGAGATTTGTCCACACTTGCCGACGTATAACTCCCCGGTACTACCTTCCAGAATTTTCCACTATGCCGCTACTTATTTAATATGCATTGTATTGTTTATACATGATTTAATAAAAAAATTATTATATACCTGATAGTGTTTAAACCCGAACCGCCTAGCCTCACCCCACGCGCCCACCCCCCTCGCCACCACCCCACACCCCGTTGTTATTTATTTTTATTTTTTATTTATTTTATTTTATTTTATAATAATTAATTAAAATTTGTATACACCCACTCAATAGTTATCTGCCCTTAGAAACATAAAATCTTAGAATTATCGCCCTTAGATATGACCTAGATACTACCCCTTACACCACCCAACTACATGACCGAGGAGGAGTGAAAATCACCCGAGGTCAAGATCATTTGAGGAGGCTCCTCCAAATTCGACTCGTTTTGCGCCTTTCTAACTACTCACAGATATCTGTAGGTTAGAAAGCTCGCCGGATTTAAGAGTTGTTTTCACGAGTTTCATGATAAGGGTTTATCAACGTTTCGGAGTATGCAGATCTCAGATATGTCCGTTATTGAAGTATCTGCTTCTTTCTACAGCTTCAGATGTCAAACTGTGTATATCTCAAGAAATCAGCAGTCAACTTGAGCTTGTGGACATCTCTAAAAGGTTTGTCCTCAAATGGAGCGGAAATAGGCCAATATCATTTTCACTGCTTAAGTTGAACAGTTTTGCAGCAAATGTTTAGGTGTCACGTCACCTGTTTTACGGTTGCAGTCTGTCTCTAATCTTTAATTTATCCAACAGTTGTGACTGACTTTGATGTGGTAGATGGGCTTGGTTGCCTCTTCCGTCTATGTCGACAGCAGCGCAGCTATTGATAGGGTCTCCCATGTCGGAAAGATCATGGGGTATGGACCAGACGAAGTGATACACAAACCTGCAGTCTTGTATGTAGACTGGAGACAGTCAAAGGCGAGGGAAAGAGAACCATCTAAAATGCTTGCCGAAGTTGGATGTACTGAGCTAGAGCCTTAACTGATTCAGTGCCAAGCAAAAAGTAGGTTTGAATCAGACTTGATACACAATCTAGTGAACAAATATTATAATATACATTTCCGTTCATTGAGCATTTACATTGTGGGAGATGACTGGCCGGCTCCACGTCGAAAGGTTCACGGACGCAGTTCGTAATCTCGCTTACCTGCGTTCGAAGCATATCTGCAGGCGATTTGGCAGCAGATCACCGTGCGTTGGGTTTTTACGAAATGGTATGGGTGCCGGTCGTTCAGAAAGCAACGGCAAACTACTGAACGTAAACTTGCCAGGAAATCACAACAGCAATAAATGCTGGTGTTGACTGCGACGTGCTGGAAAGGATATGTAACTAACAAAAATCACAAAACAAAACGAATGACACGATGAGCCTAGTATGGCGATATATCATTCTTTTTTTCCAAATAGGTCGTCACATTTGGCGATATATTATCCATTGTCACTTAATCAGTTAACGAAACAGTGCAACACAGCTCGCTTGATGATGCCACTGGGGTATGAGATGTGACCCTAGATTGTTTGTGAATGCTGGAAAGCTAATGCTCACTCGCAAACCTTCTCAAATCAGCTCATAACCCTGGACATATACTGTCCAACAAAAGAAACGCATAGCTATTGAAGGCTCACACATAGCCATAGTTGTGATATTCAATAACTTTTTTTTTTTAATTTAATGAGTTAATTGTTCAAATTGCACACAAAAATACCTTAGGGTTCAGACAATCAATTGACAGTTGTTTTGCATCTGGGTCACGAGAGTTTTTTGGCGTACGGGTTTTCCAGTTAGTATGGTGTGTGGTCTCCTCTTGCATCGATTAGCGACTGGCATCTCCTGGGCATGGATGCGATCAGACGTCTGATGCGGGCCTGTGGGATGGCTGCCGACTCTTCCTGGAGTGCCTGGAACAGATCACAACCATTGGCTGGAGCAACGTCTTGGCGACAAGCATGTCTATGCAGCTCATCCCACAAGTGCTCAATCGGACTCATGTTTGAATACAGGGATGGCCAGAGAAGGGTGAGAATGTTGTTGGCAGTCAGGAACTGCGTGGTCAACCGTGCACAATGGAGTCTGGCATTGTCTTGTTGAAACACAGACTTGTGTAGCCAAAAGTGAAAGGACATGGGGTCGAAGAACTTTAATTGACGTATCGTGGCACGTTAAAGCCTCCTTCAATGTGAACCAATTGACTTCTTCAGCTGTAACTGATCATTCCCCACACCATTGCACCTCTACCACCGTACGCCGAAGCTTCTTTACAGCAACTGTGGGCAAAACTTTCATTTCACCCACGATAGACCCACCTCCGACTACTATCATGGCGCTGCAACAAAAATAAAGATTCATCACTAAACCAGACACATCTCTATTGGTTGTCTACTGCCCAGGGACGATGCAGGTTAGCCCAAAGAAGTCAATTTTGACGATGGCGGCGTGTAAGGACAGGTCCACAATGACGTCGTTGTACCCATAGTCCAGCATCATGCAGTCTATTCCGGAAAGTTTGATCAGACACATGACACCCTGCAGGCAATGGCTGGGCAGTTAAGGAAGATGTTCTAAACCTGTCTCTGAGGTGACGAAGATGAATAAAGCGATCATCCACTGTTGTTGTAACTCTGGGTCGTCCACTGCGATGTCGATTTTCAACTGAGCCAGAGGCTTGGAACCGGTGCCAAAGTCTACTGATGGTATTCTGATGCACGTTTATATGCCTGGAAACCTGACTGACTTTCGCCTGCATGCTCAATAGCCAATAGCAACGTTCCTTAAATGTATCTATAGAGACGCCACGCCATAGATGTTTACTTGAAAATGGACTGAATTGTTTTGTGTAGCGTTATCCTTTTATAGGGTTTCAGTTGCGTAGTCAGTGAATAGTGTGCACCCCAAATGTTGTTGCTTTCACGTGCGCCCATCATGAGCTGTGGTAAAAATTTGGTCATAAACACTATTGACCACTGCATTGTAACCATTACAAAAACGAACGCAATTCAGGTAAACACGTGCATTTGACACCGTAAAGAACATTTGAGGCTGGTTTCTATCTACCCTAGCACAGTGGTTCTCAACCTTTTTTGGCCCATGCCCCCCCCCCCCTTTTCACCATATGTTGAGAATGTCATTCCTCCCCTTTCGTATTTCCTCCCTATAAATCCCCCCCCCCCCCCACCCTGCCCCTACACAGTATACGTACAATTGGAAGCTAACTTTAATAACACATACTAGAACATGTTTAGACGTCTACATAAAAAGTGATTTGTGGGTCTACTTACGTTATACGACGAATTTCAGAAGAGAGAGGAGTACAGAACTGTAAAGTATGGAGGGAAAAACAATATCAAGTAATCGGTTCTTGTATTAATGCGATCTTGAAATAATCTTCATTCCCCCCCCCCCCCCGGGAAACCCTAAAATTCCCCCCTAGGGGGAATTCCCCACCGGTTGAGAACCACTGCCCTAGCACCAAATTTTACTAACAAACTCATAAAAACGCACCCTCGGATAGTTATGCGCTACCTTTTTTTTAACAGTATAGTATCTCTGAGCGAATAAATAAATAAATGTTTGCATATCCTTTACAGGACATCGCTGTCAACATTAGCATCTTTCAGCTGATTGTTGATTTCTTGGCAAGATTACGCTCAGTAGTTTGCCATTGCTTTCTGAGCGGCCGGCTCACATACCCCGTAAGTTACCGACGCGATTCGAACCACTGCTGATTCTCACCGTCGTCACGTTACTTACGAGAGTATACGAAATTACGGAGAAAAGTCGCTAACCTCTAGGCCAGGAAGCCGGCCTCTGAGAGAATGCGAAGTCATTATTAGTCGTTAAAGTGACTTGTCACCTTGTAAGATGGCCCTCGCGGGACCTGCCATTGAACTGCCTAATATGGAGGCATGCTGTCCGTAATCTGCCCCAAGCAGGGAGAAACAATCAAAGTAAGAAAGTATGGAAGCGACCAGACAAGACTTCTGTGCGGGACATAATAATTAACCTGCTTTCTCCGGCGTGGGCAGATAACTCACGCCAGGGTAGACAAACTGCGAGCCAGCCACGGGAGGTAACAAATAACTGAGAATGTGTACAAACCACACTATAGTATGTGTCACTCGTCAGTGTTAATTGTGCATTTAATTGTATCGGTTATTTAACACTTTCTACCCCAAGTTTGCCGGTCTCCCTGGCCTAGGCGTTAGCACCTTTCTCTGTAATCCCGTATACTCTCGTGAGTAACGTGACGTGCGCGAGAATCGGTGTCGGTTCCCGTCGGGTCGGTAACTTACGGGGTATGTGAGCCTGTCACTCAGAAAGCAATGGCAAACTACTAGGCGTAATCTTGCCAAGAAATCAACAATCAGCTGAAAGATGCTAAAGTTGACAGCGATGTCCTGTAAAGAATATGCGAACCTCCGTTTCTTAATATAACAGCGATGTGATGATTTCAGCCACAGGTCGCAGTAGCATAATGGCTAGTGCAGTAGCTTGCCATGACAGCAGTCCAAGTTCAGTTCTCGGCCGAGGCAGGATTATGTTTTCCAATAC
>JACEFZ010006414.1:187500-330000 GCA_014155875.1 Cepaea nemoralis | reverse complement strand
TGCAATGAAAATGTAAAATTTAAAAACAAAAGCAACAAACAATATGTTGCACGGTTTATTGCCTGACATATTTCGCTGCATCTCGTCCGTGGGGATAACATATGTTCTACATTCTAACAATACCTGTGGCTGTGTGGTTTAATTGTTTTAGCTTAAGTATTATTCATTTGCCGGCTTCCTGGCCTAGAGGTTAGCGACTTTTCTCCGTAAACTCGTATACTCTCGTAAGTAACGTGACGACGGTGAGAATCAGCAGTGGTTCGAATCGCGTCGGTACCTTACTGGGTATGTGAGCCGGCCGCTCAGAAAGCAATGGCAAACTACTGAGCGTAATCTTGCCATGAAATCAACAATCAGCTGAAAGATGCTGATGTTGACAGCGATGTCCTTTAATTTATATGCAAACATTTATTTTATTATTCATTTATTCAACTCAGATATGTAACTCTAACGTATGCACCTGACATACGAGGAATTAAAACGATACCAAACAGTATTGCAGATCGTGTGACATCTGTCAAGATGCAGCGAAATATGTCCGGCAATAAATCGTGCAACATATTGTTTGCGGCTTCTGTGTTTGAATTCACTAAGGGAATACATTACGTTGAAAAAAGTGGAAACACATGCATCCAAGATTACAGCTATGAAGAAACATGGAAAAACTGAGAATAAGGTTCACGGTCGAAAGTCACACCTGAAATATTAGCAGGACAATAAATTGACTTTTGACATAAATTATTGATAAGAAGCATTTGAAAAAAAAAAAGAAAAAAACTTATGTGGAAAACGATGTAACAAAGGCGACTAAAGGATAAAGAAAACCCACATATCACACTTCTTTTGTCTAGTATGTACTCATGGGATATATAACAACAATCACATGCAACATACTTTGCTTCTGATTACATCATAGTCACATGTAGTGTTTATTTTACATTGAGTGTACTCATATCTCAGAAGTACAATAACGACAGACTAATAGCAAATGGTAACATTGATCTACGTCTGTTGTTGTTTTTTTAAATGACAATTTATCTCTCATAAACAATAGTTATGGTGTCCACAACATGGATTGTACCGAGATTTCAATAGTATAAATAATAATCTGGTTCTACTGGGAGGATTGTAACGAGGTTTCAAAGGTATAAATAATAGTTTTGGTTCCATCAGGAGGATTGTATAGAGATTTGATTAGAATAAATAATAGTTCTGGTATCCACTACATGTATGGATTGTATCGAGGTTTGAATTGTATAATAAATTATTCTGCTGTCCACTGGGGAGATTGTAACAACTGATCGTATCCATTAGTTATATCCACTGACTGTACCCACTGGTGTCCACTGGAAGGATTGTATCGCGATTTGAATTTTATAAATGATAGTCCTGGTTCCACTTGAGTGTTAAATAGTACAAATAAAAGTTAACGTATATATTTCTATACTTGTCATGTCACTGGTATCATGAAGGCTACAATGACTGGGGCATATAGAAAGAATGGAAGATAATAGGGAAACAAAACTCGCTTACACTCAGGAAATAAATAACCGTAGACCCCGAGGTAGACCAAGAAGACGGTGGAGAGATAATATATATATATATATATATATATATATATATATATATATATATATATATATATATATATATATATATATATATATATATATATATATATATATATATTGTCCTATGTTAAAATCCCGAGAGAAGACTGGAATCAACAAGCACATCTTTAAACTTATTATCTGTTGGGATTATTGACTGACTTTGGTCTACACTCCTCTCTTCTGTCTTCCCTTCCATATATCTATTTCTTTCTCTCTCTCTATTATTCCCTCAACACATACTCCGACAACAGTTCCTTTCAACGATAAGATAAAAGATTTATTAATAAAAACTATGTCTGGTGTATGTATGGATATTGTCTATGTAGTTTGTATGTTCTTCTGGTGTGGCTGCCAGATAAGATGTTGATAGATAGTCTCCGTGGTTTCTCTCGTCTCTTCTCTCAGCTAGAGTACAGGACATGACATAGATACAGAACGGTCTCACCCTGACAGCTCCGTCTGCTTGAGTCGGTAGATATATCCGTTTTTTGTAATGAAAAAATGTTCACCACTGTATGAATGTATTTAACCCGATCACCATATGCTGTCAGCGTAAAGAATGTTCTTTATTATCTTATAGCGTTCTTAATTCCATCCTGGAAAACACATCGAGTTTCTATTGTTCTCTATTTTTGTCCTGTAAAAGTTCTACACTGGATAGTTCTTAATTGATATAGGCACTTTGTATGCACCTTGCAACTCTACGATACTGAGTTCATTGGGTTTTTTCTATTAGTTTAAATGATCTCTATTTTCCGTTCTCTGTCCTCCTGACTTATTAATATGCCACTTCTTTTCCTTCCTTTCTTATGCACAAGTGTCGTGCGTTATTACTTTAAAGTGCTTTCTTGTGGGTTATCATCACTGGGTGATCCTGACCACAGCCATCTGTGTCATCTCCTAGTTGATAATTCCCGCACTGGTATGGAAACCTGTGTGATATACATTTAATAATGAGATCTGTGTCTGCTTCCTCTTCTCTCCTATGTGAGTGTCTTTTCCTCCAGCCGAAATGAAAAGGCTTCCGAAAAAACCCACTCTGACATAGGATAGAAGATTCACCTAATCGTCTATACTATTCCTACTAATAGAAAGTAATGTTAAATGCACTTCACGCACATCTATATTCATATCCTAAACTATATCTAATATCTTTATACCTTATTTAGGCATCTATGTTCCTGGAATCGAAATAACACTTAGCGAATAACACACTATTATCCCCTCTTTCCATCATTAGGGACGTGTATTTCTATTCCCACTCAAGAACATATCTCCTTCAGGTCAGTTTGGAACACACACTAACTTTACACAAAGAATTGACCCTCTTTATATCGGTCATTTCTGCCGCATAGTCCTTGACATTGCTGGACACCTCACATCCAGACTGCATTATCATTGATTAGTGGAAAAATTACCGCTCTGAACCGTTTCCATTCTTCATACATTCAGACCGCAATATGCTATCCAATAATGCTGTCTGCCTTTGTTGCAAACCAATTTTTCCACGCGACAGGTTACCTGTACTGTTGGCCTCCTTCTGGGGCTTGACCTAGAAACTCATGCGCCTGGTCACTCCTTTGTTGGTTAACCCTTTTCCTACCTGGTTAGTCGGGTATACAGTCGTCCATCTGGGAATCGTTAACTCTTCAGTATTTCACTACAGAGGCCCCCTCTTAAGAGATTAGACCGCGTCGAATCTTTCTCACTGTAGGTTTGATTCCCATGATCCACAACTCTAGTCTTCTTCCTCCGGAGCTGAATGTCTGGATAAAAAATCTGCTCCTACATTCTCCTTACCAAGTATTCCACTGTGAAGTCCCGTTGCCGCAACAACTTCCATCACATCCACCGTGCGTTGAGCTTCTGCGAAGTAGCTATTAACATCACGTGTTGATGATATGATTGGGTCCTCACATGGCTCATCTCATTATCCAGTAGGCGCTCTAATTGACACCCTACTATACTACTAACGACTGAAACTAGTGTTGGCTCCTCGCTCCTGTACGTTCAGTCGACCTACTTTCGACTTGCGTCAGCGACGGCTCACAATACAAACGGATTGTCCCATCCTGATTGTAACACTGCTTCCATGTCCTCTTGGTTTCCCCCGGTTTTTCCTCTGGGGATGTTCCGCCTCGTCCTCGTCGGACCGAGTCGTCTTTCCCAAACCTCCTGGGCTTTTGCTTCCAGGACCATCTTGGGCGATATTGTATCTGGTCAGCCAATCTTTGGTTGTAGTCCTGGGTAATTCTCGCTTTTCCTGACGTTACCCACCCCTTCTGAACTTGGTTACCGGTGAAGCTTTCACTCTTGTCCTTTCCCTGACTGGTGATTTCCCTCCTCCTGTCGTTGGGTAAATCTGACCTATCACGTACTGTCCCATAGGCCCTCCTATGTTGTACTGGCGATCTCTGGTCTTCGTCTGGACTGGTAACCTTTGTCCTAATGGCTGCCATCACCATAAAGTGCGAAGCTTTGCTCCCGGATCTCTCTTCATATTTCCTAGTGAGATGTCTAGGGAGATTTTTCTTCTCTTCCCCGATCCGTATTTTGTAGATGTTCTTGGACACCACCTTTTCCACAGGATAAGGTCCTTTCCATCCTACTTGGAGTATATTGGTCTCTGCTGGACTCCACACTTCCACTTTGTCTTCCACTTTAAGAGCTAGTTTCCTCTTAATTCGCTTGTTGGGTGGTGCTTTCTGGCACTCCGAACAAGACTTCACCCACCGGCGTACATCTCCGGTCATTCCTGGCCAGCAATAATGGCCGGATATTTGCTGCAAGGTCTCTCTGACACCCATATGTCGATTCTCGCCTATGATGTGTCCACTCTGAAGAATGTGAGGACGGTGGGTCTCTGGAACCACCCACTGCTCATGCAGGTTATCTCCCCTCCCAGCTCTCCGATAGAGTAGTTGATTCTTCAGAAAGTACTGTCCCCATTCTGGTGGCTCAGCACTTCTTTGCAGCTTCCTGTAGCAAGGATGCAACGTAGTATCCTTCCTCTGGGCAGTATGCAATTCTCCTATCCCTGAGTTGTCGCATAGTGTCTCTGCCTCTTTTTCCTTCCCTTGAGATCCACTGACTACTGTTCCCTGGTGGGCTTGCTGTTTGGGCATCCCCAAAAAGACATATTTCGTGCCAATGATCATTGGAAATAAGGAGTCAGATAATACAGCAGCTGGAATAATGCCCGTGACGTACCTGGATTTAATCTCCACCTTGGCGATTGGCAGCGTCATGGTAACAGCACTCCTCATTGCCGGCTGTATTTCTATGGTCTCCCCTGTAAATTGGTCTGGGCTTACCAAGCTGGCGTCCACCACCGCTTCCCCATCCAAACCGGTATCGTAGAGACAAACAACCTGCTGGCCATTGACTTCAATAAGTTCAACCACAGGTGGTCTCTCTTGGTCCTGAGTGTCTTTCATCTCCTTGACCGTTTCCTTGCCTTCCTCTTTTGATTCCTCGAGGTTGGTTATGCAATTGGCGTGTTTGGCCTTGCATCTGCAGTCCACAGTATTATGTGTTGTCGACTGGCAGTGAGTGCACTCTGTTCCCTTCCTAGGTTTCCCTGTGTCCTTTTTGTTCCTTTCTCCTTCGCCGACCTCAGCCTTGTCTGTGATCACCGATGTAGGAATCACTTTGCATGCTGCGAAGTAAGAACTTTTAGGTTTCGATCTGCAGTCTTTTGTGTTGTGGGAGGCCGCCTTACAAAATGAACACCACTTTTCAGACCACTGTCGTTTCGCTTGAGAATTCGAGGTGCTCTGGTTTCCTACCTTCACCTTCTCTGAACTCTCCTCTGTGTGCTTTATATAAGGTTCCCCTTTTTCTCCTTCCCAGTTTTTATGTTTCTTTTTCTCTGGTTTCTCCTGACCTTTGGTTTGTGTACTTAGTTCCTCAGTTTCACCATGTACTTCCACGAATCGTTCCGCCAGCTTATTCACCACATCAATCCGTTCCGCCCCTTGTTCTCCTAAGAAGGTTCTGAGAGGTTTCGACATTTGCTTTCGCATTTGGTCTACCACCATCATCTCTTCGAGACTCTCATAATCCCTCGTGAATTCTGCCAAGTCCATCCATTTCTGGAGATAGGATTTCAGCCTCAGACTGTAGGCGGCGAATAGTTCTCCCGGCTCTCGTCTAGACGATCTAAACTTCTTCCTATACGTTTGTGCGGTTATATCAAAATGTTTCATCAAAGCTGCTTTTAATTCCTCGTAATTATTTTCCTGTCCTGGTGGTAAGCGTGTGTACACTTCAAATCCCGAACCGATTAAACCCTGGGATAGTTTAAGAGCCCATCTGCTCCGATCCAGCCCCATAGCGACTGACATTGCTTCGAAACGAGATGCGTACTGGTCAAAGCGTTCCTTAGACTGATCGTAGACAGCTAAGGGAAACTTCATGGCATGGTAACCATGTCCACTCATATGGGTTGCACCAGGTGAAGAAGAATTTCCTTCCACTCCATCTATTTCTCCCTTAGTTTGTGTCTTGAGCTCCAGTTCTCGCATGCGGTATTCATGTTCTCTGATCTTCGTGGCTTCTTCTGCTTCCAACTGGGCCTTACGCTACTCCCTTTCTGCTTCCAACTGGGTCTTTCGCTCTTCTCGTTCCGCTTGACGAATCTCTCGCTCTCTTTCTTGTATGTAATCAGTTAAGTCTGAACCAGCCAACCCAATTTCCTCTCCGTTTGCCCTAAGTTCTGCTGTAGTTAGTTTGGGAGTTGCCATAGTTACAGCAGATAAGTCAGCACGTTGAGTAAAGACACCTCAAAGCAGTAAAGAATACTCACTATAAACCGATAATCTACCTAGAACCTATATCATTTATCTATATCTATTAATTATTATAAATCTCCAACACCACACAGTACATCACAACCACTCTCTCATCCACAAGAGGAGATATAGGATAAAGACTTATGTAGACGTGTGACCGTGTGATTAGGTATGTAATGTGTCTTACCACCTATCCACATTCACTCTGTCTGGACCTTTCTCACTGCAAAGTCACCAGCATTAATGAAATGTTTCTACCATAAATGTAATGGCACCATATATCCAATGGACGTCCTTCCATTAAAAGTCATCAATGTATACTTCTTTTTATTCCAATCAGTATGTCCCAACATGTATGTACTCCGCTATGCCTGTGCCAATATGCAGGTCATATGGGTATAATGTATGTACGTATCCCGCTCGCTCCACCAATTATGTCCTATGTTAAAATCCCGAGAGAAGACTGGAATCAACAAGCACATCTTTAAACTTATTATCTGTTGGGATTATTGACTGACTTTGGTCTACACTCCTCTCTTCTGTCTTCCCTTCCATATATCTATTTCTTTCTCTCTCTCTATTATTCCCTCAACACATACTCCGACAACAGTTCCTTTCAACGATAAGATAAAAGATTTATTAATAAAAACTATGTCTGGTGTATGTATGGATATTGTCTATGTAGTTTGTATGTTCTTCTAGTGTGGCTGCCAGATAAGATGTTGATAGATAGTCTCCGTGGTTTCTCTCGTCTCTTCTCTCAGCTAGAGTACAGGACATGACATAGATACAGAACGGTCTCACCCTGACAGCTCCGTCTGCTTGAGTCGGTAGATATATCCGTTTTTTGTAATGAAAAAATGTTCACCACTGTATGAATGTATTTAACCCGATCACCATATGCTGTCAGCGTAAAGAATGTTCTTTATTATCTTATAGCGTTCTTAATTCCATCCTGGAAAACACATCGAGTTTCTATTGTTCTCTATTTTTGTCCTGTAAAAGTTCTACACTGGATAGTTCTTAATTGATATAGGCACTTTGTATGCACCTTGCAACTCTACGATACTGAGTTCATTGGGTTTTTTCTATTAGTTTAAATGATCTCTATTTTCCGTTCTCTGTCCTCCTGACTTATTAATATGCCACTTCTTTTCCTTCCTTTCTTATGCACAAGTGTCGTGCGTTATTACTTTAAAGTGCTTTCTTGTGGGTTATCATCACTGGGTGATCCTGACCACAGCCATCTGTGTCATCTCCTAGTTGATAATTCCCGCACTGGTATGGAAACCTGTGTGATATACATTTAATAATGAGATCTGTGTCTGCTTCCTCTTCTCTCCTTTGTGAGTGTCTTTTCCTCCAGCCGAAATGAAAAGGCTTCCGAAAAAACCCACTCTGACATAGGATAAAAGATTCACCTAATCGTCTATACTATTCCTACTAATAGAAAGTAATGTTAAATGCACTTCACGCACATCTATATTCATATCCTAAACTATATCTAATATCTTTATACCTTATTTAGGCATCTATGTTCCTGGAATCGAAATAACACTTAGCGAATAACACACTATTATCCCCTCTTTCCATCATTAGGGACGTGTATTTCTATTCCCACTCAAGAACATATCTCCTTCAGGTCAGTTTGGAACACACACTAACTTTACACAAAGAATTGACCCTCTTTATATCGGTCATTTCTGCCGCATAGTCCTTGACATTGCTGGACACCTCACATCCAGACTGCATTATCATTGATTAGTGGAAAAATTACCGCTCTGAACCGTTTCCATTCTTCATACATTCAGACCACAATATGCTATCCAATAATGCTGTCTGCCTTTGTTGCAAACCAATTTTTCCACGCGACAGGTTACCTGTACTGTTGGCCTCCTTCTGGGGCTTGACCTAGAAACTCATGCGCCTGGTCACTCCTTTGTTGGTTAACCCTTTTCCTACCTGGTTAGTCGGGTATACAGTCGTCCATCTGGGAATCGTTAACTCTTCAGTATTTCACTACATATGTATATATATATATGTACAGACCTACAAGCACTTGGAATCAACGACTGGCAAGAGAAGGTGTCAAGGTCTCACATCCGAGGTTGCGACGCGTTGTCTGTACCAACGCCAGACAACATAACAACACGCAACCCTGAGTAATGTTAAACACGGCAGAGAGAACGCGGCGTCGTTACTGACGCCCGGATAGGTAGCCACGCACAGCAATTGAGTTCACCCCGTGAACCGTGCAGGGGACACCAGCTGACGTGTGCGTGTAAGCGTGTAGGACGCCAGAACTGGCAGACGGGCTTAGGTTGTTGAACGGACAGGTCGCGAGTTGTGTTTGAATCTGCTTTGAGAGCTAGCCTGTACGACAGTGGGAGACTGAGTCGAATGCTTGAATAGTTTGACTTGTAAGTGAGATGTTTATTGCTTGCATGTATTATTATGTATTGTAGTGATATTGTTCATGCTGAAATGATTGCTATAGATTGTCAGTGCGCGATGTTTGTGCGATAATAAATGCAGCGCGTCAATAAAGCGTGTGAATAATACTTTCGGATATTCACTTCGTGTGATTTGATAGTTTGATATTACTTCACACTTGCCAGAAAACGAGCTACTTGTCTTGTGTTATGCAAGACTCTGACAAGTGCGAATGTGGAGGCTTTCGTCCGGGTTTTGAATCAAATGCGAACGTATAAATTTTTTTTGTCCGAGTTTGAAACGAATGTGAACATGCCGATAGAAGTGCGCAAGTCATAGATTAAGGTAAAGTAACGAAGTAATAGAGTTGATTTAATTAAATTATAAGTGTGAAGATATTATTTGAAGCCAACCGAGGCGTCTTCAGACTTATCACTAAATTCAACAAATTTTGTACCTAAAATCCGAAATGGCGGCCGTGCCCTTGAATGTCATTGAGTAGGGTAGTGTGAGCGTGAAAGTAGTTGATTGTGGTAACGACTAACAATAATACTTGACAGCATACAAACCTTTACAGACTTCAGTGACATTACACACACCTTACATTTACAAACGTTCTAATTTCGGTTAGTTTAAAAAGTGCAGGTATTTTGGGTCAACTTTACCTGAGTCTGGTGAACTTCAAAAAATGTTTGTGCGTCAACCCGAAAGACGTTCCAGTGTGATTTCGAGCACCACTGAACAGCACAGTACCCAAGGATTACTTGAGTATAAAAATTTTTTTTCAGCTTTCTTTATACTTTCGTTAGTCTGGCTTTAGACATTAACTGTGCTATATATATATACTTGTAACTTACTAACATCATAAGTAATTTTGTTTATATTTATTCCATCATACCTATTGTTCATCATGTCTTCTTTAAACGATTCCATTGAAATGGGTTTAAAAATGAATATGTCTGGTGAGGGATTGAGAACATGGAGTGAAAGCAAATATGCAGAATATCTTTTGAAACAAGAGCAAATTAGTGAGAGGGATGAGAGAGCGGCCGAAAGGGCATTAAAAAGTAAGGAGGCAGACTCAGAAGCTGCTTTAAAGCTTCAACAAGCACAATCAGAAGCTGCTTTAAAGCTTCAACAAGCACAATCAGAAGCTGCTCTAAAACAGTCAGAAGCTGCAGTGAGGCAAGCTGAGATCTTAGCCCAAAGTAAGAGAGAAGAGCAAGAAACACAACTAAAAATTGAACAGCTAAAAGCTGAATGTTCTAAAGATAAAGTGAATAGAGAAACAAACAAAGATCAACCTCATAAGAAGTATCAAGGTCTGATCAGAAGTTACAACACAGGTGATTGCATAGCAGCATTCACCCAAAATTTTGAATTTGTTATGGATCATTACAAAATCCCAAAACCAGAATGGGGGATAGTATATGTAAGAAGTCTTTCTGGGGAACCTCTTAAAGTTATAGAGTCAATCCCAAATGACCTGAAAGGAGATTATCTTTAGATTAAAGCAAAAATTATGTCACATTTTTTGCTAGATGAATCAGGTTATAGAGAACAGTTTAGGAAGTTGTCTCCTAAGCCAACACACACGTTCTCTGATTACATCTCAGAAATTCAAAATATTTTTTTTTAAATGGCTGTCAGCAGCTAAAGTAAATGGAAGTTATGACAAATTAGTTGACCTTATGTTGAGAGATAAGATTATTGCATCTCTCCCATCCCCCTTTTCTAAATTTTTGTTGGAATGTCAGTGTGAAAGTGTGCAACAGATTGAAAGTCGTGGCTCTGGTTATTTTGCAGCCAATAAGCATTGTTTCTCTAGTAGTCTGACCAGCACAGACTTTGTAGCAGCAGCCACATATGGCAAATATCAGGCAGGGTCAAATAGCAAACAAGGACCCTATAAGCAAACTGCAGAGAAATTATATCAGTGTAAATATTGCAACTATACACACAATGAGCATGATATGTGCGACCAAATCCTGGGCACACTGCTTACTTGCAGAATTACATTTCTAAGCAAGATAAAGAAAGGAAGAACTACAAACAACTTACAAAATGTTACCTTTGTAAGGCTTTTGGTCACTGGCGTAAGAATTGTAAAGGCAAGTCAATGACCAAAAAGGCTAATGCAGCCATGTTTGACATTTCTTCGTCAGAAGATGAAAGTTTACAAGATCACCCAGTAAACTCAGCACATTCCATTGAGGTATTCCATCAGGAAAAATGTACCATTTGTGATCAATTTCATGAGGATGGCGTGTTAACATGCGGCCATTCTATACCTATTACCAGTGAGGAGGCCAATTCTGTAGTAAACTCCAAAGGTATACTAAACATCCACCAGGGGTATGTTAATGGTAGAGCTGCCACAGTTTTACGTGATAGCGGAAGTACTCTCATTGGTGTAAAGAGAGATTATATTTTACCAACACAATATAGTGGTAAATATGTCACATGCAGGACATTCTCAGGGAACATAGAGAAATATCCACTTGCATGGGCATATATAACTACACCATTCCTTACAGGAAAGGTGAAGTGCGCAGCATTAACCAATCCTTGCTGTGATATTATCATTGGAAACCTTCCTGAAGTGAATGACATACTACATGACATCAATACATCATCTGTCAGTTGTAATATTGATACTACCACTTCACCTTCATCACCAATCACCATTCATGATGTATTACCACCTGTAATTGAATGTACAAATACCAACCTGGCTATGCCAGAACATACATGTAATTGTGTGAATGTAACATCAATGTGTGATGAGAATGATCGTTGTAATGTAGTAAACGCAGTAACTCGATCTACTGCACAGATGCAAGATCGAATCGATCAAACAGAGGCTTTACAACGAGTAAGTCCTGTTGTAACATCTCCTGAGACAACTAGGGAGACGTTTATAACATCTCAGAAAACCGATCGATCTCTGCAAAAGTATTTTAAACTTATAGGCCAAAAGCCAAGAGTAGCAAAGAATGCTCAATGGTACTTTGCTCTCAAGAACGGAATTCTAACACGGTATTACACCAAAGGTTCCAGCACTATAGAACAAACAGTGCTACCGTTAGAAAACCGCAAGCAAGCATTGAAGATAGCTCATGACATACCCTTTGCAGGACACATGGCTTATGCTAAAACTAGAGCAAGGTTACTTACTCAATTTTATTGGCCAAAGTTTTGCAACGATACCAAACAGTATTGCAGATCGTGTGACATCTGTCAAAAGCTTGTCAAAAAGGGTAAACACCCACAAGCCTAATTGCAAGTTACTGATTTGGCTAGTAGACCGTTTGAAAAGATCTCGGTCGATATAGTTGGTCCTCTGAACCATATAACATCTAAAGGTAATAGATACATTGTAACACCCATTGATCTAGGTACTCGTTGGCCAGAAGCGATTCCAATGAAGAACATAACTTCCAACGACATCATGGAAGTGTTCTTTCATATTTTTGCGAGGGTAGGATTCCCTGATACCATCCTTTCAGATCGAGGTAGCCAGTTTATTTCCTCGGCTACACAAGCCTTTACCAAAATGTTGGGTGTTAAACAATGCTTCAACAGTCCATACCACCCACATTCCACTGGTATAGTAGAAAAGATTAATGGCGATATGAAACATATGCTCTCTAAGGTAACCCAAGAACATCCTGAAGATTGGGATACTTATCTGCCTGCCATTTTGTTTGCATATAGGGAAGTGCCCCATTCCAGCACTGGGTTCTCACCATTCGAAATGTTATATGGTGCACAACCACGCGGCCCATTATCTCTGTATGAATCTGTGTTGACTGGAAGTACAACTGTGTCTATACCCATTTCACCATATGAACATGTAACATCATTGCGTGATAGAATTATGAAATCATGTATATAAGCCAAAGAAGCTCTCCAAAAATCAGGAGCTATTTACCGACAATATGCTAACAGAGGAAATAGAACTATTACACTGACGCCAGGACAGGACGTTCTTCTTCTTTTGCCAAGTGATAGACATCTCCTAACTGACTCATGGCAAGGACCGTTCAAAGTGCTACGACAAATTTCGACGGTAGATTACGAGATTGCAGTTAGGGACAAACATAAAATTTTCCATATTAACATGCTCAAACCTTATCACCACAGGCAAGACGAACAAGTAGGGACTGCAGCAAGCACCTCCATAGTGGACCAGATGGACGACAACGACACTGACGAGATACCGACACCAGGTCTAGACACGACGACCAACTTACAAGACATTAAGGTAAATCCTAAACTGACTCAGACACAAACTGACAGTTGCAGACAACTGATACAAGACTACAGGACGATCTTTTCTGACAGCCCAGGACAGACAGATTTAGTGCAACACCAAATCATCTTAACATCTGACGTTCCTATTAAGTGTAGACCATATTCCATCCCTATACACTATAAAGAAAAACTTCATCAAGAAATCATGGATTTAGAAACAAATCATATCATTCGACGGTCACAATCTCATTTCTGTTCACCAATAGTTTTGGTACGCAAAAAGGACAACACTATTAGACTTTGTGTGGACTATCGTAAGCTCAACAGCATTACACAGTTGGATTTAGAACCAATGAGCAACTGTGAAGACATCTTGACTGAACTATCTGACTCACGTTATTTTACTAAACTTGACATGACAAAAGGCTACTGGCAGATAGCTGTACATCCTGATAGTATACATCTGACTGCATTTGCCACACCTTGGGGTTTATACGAATGGTGTAAACTACCTTTCGGATTAGTCAATGCACCAGCTACCTTCGTCAGAATGACAAGAATTCTTTTGACAGACATTGCTAACATCATTTGGTACATGGACGACATTTGTATACACACAAAGGACATGACAGAGCACATAACAGCACTACAGCAGACATTTGACAGAATTAGACATCATGGACTGACTGTAAAACCTTCCAAAGTGGCTATAGCCTTTCAGGAAATTTCATTTTTGGGCTATAAGATCTCAAATGGCTTTATATCAACTGACGATAACATCATGTCCAGAATTTTGAAATTGTCGCTTCCGACAACTAAGAAACAGTTGCGAAGTGTGTTAGGTCTTTTAAACTATTATAGACAGTTTATTCCTCATTTTGCTGAATTGACCAAATGTTTCACTGATCTACTAACAAATAAACACCCCAATGTGATTGTAAACAGTGAATGTTTAAGGCCAGCATTTACGAAAATTCTTTCATATTTTTCTAAATCACCTATTTTGAAATTGCCAAAGTTGAATATTACTTTTAGATTAAGATGTGATGCGAGCTCCGTAGCCATTGGAGGTGTGCTTCTCCAAGAACACGACCAAATCTTGTACCCAGTATACTACGTCTCTCGAAAACTGAACACCAGCGAACGAAATTACAGTACACCGGAACTCGAGGCTCTTGCCATGGTATTTTCGATACGTAAACTTTCTAGATTTTTGTTAGGCAAACATTTCATTATTGAAACAGATAATACTCCGCTGACAATTGTTACCAGAGGAACGCCTAGTAACAGCAGGGTGGCAAGATGGTCCCTTCTTCTGCAGGACTATAGCTATGAGGTTAACCATATAAAGGGTTCACAAAACTGTCTTGCAGACCTTTTGTCGAGATGTCCATACAACGAACCTAATACCCAGTCGACACCAGAGCACAGTGCAGAGGGTGTATAAAACTGCAACGTAGATAGTGCTCAGTACCACAGCCAATTGTGACAATGTGTCAGTAACGCTGTGTACACCATTGTGATGGGGAAGATTGTATCTCCCAATGTATATAACTTATGTACATATTGTAATTCTTATTATTATCATGCGAATGAATGCGTGTATAATTGTGAGATATGTGAAAGAATGGAATCAGTATTATGTAAACTAATGTGTTGTATAACTGTGAGATATGAGAAAGAATGTAATTATTATTGTAAATAAATATTATAACAACCAGACACTATAGAGAAGTGTCACGGCACAACACTACAGGATCCAAGAAGTTACCAAGCCACTAAAACGTGAGGTAATCCTAAAGTATCCAGACCGAGGTGCCCAAGACGTTTTAACAAGGTACGAAAGATGACTGCGACAGTACAATCCGAGCAGAAGGCGGAAGAGATGATCCAACAGCTGATAGTAACAACTACTACTCCGTTTATAGAAGATCCATCCAGAACGGACCAGCGTTGTTTGAATGACATCACAACACATGTAATAGTACAGCTGTATACTTCTGTTTTTTGCATAGTAATATTAAAAGTATATAAATGTATGACAAATGTATTAAAATGTAATTTAAAATATTTCCACATACGGAATTGTATATGTCGATTGTTATAGGATGTAATCTCAGCATCGTAACTTGATTGCTTCTTTACAAACGTGACTTTTTGTGCACATTTGTCAATAAGGATCAAATTATGACACTAAGAAATAAATTTCCAATTGTAATTTATGTCTTGTAAACGACGATAAATTATTGTTCCTAAATTTTCGGTATAATAACCAGGGGACATTATTCTAAATTGGTGGTGATATGTAAATATGTATTGTAACCATTAACATGTGTGCTTGATAAATAACATGTCAATGTAACATCGTTTAGATATGGACAGTATATTGCCAAAACTGTTGACCTTCATTAGAAACTCTAAACAGAGGTCTGATGGAGGAGTCATCTCAGAGGGAGATGCTCACGGCTTGACCTGATTATTTTAGTATTTTTGTTCTTGGTTGTGAGGTAGGGGCCAGTTTAGCCGATACCTACCGGACTAGCTGGGTCACAGCGAGGTAATGCCCATTTAAATTGATTGTACTTGACTGTTGTACTTCATAGTGCAACATAAGTGGTGTATACATATTGTTGACTATTCACCTGTATATATTTATTATAATTGTTAATGTATAATGTTCGACTTTGACATGTTTAATAACACCTAGATATATATTGTACATGAAAGGAAATCCTTTCATGAAAAAGGGGTGTGGAGAGTGTCAAGGTCTCACATCCGAGGTTGCGACGCGTTGTCTGTACCAACGCCAGACACCATAACAACACGCAACCCTGAGTAATGTTAAACACGGCAGAGAGAACGCGGCGTCGTTACCGACGCCCGGATAGGTAGCCACGCACAGCAATTGAGTTCACCCCGTGAACCGTGCAGGGGACACCAGCTGACGTGTGCGTGTAAGCGTGTAGGGCGCCAGAACTGGCAGACGGGCTTAGGTTGTTGAACGGACAGGTCGCGAGTTGTGTTTGAATCTGCCTTGAGAGCTAGCCTGTACGACAGTGGGAGACTGAGTCGAATGCTTGAATAGTTTGACTTGTAAGTGAGATGTTTATTGCTTGCATGTATTATTATGTATTGTAGTGATATTGTTCATGCTGAAATGATTGCTATAGATTGTCAGTGCGCGGTGTTTGTGCGATAATAAATGCAGCGCGTCAATAAAGCGTGTGAATAATACTTTCGGATATTCACTTCGTGTGATTTGATAGTTTGATATTACTTCACACTTGCCAGAAAACGAGCTACTTGTCTTGTGTTATGCAAGACTCTGACAGAAGGTCCACCAGAGAGACGAATGGAGACGGATTGTATTTGCAGCAAAGAACCTCAATGGCTCGGAATGCTGAAGAAGAAGAAGAAGAAGAAGAAGAAGAAGAAGAAGAAGAAGAAGAAGAAGAAGAAGAAGAAGAAGAAGAAGAAGAAGAAGAAGAAGAAGAAGAAGAAGAAGAAGAAGAAGAAGAAGAAGAAGAAGAAGAAGAAGAAGAAGAAGAAGAAGAAGAAGAAGAAGAAGAAGAAGAAGAAGAAGAAGAAGAAGAAGAAGAAGAAGAAGAAGAAGAAGAAGACGAAGACGAAGAAGAAGAAGACGAAGAAGAAGAAGAAGAAGAAGAAGAAGAAGAAGAAGAAGAAGAAGACGAAGACGAAGAAGAAGAAGAAGAAGAAGAAGAAGAAGAAGAAGAAGAAGAAGAAGAAGAAGAAGAAGAAGAAGAAGAAGAAGAAGAAGAAGAAGAAGAAGAAGAAGAAGAAGAAGAAGAAGAAGAAGAAGAAGAAGAAGAAGAAGAAGAAGAAGAAGAAGAAGAAGAAGAAGAAGAAGAAGAAGAAGAAGAAGAAGAAGAAGAAGAAGAAGAAGAAGAAGAAGAAGAAGAAGAAGAAGAAGAAGAAGAAGAAGAAGAAGAAGAAGAAGAAGAAGAAGAAGAAGAAGAAGAAGAAGAAGAAGAAGAGAAGAAGAAGAAGAAGAAGAAGAAGAAGAAGAAGAAGAAGAAGAAGAAGAAGAAGAAGAAGAAGAAGAAGAAGAAGAAGAAGAAGAAGAAGAAGAAGAAGAAGAAGAAGAAGAAGAAGAAGAAGAAGAAGAAGAAGAAGAAGAAGAAGAAGAAGAAGAAGAAGAAGAAGAAGAAGAAGAAGAAGAAGAAGAAGAAGAAGAAGAAGAAGAAGAAGAAGAAGAAGAAGAAGAAGAAGAAGAAGAAGAAGAAGAAGAAGAAGAAGAAGAAGAAGAAGAAGAAGAAGAAGAAGAAGAAGAAGAAGAAGAAGAAGAAGAAGAAGAAGAAGAAGAAGAAGAAGAAGAAGAAGAAGAAGAAGAAGAAGAAGAAGAAGAAGAAGAAGAAGAAGAAGAAGAAGAAGAAGAAGAAGAAGAAGAAGAAGAAGAAGAAGAAGAAGAAGAAGAAGAAGAAGAAGAAGAAGAAGAAGAAGAAGAAGAAGAAGAAGAAGAAGAAGAAGAAGAAGAAGAAGAAGAAGAAGAAGAAGAAGAAGAAGAAGAAGAAGAAGAAGAAGAAGAAGAAGAAGAAGAAGAAGAAGAAGAAGAAGAAGAAGAAGAAGAAGAAGAAGAAGAAGAAGAAGAAGAAGAAGAAGAAGAAGAAGAAGAAGAAGAAGAAGAAGAAGAAGAAGAAGAAGAAGAAGAAGAAGAAGAAGAAGAAGAAGAAGACGAAGAAGACGAAGAAGAAGAAGAAGAAGAAGACTTGTCATGTTGGGTTATTTATTCCGAAGACTGGAATGAAGTTTCTGAACACGTTATTTCTCCATCCATGATGTATCACCTGATCATGAATGTATACGTAGAAAGATAATCATTTCTCCATCCAGGATGTATCGCCTGATCATTAATGTATACGCAGAAATATAATGTGGAGGTTTCCACTTCTCTACCGTGTCCAGAAAAGGGAGCTGAGGTCTCTGCCGTTGTCAGCAATTTCGCCTATGAAGACAAGTGAGTGCGCTATTCTGCTTCGATGCAGAGTTGTCCATTTATACCGATAGATACCTGACCCCATTCACTCCATTTGCATCAGTTTTTTTTTCCTTGTCCGTCCTCGACCACTAAGAGGTTTGATACACATAACACACAAATATGCTCATGCTACACACCTAAATTTACACACAAAACCGTTTTTACTACAATATTACAACATGACATCGACTAGTTATTAACGGCTACCAGCTTCGCTCGCGCCATTCGCCCACACCAGCGCGACTCGGCCAACCCCTGAGCATTCAGTCAACCAGCACAACTTCAAGCAGATTGTCTAACCACGCGAACAAACGTATATGTTGGCGTTTTATTTCCATTTCACCCTCATTTACAGACAAACGACGATTTAACACGCGGTATTTTTGGGGTAATTGGACTCGATCGTCTTGCTTTTGTTTTCCGCGTTCCTTCTCGCCAAGCGCGGCCTACAAGCGGCCAGAAATAATTTTATTTTCCTCTCAATTAACCAGCTCCCAAGTGGTATTAGACGCTACTCTAGCGCCCAAACAACTTGCATTAGCCGACTATTGCACAGAAATAAACACGCTGGGAATGTTCATCTTGCAGTATTTCTTGCCTCAGTGGCTTTAGCATTAAAACTAGCAGCCGTCTCAATTTACAGGCAGGACGCTCGAAATGAAAACATGCCCAGATAACTGGGAATCATTTCAGGCAATCATCACAGCCACAGAAGTGAAGTAGATAGCCCACCGAGGCACAGTCGTTCCGTGGGCTTATCATTTAAGTATTTAAGGCTAGTTATTTGCTGATGTCAGAAAGAGGCAGTCGTCATCTTTTGGCCACATTATGAGAAGACAAAAACGTAGTGACAACCGGGTTGGAAATACAATGAACGGCGAGAAACAGGCATGAATCAGTCCTTTAAGAGAAGAGCCGTAAATTCTTCTTCTTCTTTTCGTTCATCCGGAGTGTTTTTTCAGATGTGATTGCGGTGTGTCTGTTATGCGCCCTTGGGCCGAAACCCGTAGGCCAACACATCGACTTTAGCGTACTTTTTTGACCAGGTAGCATTCCTGGGAGACTCTCACTTTTGTAGTGCCATCTGCAACCATGCTGGCCAAGGTTGAACGGTCGAGGACAACGGTCATCCCTCAAAGGAAGGCAGGGACAGTCCATAGCATTTTCCGCCATCCAAGGTTGCTCCATAGTTGCAGGGCCGACACATAACGCCCTGGATCTGGGCTCACCGAGGGAGATCGTCACGTCCTGCTCATGGCTGCTTTAAATCCTCACTTCAATATATTGGTCATTTCGTTTCCCCGGGTCATTCCCGCACAAACCAGGCAGGTTTGCAGACGGTATCCACTCAGCGAGTTTTCGGACATGTGCTTGTCGTTGCGCCCATCAGAGCTTTTCCAGGCACAACAGACATTCGGAAAACTACCCAGTCAGAGCTGTTCCGAACAAGAGCGGCATTCGGAAACTAGGTAGTCAGAGCTGTTCCTAGCACGGGAGACATTCGGACGAGACATTTCACTCGGACGTAATTGCGTAGTGTCAATTTTTAGTTTGCCACCCGTAGGACGACACTTCCGACTTCAGCGGGCATTTTTTAATGAGGTTAACCTTCCTCTGGTTTCGAGGCACGTTGGACTGTTGTGATGTCGCTAACATCTCAGCTGGTCAAGATAGAACGATGAACGACATCGTGGTCGGCCCTCAAGGGAAGGCAGGGGCAGACCATGAGCATTCCCTCGCTATCCAAGGAGGCTTCCATATTTGCAGAGCCGGCACATATTGCTCTGTGACTGGGCTCACCCGAGGAGTTGCCACGTCCTGCTCATGGCTGCTTTAGTTCCTCACTTCCATGTGTTGGGCAATCCGTTTGCTACTGATCGCTCTAGCACACACCAGGGACGGTCAGACTGCAAGCGACACCAACTCGGTAAGCTTTTGCTTTTGACTTCGGACCACGCAATAGGTTCGCTCGCCGTGCGTTCCATTTTGCGTCATTGGGACGTTCTTCCACTTTTGTCTACACTCTCTATGAGTTAGATATAGTTTTCGTAGCCGTTTTCTTCGACTGGGGCACTTTTTTGACTTTTTGAATTCGCTCACGAGGTAGGCTACTTGTGCTGCCGGCTCAGCACCTTACCTTCGTGCAGCGGTGAAGGAGAAACGGCCTGGCCCTCTCATCCGGGAATCTCTCATATCCCCCAGCTGAGAGCCTTCGAACTTCTATCAGACCTGAGCATGTAGCTTGCTCAGTATCACGCCTTTATTTTTCGAAAGGTGGCTATCGGCCCGGCTCTCCGGTCCGAGGGTTTGTGGCTTAGAGGCGTTCAGCCACAGCCCTCGACAGGGAGCCTTTAGTGTTTTGTCCGGACCAAGAACTTCTGCCTTCGTGCGCATGATTTAAATTTTAGACTGCTATCCTCAGTCTCACCTGCAGAGCAGCAGGTTGTGTCTCTCTTAGTCTGGTCCATATCCCATAAGCTGTCCGATATGTAGTTTTTCATCCATCAGCAAGCAAATGGGGTCGATGGGACACGCAAGCTCCCCCACCACGTCAAGGTGGAGACACATCGGGGGAGGAGCCGTAAATTGATTAAGGACATTCGATATAGACGGTCAAGATTTGGTGGATATAATTTGAAGAGAAATTGTGTGGTGGGAAAAGAGTAAGGGGAAGACAACAGATACCTGGATGGCTTGAACTAAAGGCAGGATCGGATTTTGTTTTAGTTTGGCGCTCGCTCGCTTTGAACTCAAGCGTAGTTCAAACACTATATTTATAGTAGTGATGGACTGAATTTTGCTTGTGAATTAGCTTTCCCTATTAACAGTATCCCTCGCCATCAGGGGAACCGACTCCGACTTCAGGGGTACTTGCAATTAACGTCCCCACGTCAAGGACGACAGGCCAACATTTTAGTCCGGTGTAGGGGTTGAACCACTAACCTTGGCATCAGCACACCGGATGTTTAAGAACACGCGTTATTACCCATTCGGCCATGTGGATCTGCGGATCGGAATATTATCACAAGCTGCATCCGAGATACGGGTTATAGGGTGAGATGACCGACCATGCTTAGTGGTATGGCACACGATGATGATAATGATGATGATGATGATCATGATGATGATGGGGGTGGTGGTGATGTTATAATAAGTATGCGCGGATCGTGTCGGTAATGTATAGTTAATGGAGAATTGTTTCTTGTTCGCACAGTACAGGTCAAGTACAGGGTGTAGATTTAATGAATGTATGTTCATATTAACATCAACCTATTATGTTGGAATGTGTTGAATGAACTCCACAGTAGATAAATACAAAACTTGGAAAGGCAATATTTTCAAAAACTGCACAGTCATTAAACATACACCCTGTATCTCAGCTCATGGGCTGGGCGTGAAACTCCTTGGACATGATCTCCATGAGAGAGGTCAACATGACGGAATGGAGAAGAACGCTGTCTCTTAACCATCCAGAGTGCTGATGCCGAGGTTGCGGGTTCAAACCCTACACCGGTCAGTTGGACTAAAATGTTGGCTTCTCGTCCTTGACTTGAGGAAGTAAGTTACAAGTACCTCTGAAGTCGGCGTGGATTCATCTAATTACGAGGGACACTGGTAATAGGGAAAGCTAATCCACATGCAAAATTCAGTCCCGTGCTACTAGAAGTAGTGTGTATGGACTACGCTTGAGTTCAAAGAGAGCGAATGCAAAATAAAAATAAAATATTAATTTTAACTTCCCCCCCCCCCCCCCCCCCCCGCCCCCTCCCAAAAAAACATCCTTTAGTCCTCTGTCTTAAGCAAACAGCAATAATTGATATGGCTGTTATTGTTATTGGTGTCATTGTTGCTCTTTTTGTTTAATCAGTGGGGGGGGGGATGGGTCTACAAACACTGGTTACCAGGGGAGAAAGCAATTAAATGATTAATTGCCATGGGATGATTAATCGTCTTAAGCGGCTTCCTGAATCTGCCATGGGTTTATACTGTAGCTTTCCCTATGCAACTTCATTTAATTTGATATATAATTAAACATGTCTGCTACCATATTAACAACTTTTAGTGTATAACTGAGACAGGTCCTGACTTCCCATTTTCCGACATCTTTGTTTGTAAGATACAAATCTACTTTTTGTTTGGCAATGAATCTGTTAAAAGGACATGAGTGTTTTAAACACATTGTCTAATGTTTAATGTGACCCATTTTATCAGGGACTCCCAGAGGCCACTTGTCATCGTGCTAGTGGTCACCCTGGCCAGTTCGCCATTGAGGATATGATGATGATGGTCGTGTATATTTTTTATAGTATATGGTAAAATCTTTAAGATAATGAATATGTGCTACATATCTTGCAGTTCGTTTTATCATATTATGTTATATTTCGGATATTATGTTTAAGTGCTTAATTACTTCCATATGTTCATATTGAATACTAAAGTCTCAATTATCAGTTGTCAACCTGTTATTATGTTTCATTAGCTCCAAAGCGCAGTCTGGCCACATTTTAACCCCTTGCTTGACAACTTAATGAATTTGTAAGCAAATGAAGAAAACCGCGCACCTAAACTTCATCCAGAAGTTCCCATTTACAAAGTACGTTCTCATTCTTTAGAATGTTCATCCAGGCTATTCTGTAAACTTGCTTGTCAATTTCTTTCGTTACTCTCCAATTTTATCCTTTATCTGTCTTGCTATTGACAATCACAGAGAAACGAACGGTGGAAAAACATAAGTGCCATCTTGTCTTGATCGTGCTTGCATGGGCGGTTTGATAATGCTCATAAAAGAATCAGCAGCCTAGTCTCTGTCGAGATTGCTCTAGAATAAGAAATCACGCGTGCAAATAACGTAGCTGTGCGTGCGTGGATACCACCAGAGCCGACACACTGCAAGATATTGATCTCATTCAAGTTAGCCAAGGAAGCTATAACACTGATGACTGATTATCCTCCGGCCTCTTGCCATCTCAATGAAAACTTTGGTCATGTCCTCCTGGCATTGTTTTCAACAAACTACTAACCTTTCACGAACGTTCCTCCAGTGTCATTAATCGAATGACGCTGTCTTGTCTCAACAGGGTCAAAAGTATACTAACTGCATGTTATTTTGGATATTCGTGTAGCTTTTTCAAATGCTCCGAGGACATCTCGCTACTCGGTGTTAAGAATTGTCAATTCCGTACTAATGAACCTGTCATGGGTGCATATTTTGATTGGTGCTTACATCTATACCACGCCAACACAGGGATGACATTGAGCTGGCAAGTGCAGACAACTCGGTCGGACTGGGAAGTGCAGCAACAGTAGCAGCACCACCTACTTTATTATTTGTTTGATTTTGTTTTCTTGGTTTATAAATATTCTGGAAGACTGGGTTTTACTTCGTAAGTCCGAAGCACTGGTTTTCAGTCAATCTATGAAGACAAAGTGAAGGAAAGAAAACAAAAACCACACACCAGAGCACGACAGCATAGATACATTTGGCAGAAATGCGCAGATCAGAGTCCTCAGATTCAGAGCAGGACTTTGTAGACACAGAGCACACCTCCAGCGACTAGCAATTGCAACTGTGGAGCACCAAACCACACCCCAGAGCATGTCCTGATTTCGCCAGACAAAGATATTCAATCCGGCCCATGTGAGCCACCCTACAAGACAAACTCTGGGGGACCAGTGAAGACATCAAGCGAACAACCCTGCTCGTGACCCACGGTGAAGGAGACGAAAAGCAAACACCGATCGCTGAAGAAGAGCTGTCTTTCAGGTTACGTGAGTCTCGGAATGAGGTTCTTCAAAAATGTTCCACGAAGCACCATTCGAAAGCTATTCAGCTCAACAAATGCTGGGACGAAGTTGGAGGTATCGAAAGAAAGGTGAAAATATCCCATACCTGCTGTTAACAGGCACATCGTGATTACACCCACAACAAAAACAATAAACATAATAATAAAATGTCGGGCAAACGCGCAAGATCAAGAGGCAGAAGTTCACTTGTATTGATCTTACTGAGAAATCGTTGCCTGCATATGGCGAGGTCGATATACTTATGAATATACTGACTCAATAAATCAAATCGACGGCATTGCACTCGGGGCTATGCGTAATGTCCTTTCTCCCATTCCTACAGATTTAGGAATACATAAATATTGGCTTTACTTGTAGTGCAATATACAGAGTAACACACATCAAGATGACATTTTAGATCACCACCGATGGGTCAGTGGTGAGAAACAGACGTAGTGGTTGCGGTTTCATTGCGAAGGCTATCGGACGATTCTCGAAAAAGGAGATGAGTATGAGATTACGACCTCTGGCATGAGAATGGAGGTGGAAGCAGTAACAGCGGCATTCCGTTGGTTAGAGGAGACCACTGCAACACGCAGTATTCATTACGGACTCAAGGAGTGTGCTTAGTAAGGTGGAGAAAGGAATGTTCGTGTGGAATGGCTATCCTTGCTTCAGAGGTCCAGATTGTGAGAATTGTATGGATTGTTTTTTTGCCCTGACCATGCGGGAGTGCGGGAGGAATAACCAGGCTGGCAGGGAATGCAACTCTTAATGGTAGATTACCTGGGGGAGGGGGGAACTAGGCGGAGAAGGTGGGGGAGCAAATTGAGAACCCGTATGTGGGAAGAAGGAGAATGCGGGGAATTGGCAGGGATTCTGGAAGAATCTCAAAACTGAGAGGGAAGACAAGGAGACCTTTCAATCAAATAGCGAAGGGAATGATAAGTAGTGTGACTCTTCGTTAGCTGTTGAACGAGGGGACGGAGAGTGCATGGGAATGCCCTGAGTGCAGTGATGTCGGTTCTTAGCTGAACTCAACTCAACTTGTAGTCCAATTATTGTGATTACATCATCGTTACCTCCCTTCTGTGATCCCGCCTACTGTTGCCACAAATTATGCCCCATGTCTTAGTTTCTGTTAGTTAATTCTTCAAATTTTATATCATCCTGCATCCTGATTTAGGTGATGTGAACTATTTGTCATTTCTTCAGAGTTTAGTTGAGTCAAGAACCGACATCATTGCGCACAAGGCATTCCCATGAGCGCTCAGTCCTAATCTTCAACAGCCAATGAAGAGTTCCAATACTAATGGTGAACGTTGCAAACTGATTATCTGTCCGTCTTGCTTTATCTCTGAGTGACGACTGTCGACCTGATCCTCTGATCACCCCTTGCTGCTGCATTCTTTCTAGACTATGATAGTCTATCTCTGTCATTTCTTCATCATGATTATCATCTACAGCCTGGATAGGGCACACGCGGAGAAGACCTAAAACAGTATGACTAGACACTCTCTTGTCTAGAACCCAAGAGGCAAACGAAATAGCGTGAAACCTAAAAACTCACGTAGAAGAGAATTACACACAGAGATGAATAATACTGGGAGGACATGGGGGGGGGGGGGGGGGAGCTGCAGGAGATAGCAAAAGATAGGACGACTTGGCTTGGTTTGGTAGACAGCCTATGCCCTAATGTGGGATAAAGAGCAGAAGTCAGGCAGACTGGGCCAGAGTAGAGCATCTAAGACATACAAGCACTTTTTGGAACACATTCTATAGAACATTAACATTCACAGACTGCAGAACGTCAGCAAATACGCAGGCAATTAATGATTCACTCATTGATTCATTCAGTAGCATGTTCCTTGCAGAACTTCGCTCCCATAACAACCGTCCAGAAAACTTCTCTATCATAAGCAAGATGTCACGCGTCCATTACATCCGTCTGAAGATAATCTGCCACATTCTTCCCCCATCTTCTCTTTGGCCTTCCTCTTCTTCTCTTCCCGGGTATATGGCAGTGATGTGAAATTTTAGAACTTCATATATGCTCAAATAAAGGCTCATTGTGCACATCATGAGGCGAGGTGGGTATATGGTGCTAGCCCATATCTCTATAGAGCAACTAACGCTCACTGAGTGGTGGGGTCAATATCCGGCTGATCGTCTTTACTTCCCGTGATATCATCTGGTACCTAGTTTAGGCTCGGTCAACCTGGGGGTGCAGGTCAATTAATTAAAGCCCGTCTCGTGAGGGACCGAAGACATGACACTGAACCGCCAAGCAAGCGTGCTAGCTCGTCTCCCACTAACAACACGGTGTCAACAGATATAAAGCCAATCTATGACAGTGGTGTAGCAATTTTTGTGTGTGCATATCCCTTACAGGACGCTGCAGTCAACATCAGCATTTTTCAGCTGCTGTTGATGTACTAGGCAAGGTTATGCTAAGTAGTTTATCACTGCTTTCTGAGCGACCGGTTCACATACCTCATAAGTTACCAACGCGGCGAGAACCGCTACCGATTCTCGCGCAGGTTATGCTACTCGCGAGAATATACGGGATTACACAGAAAGATGTTAACCCCTAGGCCAGGGAGACCAGTAGAGAATTAGAACATACTATAACATAAATAATGTAGTGCGACAGATAGAACTACAAAAATTAGATTTTTAAGAGCATGCATCTTTCCCATTGCAACATACGACTGTGAGACCTGGACACTAACTAAACAAGCTGAACAGCGCATAAACGCCTTTGAATATAAATATTATAGACGGGTTCTAAGAATATCTTGGATAGAGAAAAGAACAAATGCATCCATACTTCAAGAGCTGAATGTTGAAGAGGGTTGGCTTTTAAAGACGATAAAATAAAGAAAATTTAAATATTTTGGTCACTTGAAACGTCATGAAAGTTTGGAGAGAACATTAATGGAGGGGTATATGCCTGGTAAAAGATAAAGAGGAAGGCCAAAGAGAAGATGGGCGCAGGATGTGGCAGATGATCTTCAGATGGGTGTATCGGGCGCGGGACATCTTGCTTATGATCGAGAGGTTTTCCTGAAGGTTGTTATGGGTGCGAGGTTCTGCAAAGGGCATGCTACTGAATGAATGAATTGATGAATGAATGAATGAATGAATATCATAGGTTACCTGCTCCGTGGCGAAGAAGTTAAGGATGCAGTTCATAATCCCGCATACCCGCGTTCGAAACACAGCTGTGTTTGTCTTTTATGAAATGGTATGGGTGTCGGTCGTTCAGAAATCAAAGGCAAACTACTGAATGTAAACTTGCCCAGGAATCATGAACAGCCAAAATATGCTGGGGTTGACTGCTGTGTCCTGTAAAAGACATATCATAGGTTAGACGCTCGCCTGTCAGTCGTAGATTCGAATCCGTTTCGGGGCAGATCTTCATCTATAGTCATCTTAAAGCGGCAGATTCATATCCAGGTGTTGTCACTATAGCTTCCAAATTATATATTGTATAGTGTGTCCTCTAATCTCTACTTATTTTCTCCATTTTTATGAGTGCCAATCACCTGATAATTTAGTTATAATACTTCATTATGTAATGGCGCATGTGAATATAATCACCTACACACTTGCCGAAGAAAGAAGAAACTATCTTACATAAAGTGTAATTTACGAAAAAAGATGCAACCTTTGGCACACATGAAAGAGGCGCGAACAGAATGGGCGGAGACGTCTCATAGACGCGAGGACGATAGGAGGGGTGAGAATGACAAGCTCTCCAAAGGTGAGCATCTTGATGGTCTCTCGGTGGGGGATGGAAGAGGCTCATTGCCGAAAAATAAATTATTAGTGGCCAATTATAGGTAATTTATGAACATTTCCTTCACATCACAGACACTTTACTGACGTTCGTATCTGTAACCTGAGACATTTTCTACAAGCAACGCGAAGAAGATCTGTGTGAGGGAGAAAGATGGTGGGGGGAGGTGTGAGAGAAAGTGAGAGAGACTGAAACAGTGAGAAAGAGTGGTGTTTGTATGGGCGAGATAGAGATAGATAGAGAGAGAGAGAGAGAGAGAGAGAGAGAGAGAGAGAGAGAGAGAGAGAGAGAGAGAGAGAGAGCATCATCTTCACTAAACTTGTATACCATCTCCATCAACTGCTCCAGTCTCGGTAGATCACGCCTGAGGCATCTGAACACAGTGCACGAACTTTACATCACCAGTAAGGATATACATACGCGTATACACGAACCATGCTGGCATTGATTGCAGTTATCTGGACTCCCAAGTCCCGGACGGACGCAGGGGAAGACTCCCAAGTCCCAGACTAGCGCAGCAGAAGAAGAAGAAGCAAACGAAGGCTCCCAAGTCCCGGACGAGCGCAGAAGAAGACTCCCAAGTCCCGGACGAAAGCAGAAGAAGAAGAGGAAGAAGCAGAAGACGATTTCCAAGTCCCGGACGAGCGCAGAATAAGAAGAAGACTCCCAAGTCCCGGACGAGCGCAGAAGGAGAAGACTCCCAAGTCCTGGACGGACGCAGAAGAAGAAGAAGAAGAAGAAGAAGAAGAAGAAGAAGAAGAAGAAGAAGAAGAAGAAGAAGAAGAAGAAGAAGAAGAAGAAGAAGAAGAAGAAGAAGAAGAAGAAGAAGAAGAAGAAGAAGAAGAAGAAGAAGAAGAAGAAGAAGAAGAAGAAGAAGAAGCAGATGAAGAAGACTTCCAAGTCCCGGACGAACGCAGAAGAAGAAGAAGAAGAAGCAGAAGAAGACTTCCAAGTCCCGGACGAACGCAGAAGAGGAAGACTCCCAAGTCCCGGACGGACGCAGAAGAAAAAGAAGACTCCCAAGTCGACCAAACCGACATGGCCTAAAACGGCAACATGAAACTCCCTGGGAAGCAATGGGAACGTCGTGTCGCTGCCCACACCAGCCACGGAGTGGATATTGGTCTACAAATATTAGGTTAGCACCGTGATACAGTAGGCCTCGTGCCGGTGTCCTGTACTTTGTACTAGAAGCACATATTCTGAGGATATACTTTCTGCTGCTAGATTTGTAATTATAGATATGTTTATAGATCAATCGGCATTCCACTGATTGTGTGGTCAAAATCTGGCCGCTCGACTTCACTTTCAAATGCATTTCCTGGTGCCCAGTTTAGATTGGATCGACCTGGATGTAGAGGTCTATTAAAAACAAAAAACACAAACAAACAAAGAACAACAACAAAAACGAATAAATAAACAACAGCCGGTGGTCAGTATGGCCAAATTTATGAAAGCGCTCGTTCTCAAACATCCGGTGTGCTGATGCCAAGGTAGCAGGTCCAACCCCTTCACGGGTCAGTTGGACTAAAATGTTGACTTCTCGTTCTTAACATGGCGACGTAAATTAAAAGTACCTCTGAAGTCGAAGTGGGTTCGTTCGAAGTGGGTACGAACTCGAACCATGACCACCGGGCCAATAGGAAAGCATGTAGTCAATATGTAACCACGGCTGCCTTGTGTAGGATGGAGATCCTGACACTATGTAACCACGGCTGTCTTCTGTAGGATGGAGATCCTGACACTATGTAACCACAGCTGCCTTCTGTATGATGGAGATCCTGACACTATGTAACCACGGCTGTCTTCTGTAGGATGGAGATCCTGACACTATGTAACCACGGCTGTCTTCTGTACGATGGAGATCCTGAGACTATGTAACCACGGCTACCTTGTGTAGGATGGAGATCCTGACACTATGTAACCACGGCTGTCTTCTGTAGGATGGAGATCCTGACACTATGTAACCACGGCTGTCTTCTGTAGGATGGAGATCCGGACACTATGTAACCACGGCTGTCTTCTGTAGGATGGAGATCCTGACACTATGTAACCACAGCTGCCTTCTGTATGATGGAGATCCTGACACTATGTAACCACGGCTGTCTTCTGTAGGATGGAGATCCTGACACTATGTAACCACGGCTGTCTTCTGTACGATGGAGATCCTGAGACTATGTAACCACGGCTACCTTGTGTAGGATGGAGATCCTGACACTATGTAACCACGGCTGTCTTCTGTAGGATGGAGATCCTGACACTATGTAACCACGGCTACCTTGTGTAGGATGGAGATCCTAAAACTATTTAACCACGGCTGTCTTCTGTAGGATGGAGATCCTGACACTATGTAACCACGGCTACCGTGTGTAGGATGGAGATCCTGAGACTATGTAACCACGGCTGTCTGTAGGATGGAGATCCTTACATTATGCAACCACGGCAGACTTCTGTAGGATGGAGATCCTGATACTATGCAACCACGGCTGTCTTCTGTAGGATGGAGATCCTGACACTATATAACCACGGCTGCCTTCTGTATGATGGAGATCTTGACACTATGTAACCACGACTGTCTTCTGTACGATGGAGATCCTGAGACTATGTAACCACGGCTGTCTTCTGTAGGATGGAGATCCTGACACTATGTAACCACGGCTGTCTTCTGTAGGATGGAGATCCTGACACTATGTAACCACGGCTGTCTTCTGTAGGATGGAGATCCGGACACTATGTAACCACGGCTGTCTTCTGTAGGATGGAGATCCTGACACTATGTAACCACAGCTGCCTTCTGTATGATGGAGATCCTGACACTATGTAACCACGGCTGTCTTCTGTAGGATGGAGATCCTGACACTATGTAACCACGGCTGTCTTCTGTAGGATGGAGATCCTGAGACTATGTAACCACGGCTACCTTGTGTAGGATGGAGATCCTGACACTATGTAACCACGGCTGTCTTCTGTAGGATGGAGATCCTGACACTATGTAACCACGGCTACCTTGTGTAGGATGGAGATCCTAAAACTATTTAACCACGGCTGTCTTCTGTAGGATGGAGATCCTGACACTATGTAACCACGGCTACCGTGTGTAGGATGGAGATCCTGAGACTATGTAACCACGGCTGTCTTCTGTAGGATGGAGATCCTGACACTATGTAGCCACGGCTGCCTTCTGTAGGATGGAGATCCTGACACTATGCAACCACGGCAGACTTCTGTAGGATGGAGATCCTGATACTATGCAACCACGGCTGTCTTCTGTAGGATGGAGATCCTGACACTATATAACCACGGCTGCCTTCTGTATGATGGAGATCTTGACACTATGTAACCACGAACGTCTTCTGTACGATGGAGATCCTGAGACTATGTAACCACGGCTGTCTTCTGTAGGATGGAGATCCTGACACTATGTAACCACGGCTGCCTTCTGTATGATGGAGATCCTGACACTATGCAACCACAGGTGCCTTCTGTAGGATGGAGATCTTGACACTATGTAACCACGGCTGTCTTCTGTACGATGGAGATCCTGAGACTATGTAACCACGGCTACCTTGTGTAGGATGGAGATCCTGACACTATGTAACCACGGCTGTCTTCTGTAGGATGGAGATCCTGACACTATGTAACCACGGCTACCTTGTGTAGGATGGAGATAATAAAACTATTTAACCACGGCTGTCTTCTGTAGGATGGAGATCCTGACACTATGTAACCACGGCTACCTTGTGTAGGATGGAGATCCTAAAACTATTTAACCACGGCTGTCTTCTGTAGGATGGAGATCCTGACACTATGTAACCACGGCTACCTTGTGTAGGATGGAGATCCTAAAACTATTTAACCACGGCTGTCTTCTGTAGGATGGAGATCCTGACACTATGTAACCACGACTGTCTTCTGTACGATGGAGATCCTGAGACTATGTAACCACGGCTGTCTTCTGTAGGATGGAGATCCTGACACTATGTAGCCACGGCTGCCTTCTGTAGGATGGAGATCCTGACACTATGTAACCACGGCTGCCTTGTGTAGGATGGCGATCTTGACACTATGCAACCACGGCAGACTTCTGTAGGATGGAGATCCTGACACTATGCAACCACGGCTGTCTTCTGTAGGATGGAGATCCTGACACTATATAACCACTGCTGCCTTCTGTAGGATGGAGATCCTGACACTATGTAGCCACGGCTGCCTTCTGTAGGATGGAGATCCTGACACTATGTAACCACGGCTGCCTTGTGTAGGATGGCGATCTTGACACTATGCAACCACGGCAGACTTCTGTAGGATGGAGATCCTGACACTATGCAACCACGGCTGTCTTCTGTAGGATGGAGATCCTGACACTATATAACCACTGCTGCCTTCTGTATGATGGAGATCTTGACACTATGTAACCACGACTGTCTTCTGTACGATGGAGATCCTGAGACTATGTAACCACGGCTACCTTGTGTAGGATGGAGATCCTGACACTATGTAACCACGGCTGTCTTCTGTAGGATGGAGATCCTGACACTATGTAACCACGGCTACCTTGTGTAGGATGGAGATCCTAAAACTATTTAACCACGGCTGTCTTCTGTAGGATGGAGATCCTGACACTATGTAACCACGGCTACCTTGTGTAGGATGGAGATCCTAAAACTATTTAACCACGGCTGTCTTCTGTAGGATGGAGATCCTGACACTATGTAACCACGGCTACCTTGTGTAGGATGGAGATCCTAAAACTATTTAACCACGGCTGTCTTCTGTAGGATGGAGATCCTGACACTATGTAACCACGGCTACCTTGTGTAGGATGGAGATCCTAAAACTATTTAACCACGGCTGTCTTCTGTAGGATGGAGATCCTGACACTATGTAACCACGGCTACCTTGTGTAGGGTGGAGATCCTGACACTGTGTGCCCACGGCTACCTTGAGTAGGATAGAAATCCTGACAAAGAAAGAGATTAATTCCCAGATCTTTGTTTAATTAATATTTTCGCATATCCTTTACAGGAAAAAGCCCAACAGATGGAACTGGTTATCAACCAAGAAGAAAAAGAAGAAGAAGAGGAAGAAGAAGAAGAAGAAGAAGAAGAAGAAGAAGAAGAAGAAGAAGAAGAAGAAGAAGAAGAAGAAGAAGAAGAAGAAGAAGAAGAAGAAGAAGAAGAGGAGGAGGAGGAGGAGAAGGAGGAGGAGGAGGAGGAGGAGGAGAAGGAGAAGAAGAAGAAGAAGAAGAAGAAGAAGAAGAAGAAGAAGAAGAAGAAGAAGAAGAATATCGTTTACAGGACACTGCAGTCAACACCATCATTTTTCAGCTGCTGTTCATGTCTTGGCAAGATAACGCTCAGTAGTTCGTCATTGCTTTCTGTGCAACCGGCTCACATACCCCCGTAAGTAACCAACGCGACGCGATCCGCTACCGAATCTCACGCAGCTGCGTTACGCATGGTGAGATACGGGATTACGGAGAAAGTTGTTAACTCTTTCACCAGGGAGACGGCTTTGCTTAAATTTTATTTATTTTTTTGTTTGTTTGTTTGCATATCCTTTACAGGACATCGCTGTCAACACCAGCATCTTTCAGCTGTATGTCGATTTCTTGGCAAGATTACGCTCAGTAGTTTGCCATTGCTTTCTGAGCGGCCGGCTCACATACCCCGTAAGTTACCGATGCGATTCGAACCACTGCTGATTCTCACCGTCATCACGTTACCTACGAGAGTATACGAGATTACGGAGAAAAATCATAACCTCTAAGCCACGAAGCCGGCTTGCTTAAATTACCACATATAAAATAATGAATTAAAGATAACTTTATATTCCCTTCATGAAAATCGCCCGCGTTTTCTATGCAGATTTGGGAATACGTTTCCTAGGTCCTAACTGGCAACCTAAATGAATCAAGACGCCTTCATACCAACGGAAACCAAGGTCAAGACTCTCAGACAGCAATGGCTTGCTCCGCCCATTTAGGAACATTTAGAGGCAAAAGAGTTATAGTTACCAGAATTCATAGTCAATTATTTGTAAATTATGTTAGCAAGTGCAATCGCTTGTGGCTTGCTATCTTATCGCAAACATTTTACAGAAGTCCGCTTCAAACCGCTAACTCCAGATTCTCACGTCTGAGTCGGCAATTAGGCAGCTTTCCCCCCAGCTTTATATTTGAAAACCAGTTACAGCCGTGTGATTAAATTACTTGTCTCTGTTATCGTACATAGTTTCTACCCTCTTTACTTATATCTGTATCCTCTTATTTATTTGAAATGATGTTTCTCATGGCTTGCTAGTCTTATTTTCTTTTCGTTGTAGATTTGTTGCTATTGTTGTTCTTGTTGTTATTTTCCACACAGTAAACAGCTCACATGCCATACGTGGTTGCAACAACGTTCCCATAGATTGCACGATTTATTGCCTGGCATATTTCGCTGCATCGCGTCGGGTACATACTGCAGAATTCACACAACATAAAGCGGCTATGTGATTGACAGAGACATTGCCTTTCGCGTGTTGTTTAACACACAAAATACTCGCTTGTTAAAGTTTGCAGAAGCAATAATGATCAATCAACGCAAGCCAGATTTGTGCAAACAGAAAGACATGTTAGTCAGCTTAAAATTACCGTGGTAGACAATTGACATTACTGTGCGAACATGTGTATATTTAAACTTGAAGGATTTATCTAGTTAATTTACTTTATGTTGTGTGAATTCTGCAGTATGTACCTGACGAGATACAGTGAAATATGCCAGGCTATAAATCGTGCAATTTATTGTTTGTGTCTTCGTTGTTCAAACGTTCCCATACACTGAATTCTCACATGCTTTTAAAATAAGTTAAAGTTACAAGATTGAGCACAACACACTAAATTATCATAATAGAATATCACGTCACCCAAGGCTATTGTAGGCTATAATATTCTAATACGATAATTTGACAACGTCACCCAGGCTATTGTAGGCTATAATATTCTAATACGATAATTTGACAACGTCACCCAGGCTATTGTAGGCTATAATATTCTAGCACGATAATTTGACAACGTCACCCAGGCTATTGTAGGCTATAATATTCTAATACGATAATTTGACAACGTCACCCAGGCTATTGTAGGCTATAATATTCTAATACGATAATTTGACAACGTCACCCAGGCTATTGTAGGCTATAATATTCTAGTACGATAATTTGACAACGTCACCCAGGCTATTGTAGGCTATAATATTCTAATACGATAATTTGACAACGTCACCCAGGCTATTGTAGGCTATAATATTCTAATACGATAATTTGACAACGTCACCCAGGCTATTGTAGGATATAATATTCTAATACGATAATTTGACAACGTCACCCAGGCTATTGTAGGCTATAATATTCTAGTACGATAATTTGACAACGTCACCCAGGCTATTGTAGGCTATAATATTCTAGCACGATAATTTGACAACGTCACCCAGGCTATTGTAGGCTATAATATTCTAGTACGATAATTTGACAACGTCACCCAGGCTATTGTAGGCTATAATATTCTAGTACGATAATTTGACAACGTCACCCAGGCTATTGTAGGCTATAATATTCTAGTACGATAATTTGACAACGTCACCCAGGCTATTGTAGGCTATAATATTCTAGTACGATAATTTGACAACGTCACCCAGGCTATTGTAGGATATAATATTCTAATACGATAATTTGGTCGCGTCTAGCGTGAGCTGCATGGTCAAGTGGTCACACACCCGCCTCACACGCCAATGATCCGGAGTTCAATCCCGGGTCCAGTCAGGGATGTGCACTAGTGATGAGCTCAAACGAGAGCGAAACTCGAGTCTAGTGCTTGAAATCTGACGTGGACAAGGTCCAAGGTTCGTACCGAAATACGATCAGCGTTACCAGTAGTGGTGCTCAATCTCCAAACCTCAAACTCCACAACGAGCAAATAAATCAAGTTAGTTTGTGATTTGCTAGGCAATTTCTACGTCCAGTAGTTTTCCGTTGATTCTGAACTATAGATGCTCATACCATCGAAATCAACGCAAGGTGGTCTACATTCCAAATCGTCTGGTGCTGACTTCGAACCCTGGACTCAGTATATCGGGGCATTTTTTGTGTTTGTTTTGGTGCTCGCTCGCTTTGATCTCAAGCGTAGTCCATACACACTACTTCTAGTAGTGCTGGACTGAATTTTGCGTGTGGATTAGCTTTACTTAATAACAATGTCACTCTCCATCAGGCGAACCCACTCCGTCTTCAGAGGTACTTGTAATTAACGTCTCCAAGTCAAGGACGATAGGTCAACATTTTAGTCCACTTGTCCAGTACAGGGGTTGAACCTCATACCTCGGCATCAGCACACCGGATCTTTAAGAACGTGTGTTATTATCCATTCGGCCATGCTGACCTATTATCAGGGAATTGTGAAGAACGGTGTCACACGCCTGGAGTCGTATTGGGCATATGGTGCTTGCCCTGTATATTTTTTATACAACACTCAGCAATCGATGGGTAAATATCCCGCAGGCCGCCTTAGCTTCCTATAACATTTCCTGGCACCCATTTGCCAGACTGGGTCCACCTGGGAGTCTAACATTTGTCAGACTGGGTCCACCTGGGAGTCTAACATTTATACAAAACCAGCACGAGAGGATCTGACTGGCAGTAGCCTGAGGATAGGCCAGACAGACACATAATCTGATTGCTACTGGTACCAATCGTTTTGGGGCTCTTCGTTGGCTGTTGAAGATGTGGTCGAAGCAGGTATGGGAATGTTCCGAGTGTATTGGTTACGGTTCTTGACTTAACTCAACTCAACTCAACTCAACTCAACTCAACTCAACTCAACTCAACTCAACTCAGCTCAAGTTAGTTATTCACCGGCTGTTGAAGATGAGGACGGGGCGCGTATGGGAAATGTCCAAGTGCTGTGATGCCTGTTCTTCAATCAGTTCAACTCAATTCGACTTACAACATCAACCTCTGTGGAGATTCGAATACAGGACCACTGCGTCGTCAGTCAAGTATGCTGGCTCCTGCGCTACCGAACTACCTAACATCTTTTCGTGTATCCAAAATATGGTAGGGCGCAATGGTTTGAAGATTACGACGTCCACCTCTGACTCGTGCAGACCTGGTTATATTCACAGAGCGGACTTGCAAAGTAAGAAAAGTGTAGTAATTTGGTTCTATTCACAGTGTGGACTTGCAAAGTAAGACAAGTGTAGTAACCTGGTTCTATTCACGGTGTTTACTTGTAAAGTAATAAAAGTGTAGTAACTTGCTTCTATTCATGGTGTGGACTTGCAAAGTAAGAAAAGTGTAGTAACTGGTTCTATTCACGGTGTGGACTTGCAAAGTAAGACAAGTGTAGTAAACTTGTTCTATTCACGGTGTGGACTTGCAAAGCAAGAAACGTGTAGTATATCCCCCTTGATCGTGGGGCAGTGGATCGAACGTCTAGCCTTCTCGGACAAGGACGAAACACTCCAGGACCATTGTGCACTTTGTGCAGGTCAAACATATCACCCGGCAGTTAAAAATAGAAAATAACAGGCCAAACAAGCCGCTGTCCATGCACGATGTCGAATCAGAAAGCCAAATTACAAAATAACACTTACCATGTGTATGGCTATGGTGCGCTAACATTTGAAACCACGCCAATGTTACGGATTTCGTGGATTGTGGTGAGATCCCCTCGTGTGACCTATAAGAGGAGACTGAAGTATCTATGGAAATATACGTGTGCATTGAAAGCGGTGGTTCGACGCCTGGACTAGTCGCTTGCCGAAGTGAGAGAAAGTCACTTATTCCTCCTTGCTCTCAGGCCTACAGAATGTGGTGGCGTTGTCACATCACACATCCATAGCGGGAAAGTACTTCGGGACAGACAAAAGTGAAAGTGATTTTTTTACGATAACCGAATATGGTAGACTGGGGTCCGGCAGAGAACTAACAATACATACTTTATTCGATAACACATATAGGCGACAGTGTGAGATATAATATAAGGAGTTAACACATATAGACGACAGTTGAAGATATAATATAAGGGTTTAACGCATATAGACGACAATGTGAGATATAATATAAGGAGTTAACACATATAGACGACAGTGTGAGATATAATGTAAGGAGTTAACACATATAGACGACAGTGTGAGATATAATGTAAGGAGTTAACACATATAGGCGACAGTGTGAGATATAATGTAAGGAGTTAACACATATAGACGACAGTGTGAGATATAATGTAAGGAGTTAACACATATAGACGACAGTGTGAGATATAATGTAAGGAGTTAACACATATAGACGACAATGTGAGATATAATATAAGGAGTTAACACATATAGACGACAGTGTGAGATATAATGTAAGGAGTTAACACATATAGGCGACAGTGTGAGATATAATGTAAGGAGTTAACACATATAGACGACAGTGTGAGATATAATGTAAGGAGTTAACACATATAGGCGACAGTGTAAGATATAATATAAGGGGTTAACACATATAGACGACAGTGTGAGATATAATATAAGGAGTTAACACATATAGAGGACAGTGTGAGATATAATATAAGGAGTTAACACATATAGGCGACAGTGTGAGATATAATGTAAGGAGTTAACACATACAGAGGACATTGTGAGATATAATATAAGGAGTTAACACATATAGGCGACAGTGTGAGATATAATATAAGGAGTTAACACATATAGAGGACAGTGTGAGATATAATATAAGGAGTTAACACATATAGGCGACAGTGTGAGATATAATATAAGGGGTTAACACATATAGACGACAGTGTGAGATATAATGTAAGGAGTTAACACATATAGGCGACAGTGTGAGATATAATATAAGGGGTTAACACATATAGGCGACAGTGTGAGATATAATATAAGGGGTTAACACATATAGGCGACAGTGTGAGATATAATATAAGGGGTTAACACATATAGGCGACAGTGTGATATATAATGTAAGGGGTTAACACATATAGGCGACAGTGTGAGATATAATATAAGGAGTTAACACATATAGGCGACAGTGTGAGATATAATGTAAGGAGTTAACACATATAGGCGACAGTGTGAGATATAATGTAAGGAGTTAACACATATAGAGGACAGTGTGAGATATAATATAAGGAGTTAACACATATAGGCGACAGTGTGAGATATAATATAAGGGGTTAACACATATAGGCGACAGTGTGAGATATAATATAAGGGGTTAACACATATAGGCGACAGTGTGAGATATAATATAAGGGGTTAACACATATAGGCGACAGTGTGAGATATAATATAAGGGGTTAACACATATAGGCGACAGTGTGAGATATAATATAAGGGGTTAATACATATAGACGACAGTGTGAGATATAATATAAGGAGTTAACACATATAGGCGACAGTGTGAGATATAATGTAAGGGGTTAACACATATAGGCGACAGTGTGAGATATAATATAAGGGGTTAACCCATATAGGCGACAGTGTGAGATATAATATAAGGGGTTAATACATATAGGCGACAGTGTGAGATATAATGTAAGGAGTTAACACATATAGGCGACAGTGTGAGATATCATGTAAGGAGTTAACACATATAGGCGACAGTGTGAGATATAATATAAGGGGTTAACCCATATAGGCGACAGTGTGAGATATAATATAAGGGGTTAACACATATAGGCGACAGTGTGAGATATCATGTAAGGAGTTAACACATATAGAGGACAGTGTGAGATATCATGTAAGGAGTTAACACATATAGAGGACAGACAGTGTGAGATATAATATAAGGAGTTAACACATATAGGCGACAGTGTGAGATATAATATAAGGGGTTAACCCATATAGGCGACAGTGTGAGATAGAATATAAGGGGTTAACACATATAGGCGACAGTGTGAGATATAATTATAGAGGGTTAACACATATAGGCGACAGTGTTGAGATATCATTAAGGAGTTAACACATATAGAGGACCAGTGTGAGATATAATATAAGGGGTTAACAACATATAGAGGACAGGTGTGATATATAATATAAAGGGGTTAACACATATAGGACCGACAGTGTGAGATATAATATAAGGGGTAACACATATAGACGGACAGTGTGATATATAATATAAGGGGTTAACACATATAGGCGACAGTGTGAGATATAATATAAGGGGTTAACACATATAGAGGACAGTGTGAGATATAATATAAGGGGTTAACACATATAGGAGGACAGTGTGAGATATAATATAAGGGGTTAACACATATAGGCGACAGTGTGAGATATAATATAAGGGGCTAACACATATAGGCGACAGTGTGAGATATAATGCTAAGGGCTAACACATACAGGCGACAGTGTGGAGATATAATATAAGGAGTTAACACATATAGGCGACAGTGTGAGATATAATATAAGGGTTAACACATATAGACGACAGTGTGAGATATAATAGTAAGGAGTTACACATATAGACGACAGTGTGAGATATAATATAAGGAGTTAACACATATAGACGACAATGTGAGATATAATATAAGGAGTTAACACATATAGACGACAGTGTGAGATATAATATAAGGAGTTAACACATATAGACGACAGTGTGAGATATAATATAAGGAGTTAACACATATAGACGACAATGTGAGATATAATATAAGGAGTTAACACATATAGACGACAGTGTGAGATATAATATAGGGGTTAACACATATAGACGACAGTGTGAGATATAATATAAGGAGTTAACACATATAGACGACAGTGTGAGATATAATGTAAAGAGTTAACACATATAGACGACAGTGTGAGATATAATATAAGGGGTTAACACATATAGGCGACAGTGTGAGATATCATGTAAGGAGTTAACACATATAGACGACAGTGTGAGATATAATGTAAGGGGTTAACACATATAGGCGACAGTGTGAGATATAATATAAGAGGTTAACACATATAGGCGACAGTGTGAGATATAATATAAGGGGTTAACACATATAGGCGACAGTGTGAGATATAATATAAGGGGTAACACATATAGAGGACAGTGTGAGATATAATATAAGGGGTAACACATATAGGCGACAGTGTGAGATATAATATAAGGGGCTAACACATATAGGCGACAGTGTGAGATATAATATAAGGGGTTAACACATATAGGCGACAGTGTGAGATATAATATAAGGGGTTAACACATATAGGCGACAGTGTGAGATATAATATAAGGGGTTAACACATATAGAGGACAGTGTGAGATATAATATAAGGGGTAACACATATAGGCGACAGTGTGAGATATAATATAAGGGGCTAACACATATAGGCGACAGTGTGAGATATAATATAAGGGGCTAACACATACAGGCGACAGTGTGAGATATAATATAAGGAGTTAACACATATAGAGGACAGACAGTGTGAGATATAATATAAGGGGTTAACACATATAGGCGACAGTGTGAGATATAATATAAGGGGTTAACACATATAGGCGACAGTGTGAGATATAATGTAAGGGGTTAACACATATAGGCGACAGTGTGCGATATAATATAAGGGGTTAACACATATAGGCGACAGTGTGAGATGTAATATAAGTGGTTAACACATATAGGCGACAGTGTGAGATATAATATAAGGGGTTAACACATATAGGCGACAGTGTGAGATATAATGTAAGGGGTTACCACATATAGGCGACAGTGTGAGATATAATATAAGGGGTTAACACATATAGGCGACAGTGTGAGATATAATATAAGGAGTTAACACATATAGACGACAGTGTGAGATATAATGTAAGGGGTTAACACATATAAACGACAGTGTGAGATATAATATAAGGAGTTAATACATATAGGCGACAGTGTGAGATATAATATAAGGAGTTAATACATGTAGACGACAGTATGAGATATAATATAAGGAGTTAACATATATAATCGACAGTGTGAGATTTAATGTAAGGAGTTTGCTTTCGTGAGTATTCAGAGGGATATCAGATCTGTGGTAATAATTCTTTGATGCTGTGTAAACCCCAAAGTGATCCTTTCTAAAGAATCAAATCCTGTCCCTAGAGTTATAGGGCCTAATGCAATAAACACTGGAACTGTGTTCACATTTTTCGTGTATGCTTTCCACTGTTATCCAACAGTTGAGACGTTTCTTGTGACTATTTATATTTGTAATTAAATATCGGTACTGTGATTCTCATCTCATCTCATCTCATCTCATCTTGTACCTTGCGGTGTCGAATAATGCATAGATAGCGGGGGAGTGCCCTCATATGGCCTTCATATACCGTGGTCTCTGCTATTCCCTTTGTCCATCGCTTACATGGTCGGCCTCTTCTTCTAGTTCCATTTGGTCTATACATCATTGCTTGCTATGGTATACTGTTTGTTAATAGCTTATGTAAATGGCCAAACCATTTACTGTTTTCTAATTAAATCTAGCACTGCTACTATCCCATCTTTAATCCTGATTTCTTCATTTCTGATTGTCTCCCTTCTTAATGCATTGAGCATTCTTCTCAGCAATCTCATTTCCGTTGTTGCAATTTTTTTTTCTCTTTCTCTATTATTGTCCAGGTTTGGCATTGGTAGCATAGAGTTGGGAGGAAGATTAAGTTGTAGAGTGCTTTTTAGTATCTATTGATACGTGTTTATTCTTTAGTATTGGTGCCATTTGTCCAATGTGTTGGTTTGCCTTATTGCATTTATTTTCGATCTCGTCTTCTGATAAGTACTTGAAGCTCTTTACTTATTTCAGTGGGTGTTCTTTTAGATGAATCTTTACTTATTTCAGTGGGTGTTCTTTTAGATGAATCTTTGTTGTTGTTTTTCTTCTTTCGTTATAGTCATTACCTGTGTTTTACTTATGCTAGTATTCATGCTATGTTCCTTACACACGTCGTTTAGACTATTTATGAGCACTTTTAATTATGCTTCTGATTGATTGATTGATTGATTTAGGAACCGACATCACAGCACTCGAGGCAGTGCCATAAGCGCTCCGTCCCCATCCTCAGCAGCCAGTGAAGAGTTCATACACTAATAGTACCAGTAGCAATCTGATTATATGTCCGTCTCGCCTTTCCTCTGAGCGTCGATCGTCGGCCAGATCCCCTCGTCACCCCTCGCTGACTATGGTGATCCATTTGCTCCTCCGAGGTGTACACGTGCTCCCACAATGCTGCAACCACGTCTTCCTTATCATCCATCAATACTCCACCAAGTTTTGCAGAGCCAGCCAATCTGTCCGCCTGTTCATTCTCCAGCACACCAACGTGTCCCGGAGAAAAGATCCAGACGATGCTTGTCACCAGTGACTTCCGAAGCGAAGCAAGCCACTCTGCACGAAGCTTGCCTGTGCTCACCCTACTCAGCATGTTTTCTGAGTCAGTTACAATCACGATGTGTGTGTGTATCGTATTCTCCATCCAGCGGAAAGCTGCACTGACCGCCTCCACCTCCATTCTTAAGCTAGATGTTGTGGTATCATATGCCAGGCTCTCCTGCACCAAACGGCGACCATTAGCTTTTGCTAAGAACCCCCAGGCACTTCTCCTGCCTCTCAACACCGAACCATCTGTGTATATAACCACATCACCCGGGCGAGCATTATCCTGAATTAGTTGCTGGATTTCCACTTCCGTGGCCCCTGCTGGCTCAATGTGATTATACCTTTGCACAAGTCTGACTGCTCCGCTGGTACTCTGACCCACTCCTCTCCTCGCCTAATGTTCTCCAAGGGGCACACCTGTCTGATCGTATCCTCCGCCTGAGCCATCCGTGATTTCCCTCTTATCAGTCGCTGACTCTTAACTGCGTCCAGCGCCTCTTGCAACGGGTGATCTGTGTCAGCAACTACTCTAAGGTATGCCTTCGCCTGCATCACCTTGAGCCTACCAGCAACAGTCGGCAAACCAAGGATGTAACGCATACACACTACTGGGGTGTCTCTGGTGCATCCCAGAATGACCCGCATAGCTTCGTTCTGTATGCACTCTAATTTCACCAATTGACACTTTGAGACAGTGAGCAGTCCTAGTCCATAATCAATAATTGAGAGAATCAAGTGCTGGTATAGTGTCAGATTTTGCTATTAGTGCTTGATCGTCCGCAAATAGGAGTTCTTTAATGGTGTAATTTGCTGTTGATTCTTCTTCTGCGTTCTGTTCTTAATGCTGTGTTGTTGCAGTTTCTGTAACTGGATTGAAAGAGTTAAAAAAAAAGCTTAGCTATATCACAGCCTGCCTTCTGTATTTGAAAAGCGAGCATATGGTTAGTAATGATGCACCCCGTGGGTAGCCCACCCTAGAAGTGTGGCTGGAAGAACGGAGCTTCAGGTGTTATCTGCAGATAGGATGAGTCCTGGCCGATATTTGATACCATGATGCACACTACCCACTAGATTTCACATGAAGGCGGAATACGTGATACTCTGTACGCAGTTAACAATGATGAAGTGTCGGGGCCAAAGTTAGGGCCAGGATAGACATCTTATACAATATTCTATTACAAGAACCAAGAATATAGAACGGTCTCTTATCGACTTCTAGAGTTGCCTCCTCCCATTACCCAAATGCATCCGTGTGTTACCGGGGCCCATAAGGGAAGCAAAGAACAGTGATATTCTACCCACCATGCATGTCGTAGGGTGTGACTAAGGAGGGTTGGCGAGAAGTTAGCTGTCTCGTCCTGTAGAACATATTAACTACAAAATCCAACCAATGTTGAACAAGCCTACAAGGGATTGGCGTGAGTCGGTTAAGGGTATATTCTCCATTGGGGCATGAATTTTTTTTTTTTTTAAAGCGTAGATTTTCTAACAATGGGGAGGCGCAGTATAGCAGTTGATGCGTGCTTGTCGGCTTGAGGCCATGTGTTCGTATCCCCATCAAGGAGGAGATTTGTTTTAAAAGATCTCCTGCGTTTCCAGGTCGAACTAGCGTTAAATGGGTAACAGAAAATTGTATGGCAGACAAAGGTGCCATGTTTGATAATGAGTGCCGATGGTGTTTAAGCAATATTGAGCTAGCACCATATATCAAATAGAAGCTGGGGTACGGGAGTGGCTGCCCGCTCTCCTGTCAGCTCGGTCGTGGTGGGTTTGAGTCGATATCGTGGTGGATGTTGACATTTGACCAGGGCTTCCTCGCCGACCCTTCGATTCCTCTTTCTTCTTCTTCTTCTTCCCCTCCTCCTCCTCCTCATCCTTCCTCTTCTTCTATCTCCTCCGTCTACTTCTTCTTCTTTCTTCTTCTCTCTTCTTCTTCTTCCTCCATCCCTTCCTCTTCCTCATCAATGTACGCAATCTGAAAAAAAAAACATGTCCTTCACCAGAGATTGAACCCAGACCATTGGGCTGACTTACCGGTGCACTATCTACACTGCCACAGCTGATGTTATGACTAGATTATTTCACAGCGTGTTTTGACGGTCCGACCCGCCTAATTATAAGCACGGCCGTCTGGTCATCTCACCGTGTTATCTTTGTGCTCACATTACCGACCGTCTGGCTATACCTGGTCATCCATTTGTTGTATGGCTGCGCCATCGGACACTAATCCTAAACATAAACCCTGGAGAGTATCCTCTTATCTGCCAGGCTCGACGTTACTTTCAATAAATGACTAGTTGCCTAGATATATTTGAATTAGTGCGTCCCACTAAACGGACGCTTTTCGTCTCTTTTCTGCACACTGGAGGTTCTTAACGTGTGTGATGTGACCTCCTTAAACTGCTTTACTTTCGGAAACCTCCAATAACTTTCTTGTGTAGTCACCCAATCTTAACTCTTTGTGTCCGGTGCGGGATGCATTATTATATCCTTTTCATGTTTAGTCTGAATATGCCAATGAAACCTGGCTATTTATTGTGGCATGGATACTAGCACTCGTGTATAAACTGTCATTTACTGCCAATGTAGTACCTTGCGGTGTATGGCAGAGGGGTCTTTGGTATGGTAGGACTTTATGCTGACAATGGCAAGAGCGCTGTCGGACGAGAGTTCTATGTCAGCTCTCGACGTTCGCTACGGGTGATGACGTATTCCTCCGTGAAATCAGCCTAAAATGTGATAGGATAGTCCCAACACTTCACATAACCACAGCAGTTTCTTGCTACGGTATTATTTACACTAGTATACGGGAGCTACGGTAGCGCAGTGGTTTGCACTCTTGTCTAATTACCCGGTAAGTGATGTGTTCGAGTCTCCATCTAGATATTTTATGCTAATGACTCTGGCCTGCCAAGTCGACTCAGGCTAAAATTAGTACCATAAATTTCCCGGGAATTAGAAGTGACACACGTGATATTGAGTATATCTCTCGTTGAGTACCGATTGATCTATAAAAATGTGGGGCTAGGACGATATGTCGAGTAATCATCAAGGTGTTTAAACGGGTCCTTTATGTGCTTACTTTAACTTGTTTGGATTCAATCTTAATTATTGGAGTCCCGAGCAACACACAACGTGTTATTATACTTTTCTTGTTTGCTTTGGACATGCTACGGAAATCTGGCTATTTATTTTAAGTTGGTTAAATTACGGACATTTACGGTAACTGGGATATCGTTTTACCCTCGCCCCCTTTCCCCAGGCAGAGACAAGTTCACAGTAGTACCTGTCTTTGGACGTTACCAACAACGTTGACTAAATAAGCCGAATCTACTCGCCCGCCATCCAAGCTACGTTTAACTGCCGATATTGTTATCTATCGGGTGTAAGCAGAGTGGTAAATGATGTTGCTGGGGTCCGACATTGAATCTCCCGTAATGGCAGAGCTGAGGGATTTTACGACCAGTACGACTTTGGCGGCGACCAGACCTTGGGAAAAACTATGTACTGCGGAATTTTCTGGAACAGAAAGCAATGAGGAACGAAAACTAATTCTTTGGTTGGTATTTTTCTAGCTTACTTTGAATTCACACGTAGTCCACACACCGCTACTCTGATTTTGCATGAAAGTAAATTTTCAAATTACCACTGTCTATCTTTATAGCGAATTGTGCTGGTAAATGACATGGGTGTGACTCCTGGACTCGTCGCTTGCCAAAGTGAGGGTAAGACTGGCCACCTATTCCACCCTTCTGTCAGGCATAAGAAATGTGATGGCACTATCATTTCACAGACCCATCGCAGGAAATTGCTTATGGGCGAGATCAGCGAAATGTGCCAGGCAATAAATCTTACAATCTATGGTTTGTGTCTTCGTTATTCAAATGTATTATTACTTATTAATTACCAGTGTCCCTCGCCATCAAGAGAGCCCTGTCGGACTTCAGAGGTACTTGTAATGTACTTCCCCAAGCCAAGGACGAGAAGTCAACATTTAAGGCCACCTGACCGAAGTCTGGAATGACCCCACTATGCTGCGGTCAGAAGAGAGAGTTTAAGCTCGCTTAACCTCTTAGCCACGCCATCTCCATTGATTGATTGGCAGAATAGTGGACCCTCTGGACGCTGTCGATGTTTCACTCTTATGTCCGATGCACTGGCGTTCAGGATGTCTGGGCCCTGACAACTGCGGCATCTATCGAAGCTGCGGTGGGGACTGGGTGAGGGGATTAGAGGTTATGGCCTCAGCCCCTGGTTCTAGCAAACCAAGATCGTCTCACGGTGATGACTTTTCGTGTGTTCACGGAAATACTAAAAAAGTGTGTTACATTCCCTCCCTGACCGAAGGTTAGAAGACTGGGTGTCTAGACTTATCGGGATGCAAATTAGGATTGCGTCAGTAAGACAGCACAGATTGAGAAAGAGATGAAACGGCATGGCATTGGCATTTGAGGATTATGTGAAACAAGATGGCCAAGGACAGGCGCAAAGTTTTTAAGCACAGGTGAAAAAATGCTGCTCTCAGGTCATAAACAGGAATATGCCCCACAGTGAACGAATGGCCTTCCCGTTATCCAACAGAACACAACATGCATTAGTAAATGGGAAGCAGTCAGTTCGAGAATAATAACAGCAACGTATGGAACCACAAAAGAAAGAAGGTAAACATGAATTTAATCCAGTGTTGCGCACCAACACGCGAGAATCTTTTCCAAGCCTTGAGACTATTGGGTAGATGGTGCTAGCCCGTTATTTTCATAGACCAATCCGCACTCACTAGGCGATGTTATCAATGTCGCGCCGGCCGCCTCTGTTTCTTAGAACATGTCATCGTAGTCAGTATGCAGGTAGGTAGGTGCGTAGCAAGGAACATGACAGATAGGAAACCGTAAGTGGAATCCTGTTACAACTACTTTAACTAAGGCTTTCTTTTTACAGCTGTTTCTTCATATAGTTCATTCCGAGCGGCATTGGTTATCATGTCTGTTCTCAACCTGTCTCGTGTGCTCAGTTATTTGTGATATCCATGTTTCATATCAAAATGCCCAGCATCTTCTACCCACCAACTTAACTGTTGTCATAATGTACTCCATCTTAAACATTTGTATGGCGATACCCAAGGAATGCGGATTGTCCTCTTCTGATGTGAGTTCCCTTTTTGAGTTAGTTCATTTGAGTTATCCTCATTAAGCTTTATAATCATCCACGGTACTCTCTCTCTCTCTCTCCCTCTCTCTCTCTCCCTCTCTCTCTCTCTCTCTCTCTCTCTCTCTCTCTCTCTCTCTCTCTCTCTCTCTCTCTCTCTCTCTCTCTTTATTTTTTTATTTTGCTCGCTTTACACTCGAGACAAATCTACACACGGCTGATTTTTGCGTGTGGGCTAGCTTTCCCTATTACCAGTGTCCCTCGACACCAGGCGAACCCATTCCAACTTCGGAAGTACTTGTAAGTGAAGTCCCCAAGTCAAATCTTATTTTTTTTAAATAATGTTTTTGTGGCGCTCAAGGTTTCTCGATGGTAAGAGCCGCCCCATGAAGTTCCAAGTCCGTATTGTGTCATTAGGCTGACCGCCTCTCTTACTTCAATAACATCACATCTCCGCAACTTCACAGTTAGCTTTAGCTAAGTGGTTATTGAATTATCTTCCGCTACAAATACAAATAATACTGCAGCTATCTATCGTAAGAAAAATAAACATATTTATTGACTGTATTGAAAGAATACACAGGTATATAACTAGTACTTTCTATAAACACATGTTTCCGTCGTTGAGTTAATATTTCGTGTTTACTCTCCATTGGTCATTGTTGCCATTAATGGTACGGCGTGATTATAATATATTTAACAGATTGCATCATTATTATTGCCTTTAATTGTGCTTCCCATGACTGTCAAATCCCATCTCTGAAAGCAGTCATAAAATTGTTTTCCTTGTCAAAATTGCACTTCTTTCCGTTTAACATTTTCATTTGTGTTTGGTTTTATAGTACTTTTGGCGTTGTTTTCTTAATCTAATGGAAACTCCTCACAGATTTAACCATTGTAATTTGCCACCAAACATAGTTTTAAATCTCTATTTATTATTTATGGAGCATCTAATAATCATCTAATAATCGGATACGTTCTCATATATCGTTCAAACTTCCTAATAAATCTTTCATATCTGGAAACGATGTAATTATGTTCATATACATCCTTATGTATCGAGACTTCCCTGTATCGAGATCATCCTGTGTAGTGCTTAGGAGGGGGTCAGGGACAAGTATGGGCGTGTCCATGTGAGAAGAAGGTGATTCTTTGCAAGTACAAGGACAATCAAAACTTGTTTACTCGCAGATGGGTATGCATTCATCATCATCATACATAAGGTTCTTTCCAGTGCTTCAATCTTACTATGAATCGCTGAAAAGTTTCTCCATGTTTTGCCAGTTTCTTTGCTTCATGCATGTTCATGCTCAAAGTGTCTTAAATGCCCTACGTCCATCTTCGTGAGGAGCGACTGGTCGTGTGGCTAGAACGCCGGGTTTTCCTTCAGGATACCCGGGTTCGAATCCTCGGTAAGTTGTGTGTTTTTTTTTCCCATCGGGGGCAAAAAGAAAACCCTAACCTGCAGTTCTCGGCGACTGCACTAGCCAGGCGGCCTTAATTCCCTAGGCTCAAGACCCCCCCCCCCCCAGTCCTGCACCGCAAGGTACTATAGGCAGTAGATGATTGGCCATCTTCATGCTAGTTGACCGGAGCTTCTTCCTCTTCCAGAAAACACGCCTTTAACCGTTCTTTCCAAACCACTGCGACATTTAGTATGGACAAAGCAATTTCTGAGACCTGTTTATGAGCCAGTTGTCTTCGGTGTTCAGATCTTGTAGGATATATGCATTTTCTTCTTGGGCCACGGTTTTCTGTATGAATTAGTCTGTAACATTTGACCATGTAACATTTTCTGCAACATTATGTTTTCATGCTATATCATTTGGTCCAGCCTGTGGACAAGTGGGTCAGATTTTCGACACACTCACTCATATCCAGTTTGTTTTATTTAGCACTAGCTGACCCGGCCCGGCTTCGCCCAGTCCTTGGTGGGGAGCATCTCATTTAATTCATATAAGTAGTCATATAAGTTCCCGTTCCCGTTACCGACTGTCTGTCTGTCTGTCTGTCTGTCTGTCTGTCTGTCTGTCTGTCTGTCTGTCTGTCTGTCTGTCTGTCTGTCTGTCTGTCTGACCCGGCCCGGCTTCGCCCAGTCCTTGGTGGGGAGCATCTTATTTAATTCATATAAGTAGTCATATAAGTTCCCGTTCCCGTTACCGACTATCTGTCTGTCTGTCTGTCTGTCTGTCTGTCTGACCCGGCCCGGCTTCGCCCAGTCCTTGGTGGGGAGCATCTCATTTAATTCATATAAGTAGTCATATAAGTTCCCGTTCCCGTTACCGACTATTTGTCTGTCTGTCTGTCTGTCTGTCTCTCTGTCTGTCTGTCTGTCTGTCTGTCTGTCTGTCTGTCTGTCTGTCTGACCCGGCCCGGCATCGCCCAGCTCCTGGTGTGGAGCATCTCATTTAATTCATATAAGTAGTCATATAAGCTCACTTCCCGTTCCCGACTATCTATCTGTCTGTCTGTCTGTCTGTCTATCTGTCTGTCTATCTGTCTGATCCGGCCCGGCTTCGCCCAGCCCCTGATGGGGAGCATCTCATTTAATTCATATGAGTAGTCATATAAGTTCCCGTTCCCGACTGTCTGTCTGTCTGTCTGTCTGTCTGTCTGTCTGTCTGTCTGTCTGTCTAATCATTTATTGGTTGCAGTTAGAACAACCTTAGATAAACGAAGACCAACTTACAAAAAGCATTAGAAAGAGCACTTGAAAGATCTTTACATCTTCCCCAACAATTAACTTGGGTAAATGGAGCAGCGGCAGCAGCAGCAGAAGAAGAAGAAAAAGGAGGAGTAGGAGCTGGGAGGAGGAAGAGGGAGGAGGAGGAGGAGAAAGAGAGAAGAGGAGGATGGAGGAGGGAGAGGGAGGAGGGGGAGGAGAAGAGGAAGAGGGTAGGAGGTGGAGGAGGGGAGAGGAGGAGGAGGAGGAGGAATATAACGCATATGCCTGTAGATTTAATAATGGCTGAAGTTGTTCCATGTCTTCTTAGAGTTGGCGACAGTGTAAAGAAATATAAAATCTTCAAACTTGATAGAGATAAGGTAACTATTATTTATTCATTCTTTAAGCAAAAAAAGATGAGTTACAATGTTATGCATTATGCATTATTTTTATGAAAACTTTGAAAATGCCTTACAGATTGTATCATTATTTATTATAACTCATATGCCGGTACATAACTATGGACAAAGAGTTTATAAATCTTTGAAAACGATGCCACAATATGACTATAAGTTATACAGAAAAGTTATGCCCCTTGAAATAACTTTTACAGAGTTAAGTCCCCTGAGATATATGAAAATTATAATGAAAAATGAAAAATTAAATAATATTGGGTAAGCAGCCGATTTCACACTAAAAAAATATGACAGTGGGCTGCGCTGGAATGAAAGGAAGACGTGTAGAAAATTTCATCTCAATCGGATGGGCCGTTCGCGAGCGCATAAAGGACATATGGACATACAGACAGACAGACAGACGGAGATCGCCTTTTATATATAAGATTGGATTGGTCCTTGGCCTCCAGTAGATATATGCTGTCCATATCTGGTGACATTCTGTCGGCCTACCAGATTGTCGGCCGACCATATTGTCGGCCTACCAGATTGTCGGCCTATCAGATTGTCGGCCGACCAGATTGTGTGTTTGCAGTGACAGTATTGCCAGGTCACCACTTCCACCTGTCCGACTGTGCATATTAAACAGTAAAGTGAAATTTACTTGTACACACTTAAAGGTTAATATAATACACACTTACAGGTTAGTTTAGTCGCATATTTTTTTACAGGACGTCGCAGTCAACCCCAGTATTTTTTGATGTTGTTTGTGATTTATTGGCAAGTTTACGTTCACTAGTTTGCTACTGCTTTCTGAACGACCAGCACTCACACCATTGTATGAAAGCCAACGCAAGACTGTCTGCTTCCAAATCGCACGCAGCTGTGTTTCGAACGCTAAATGTGGGATTACGAAGTGCACCCGTAACCCCTTTACCACAGAGCCGCAAGGTATACTAGACAAATATTCTTAGATCCAGTTCGGTACAGGCCAACCACCACTTGGTGAGGGGGGGGGGGTGTGGTCAGTATCACACCGGCCCTCTTGACATCCTAAAACATTGCCTGGTCTCCATTTAGTCTGGGTCAGTTGTGAAAATCCGTCTCGATTCGAATGCGAACTCATAGCCACGGGGTCGACAGTCTAGCGTTTAGTCACTGTGTTACTGCGGCTTTCCGACGGTATCTCTGAGCTGGTAAAATCGCGAGATCACCTGTTCGACCCACCCGACGGTGTATAGCATTGACAGCATCGTCACATCACCAGTCGGACCCACCCGGCTGTATGTAGACACCGACAGTATCATCAGACCACCAGTTCTACTCACTCGACTGTAAGTAAACATTGGCAGTACCTGTAACAATGCGCACACAGAGAGGACTAACACGTTCTGCTGGGTGAATATAAATCAAGCTTTATTTGAATTTGATGGCCACTACAAAATCGGAATACAATTCAATCCTGATGGCGACTTCTCTTCTCTAGTCTTAGGTGTTTACTGACTAACCCAACAATAAGCCACGTCACGACTTGAGCATCCTTCTTCTCATTCCATCCTGATGCTCAAGCGTGCTGTAGCTTTGCACACCTAACTAATACATTCTGCTACACCTTCCTATGTTTTGAAAAGACTTTTTTCTTTCAAAAAGTCTTTACTCCTAATCCCTCTATCCTACACCTTCTCTCCTTACCTCCCACAATTTCTCTAATCCGCCCCAAACTATTTCTATTTTGAGTCAATATTTCATTTTATTTGTAACTCTTCCCCCAGTCATATAGCAACCCGCTATGTACTTCTTCTTCGTTCTTGGTTCTTCAAGTTTCTTTAAAAAAATATATATATATCATAAGAACATCTCGTATCAATCGTTATCGTACACTTGACATTATGATATTTCTCACTCTTTCACAACACAGGATAGACAGAAAAAAATGTAGTTAGAAAAAGTAAAGAAGGGGTGCGCACCCAGTTTATGAAAAGTATAAGGAATGAATAGTCAACACAATCACATTTACCTCTCTTACCCACGAAAAAACTTTTGTAGAAAGTTTTTTCTTTTTAAAATATATCTTATGAAATACACATCTGTTCACTATAAATTAAGTTGATCTAAGTTTTCTCAACATATATATATTCAACATTTATATTGCCATCCACAACCTTGTCTATATTTCACTTATCTCACCTCCAACCACGAACCAATGTTCATATTCCATGAACATTTTAAATTAATTAACGCTGTTTTTTCACAGCTCCTATATCTTGCCCCCTCACATCCCATGATAAGCTTCCTTGTTTATCTATTCCATATACCCAAGCCTATATGCTGCCATTCACAGCCCCCTCTTTATCTATTCTCTATTAACCAACTATCATATCGTTACTCATAATATGATCTCCAATCCATATATCTTCAAATAATGCTGACTTTGGTACAGCTCCTATTTTAACTTTCCCATAGCCATCCTCAGCATATGTTTCTAATATTTCATAGCCACATCAACCTCTTCATGCTGATTATCACAGCAACAGAATATACCCATGAACATTTTATTCACCAAGATAATGTGTCTCTCTACTAGTCCTCAGTAGTTTATTACTATTTTCTGAACGAAGGGTACTATATAAAGTCCCGTGTACTGGACAAAACCATAACTGTTTATAATTTAAACTTAACTTAACCAATACATTTGTAACCAAGTAATTCTTATTTAACACACACAAGACATTTCACTTAAATTATGAGTTAAGCGAAATAAAATCACAACCGGACATCATACCCCCCCCCCCCCCCCCCAAGTTTTTTTATACATGTTTATGTTTCCCCTCATATTAAATAAAGATATCAACTCATTCAAGGAAAAACATATTTTAAAATAATATAACATACATCCTATCTTATTGTTAGTCTCTTTTACGGACTAACAATAACTTATTTATCTATCTAAGAAAACTCAAGAAGTCAAAACATAAAATCAATCGGCAATTAAATTACAGAAAAAAAATAACATGTTTCACTCGAATTTACATCCATACTAGTTATCTTAATACCTAAATATGTCCACTGTGTTATATACTTCATCACGTATCTCTTTCCTTTTTAAAACATGAAACTTATATCTTGCTATCTGCAGTATATTCTATCCATTTACCTCCTACGTTTCCACTTCTTCAATAACTCCAAGTTTCTTTGAATAAGTGCTATCTCCACATCAATATCTTCTTCTTCGTATACTGTATCTTTCATACTACTATTTGATTCCGAATTTTCATCCATTTCTTCTTCATCTGTCTGTCTATTACTAGCAGCTGCCAATCTTTTCTTTTCTATATCCCATCTAATTTGTCTATCATTATTTCTTAACGTCCTTTCTAGTAGAGGCATATCTTCGCCGCTTGATGAATAATCTCTGATTCTCCTTTGTCTTTTCACTTCTCTTTCTCTCTGTCTTTCTATTCTCCTTTTCGTTGCTTGTCTAGTATTCTTAAATGGAGCACCTATCTCTTCTTCCATAGATTCTATACTATCATAATGACCCTCATTCATATTATTGTCTTCTATCGTTTTCGGTATTGTCTGTTCTTGAGTATCATCACAAACTGGAGTTGTTACTAACTGACTTTGTGCTGGATCTTTTCCAAAACCTAGGGTTATTGTAGCTCTTCCGGTGACTTGTTCATCTAAGTATACAGTGTCTGAATAACAATTATTATTATAATTATTGTTTCCCTTCTCATCCTCATCTCTTCTTAAGTGCTCTACGTGTGCCCTTGCCACATGTCCCGTGATCTGGTTCTTTATACTGTACGATACATTTCCTAGCTTTTCTAAAATGTAATAACCTGGAACCCAACGAGCATCAAATTTAGAGTTCCTTCTATGCTTCTTGTAATAAACTCTATCACCTACTTTAAATTCCTGTAATTTTGTATTCACGTTTCTGTACTTTTTCTGTCTTTCTCTAGCTTTAATTATATTATTCTTTAATCTTACGTGTGCTTTATGCATTTCCTGTATGATGACCTCTTGAAAGTCCTCCCCTAAGTATTTGCGTCTTGGTTTTAACAGATTATCTATAGGTAGTATTGGCTCTCTCCCGTGTATTAAATAAAATGGTGAAAACCCCGTGCTCTCATTTTGATTTGTGCGTATAGCGCTAAGCGCAGGTCCTAGGAATAGATCCCAATCTTTTTCTTGTTCATCGACAATCTTTGCTATAACATCGTACAATGTCCTATGTTGTCTTTCGTTCTTAGCATTTGAAGAAGGTCTATAGTATGATGTTTTTATATGTTTTATATTCAAATCTTTTAATAACTTTTCAAATTTCTTATTCACAAATTCTTTACCATTATCCGTAAGTACAATCTGTGGGCAACTAAACCTTGGTATAAATTCTTGTAAAAAAATATTAATGATAGTATCTGCGCTCTTGTCTGGAATTGCATATATTTCCTTCCAAAGACTGTAGACGTCCACTATATGAATTAGATATACATTCCCCGATAATGTTCTAGGGTGAGGACCTGATATATCTAAACTAACCTTTTGCATAGGAAACTGAGGAATATCTGTATCTTGTAAAGGACACTTAATTGTTTTCATATTCTTTAATCTGCATCTTTCACACGTATCGACATATTTACAAGCAGTTTTAAATAAATTTGGCCAATAATATTTATTCATGAGTGCTTTCACTAATTTATCACGACCTAGATGACCATTCTTATCATGATATGCTTTTAAAACTTCGCTTTCCAAATGTTTTGGAATATATTTCCTTAGCTGTTCGTTTCTTTCACTCATGTAATATAACAGTTCATCCTCTTGCAAAACTAAATAATTCTTCTTATACTTATTTTCATCTGTTTCTTTTAATTTCTGTTTTATTTCTAAGACTTTTGGATCTAATTCTTGTTCTTCTTTCATATTAAATTGTGCTAAATGTGGGTCTTCTGCTCTAGGTTCAGACTCTTGATCCGACGTTAAACTCTCAAAATCTTCTCTATTTATTATGGCAGAGTCTAGTATATTTACTTGCCAGTTTCGGTCGTCTATCTCCGGTTCAGCTTCGTCTTCCGTGTTTCCTGATGACTGTGGATACTGGATTCTAGACAATAAATCAGCGCATGTGTTAATCCTACCTGGTATGTATTCTATTCTTGTATTGTATCCCTGTAGATTCAATGCCCATGTCTGTATTTTCCTGTTCTGCACTGGAGCTTCTAACAAAGATTTTAAAGGCATGTGGTCGGTTCTAACAATAAAATTTGCGTTATGTAGATAGTAGTTAAGTTTCTGAAGAGCATAATGAATAGCATAAGCCTCTTTCTTGATAGTAGACCATTTTCGCTGAGACTTGCTAAGTTTATGAGACAAGAAATAAATTGGCCTTTCATTTTTAACCCCTGGTATTCCAGATTCTTTTCCTTCGTATGGTTGAACCAAACACGCTCCTATAGCATTATCTGAAGCATCTGTATATAGTATTAGCTGTTTATTCAAATCTGGATGTGTCAATAGTGGCACTATTGTTAAACTATTTTTTAAAAACTCGAATGCTTTTTGACATTCATCATCCCACTTAAATCTAGCATATTTGCCAGTTAAGTTAGTAATAGGCTCTGCTATTTTTGAGAACCCTGGAATGAAACGCCTATAATACCCACAGGTTCCAATAAAGGCACGAACTTCTTTTACGTTAGTTGGAGGAGGTAACTCCTTAATAACTTTTATCTTGTCATGATCTGGTTTAATTCCGTCTCTATTAATAATATACCCCAAATATTTTGTTTCTGTTTTTAAAATTCACATTTACTAAGCTTTAGTTTGACATCATGTATTCTTAGTCTGTCGAATACTAATTTTACATGTTTTAAGTGATCATCTACATCTCCTGCTGTATAAATTAGAATGTCATCTATGTATGCCAATACAAACTTTTGCATACCCTCTAATACTTGATTAATTAATAACATGTAGTGAGATGGCGCTGTTCGAACCCCAAAAGGCATTCGTAAGAATTCGTAAGAACCCATATGAGTACAGAATGCACTTTTCTTCTGAGCATCCTCTGACATCGGGATACACCAGAATCCTGATCTTGCTTCTAATGTCGTGAAGAATGTAGAGCCATTAAGTAAACCCAAAATATCATCAATCACCGGCAATGGGTACGCTACATTCTTAGTGATTTTGTTCAACGCCCTGTAGTCGCAGCAGAATCGATGTGAACCGTCAGCTTTGGTCACGATTACAATCGGAGATGACCATTCCGACTTCGATCTTGTTATTATTCCTGCTTTCAACATATCTTCTATTGCCTTTTCAACAATTTCTCTATTCCTTAAGGGAGTTCTTTACGGTTTTAAACTAATTGGTGGATGATCTCCCGTATCTATTTCCATTGTAACTGTTTTTGTCCTTCCCAATTCTAAATCATTAATTGCAAATACATCCTGATTTTCTTTTATAAGTTGTTCTAATACTTTCTTATTTTCTGGTGGAGTTTTTAACTGTGCCAACAATTCTTGTTCTCTTGTCATTTTGTCTAGTGAATGTATTTGGGCTATATTTCTTCTGAATGGATGGATCAATTCATCCTTCTGCGCGTTTCCTTTTCTTTCGCGTCCGCGTCTGTTATTAATTCTTTCACTAGGAGTTTCTGAATAATTTGTTCCCTGCATTTCTACTCTATCTGTTGCTAATATGTCATTAATGTTATGTTCTACTTTGGCTATTACACATCATCTGTATAATTTAATTTCTCTACCCGTGTTGTTAATAATCATTACTGGAAAAGTTAAGTGTTTATCTAATGATATTATTCCATCCGGGACTTCTAGACCAGGCTCATCAATTACTTCCCTTTGCAATTCAGTGATTCTAACTGTATGTCCCACTACATAATACGGATTTCTTTTTACCTTTGCTTGTATCAAATTAACCGTCTGCGGTTTTAACGTCGTAGACATTTTAACTCTAACCAGTGATGAACTGTGCATGTCTTCTTCTAAATCTATATATATATGTCTTTGAATTTTAATTTGTGTAAATCAAAAAAAAGTCTTACACCGCTCTTTGTTAAAAACATCTCTTCCTATAAGCATATTTCTATTTAAATCTTTCACTACATGAAAAAGATGTCTTACGTTGATCCCTCCTAATTTAAAATTCATTATTGTTTGTCCAATTACTTGTAAATTTTGTCCTGTAACAGAGTGAAGATTATTATGACTCCTAAATATTCTGCAATTTCTCATTATTTTATATAAAAAAACTTTCTTTGATTACACTAACCTGAGCTCCTGAATCAATTAATGTACGAACTCTATATTTTCCTATTTCTATTATACATGAGCTGGGATCTGTTTTATTTTCTGTAAACTGTTTGATTTCATCTAGTTGAAAGTATTCTCTACTCGTCCTATTATACCTGTTATTAAAATATTCTTTACATCTTGGGACCTTGTTATTTTCCCTCCTACTACCGGTCCTATTTAATAGGTAGGGCGCCGGTTTTCCTGCGTTCTTGTACTTGTACAACTTCTGTGTCTATCTTCCACATCCCTATTTAATCTGCTATTGCCATTTCTACTTTGTGTATTCGACTGGACACGCCTGTTACCACAAAAGCGAAAAATGTGCCCCCGTTGACCACAAAACCAGCAGACTATATTTGTGTTATTTGTGTTACTTACCGTCTCATTTGTAGGATTTCTAATTTGTCTTCTTCCATTATAGGCATTTCTATCACTACTTGTAATGTGTGTATACCTCCTCTCCTATTCCATCCGAACCTTGTTTGTCCTATCTCCATAGGCTCCTCAATCCTGTCTTCTCGACTAGTTCCTATTTCTCGTCCTACTCTCAATCTGAATCTACGTCTCAAATTTTCCTCTTGTACCGCTATATCTACAGCTTGTGATAACCTCTCAGGGTTTTCCCTCATCAGCTTAAATTTCAGTCCATCTGATTTTATACCATCTACAAAAATCCCGACCAACATCCTCTCCACCTCTTCTCCTCGCACGTTCTGTCCTAAGAATGCTTCTTCAGCCAGGTTAATCAACCTATCGCTGAACAATTGTACCGTTCTCCAGTGTTTTGTTTAGACTGTCTTAACACCGAAAACGCATGTTGTGGTTCTGTTATTTCTGCGTACTTATGGGCCAAGTCGTCTTTGAACTGCTCCCATGTCTCATCCACCCTAGCCTCTAATTTCCTTCTGATATGATCAGAGACCGGTTCTGTTGCTGCCTGATAAGCAAGTTTCATTTTCTCTTCATCTGATGCTGACACCAAATATGCATATTTATTGAAGTTACCCACTTCTTAAAATCTTTCGCCTGTCCGCTAAATTTAACAATTTCAGCTGCCATTCCTTGTTGTTTCATTACTGTGTTGAGTTTACTTATTACCGACCCTACCCCCGTCAAAACTTGTGTCAGTGAACCTTGTTCTTCTGCCATGCTGAAATATTTTACTATACACTTATACAATCAAATTCACATTTATAACAACCTAATTAAAAGATATGATCGTATTTAACTTACAGAATTCCTAATAATAATTGTTCAATCAGTCAATAGTATCTAAAATGACATTTAAAGTTTAACTAATTACCATTATTTCTGCTCTTGATCCAAGAAATATGGATTCACCTTTGTCCGCTGAAAATTTTCTTGTCAGGTAGAACCCAATCGTTAGGAGTTTGTATTCGTTGAAATCATCCAAACGACCACGTAATTTCGGTGAGCTTCTTCCTCCAACGTCTCAAGTTTCAGTACCTTCAGCCCCTGGTTGTGCCCCTACCAGACTTCCGCCTTCTCTTCACCCGATAACAGGGCACATCTAAGCGACGTCTTGAAAACTGATCTAGCTCAATAAAGCATTTGACTTTGGGTCCTCTCTTCAGCAGGTCGGCAGCCCAGTCCGCCCAACCACCTCCGAGGGTTCCCTAACGATATCGCCTTTGTTGAAAAACATTCCCGATTTATTTGAGCAAACACGAGTGAAAATTTTTCTTACTTTCCAATCAAAGGAGCAATTGGCTTGATTCTTCAGGCAGCCAAGGTCACGGTTCAGTGAACATAATGGCTTTGAGTTCACTCTAGGTAGTCTTGATACAAAGAAGGTGACCGCTCTCTCAGAACAACGTTTCCATTGGACTCAAGTTGTTTATATTCGTTTTGAAATTTCTTTGCTCCTGAACCTGGACAATCTTAGCATGGGTCTGACTGACCTTCAAACGTAAGGTTAACAAACGGCTGGAACAGATGACAAATCGAGCGTCCTGGCAAATTTTGATGAAAATTACTTCGACTCAGGTGGCAAAAATGTGGAACAGCTTCCCTCCACTGGTAACAATGTTATGTAGATGGTTCCATCTCAATATCTTGATTTTAATTTGGTTAGTCCGAAAATTGCTTCAAACTTTTGACTTCCAAAAAAATCGTCCGGTCTTAGACTTTTGTTTTGAAGGACTCAGAGAAAACCTGTTGGTTATTCATATTTTTCTTTTCTCAGTAGGGTGGTAACAATCTCATAGAAATCCGCTATGGCAGGTCGGTTTCCATACTTCGCATTGTGGCCACGGCATTATCCAAACATCTAGGTGCTGGTCTGCGGCACCATTTCATCCTCCTGTAACAATGCGCACACAGAGAGGACTAACACGTTCTGCTGGGTGAATATAAATCAAGCTTTATTTGAATTTGATGGCCACTACAAAATCGGAATACAATTCAATCCTGATGGCGACTTCTCTTCTCTAGTCTTAGGTGTTTACTGACTAACCCAACAACAAGCCACGTCACGACTTGAGCATCCTTCTTCTCATTCCATCCTGATGCTCAAGCGTGCTGTAGCTTTGCACACCTAACTAATACATTCTGCTACATACCGTCAGATCACCAGTTCGACCCATCCGACTGTATGTAGGCATCACAGAAGCCCCAGATCACCAGTTCTACCCACTCGACTGTATGTAAACATTGGCAGTACCGTCAGATCACCAGTTCGACCCATCCACTGTCTGTAGGCATCACAGAAGCCCCAGATCACCAGTTCTACCCACTCGACTGTATGTAAACATTGGCAGTACCGTCAGATCACCAGTTCGACCCATCCGACTGTATGTAGGCATCACAGAAGCCCCAGATCACCAGTTCTACCCACTCGACTGTATGTAAATATTGCAGTACCGTAAGATCACCAGTTTTACCCACTCGACTGTATGTAGGCATCACAGAAGCCCCAGATCACCAGTTCTACCCACTCGACTGTATGTAAACATTGGCAGTACCGTCAGATCACCAGTTCGACCCATCCGACTGTATGTTGGCATCACAGAAGCCCCAGATCACCAATTCTACCCACTCGACTGTATGTAAACATTGGCAGTACCGTCAGATCACCAGTTTTACCCACTCGACTGTATGTAAACATTGGCAGTACCGTCAGATCACCAGTTCGACCCATCCGACTGTATGTAGGCATCACAGAAGCCCCAGATCACCAGTTCGACCCATCCGACTGTGTAGGCATCACAGAAGCCCCAGATCACCACATCGACCTACTCCTCAATGTGTAGGCACTGACAGTAGCGGCCGATCATCTCAGTAACATCTCTGTAACAGAATGTCGACTACCCCGTCGGTTGCCAACTATCTACTGGTGGCGCTGTCGTCAGCACGTTCTTAACCATAGTTCTCTTTCTATCTGTTCATATTCTCGTGTTACCTCTTCGTGTTGTGGTGTTGTGCTCTGTGATTAGTTAGTTAGTTAGTTAGTTAGTTAGTTAGTTAGTTAGTTAGTTAGTTAGTTAGTTAGTTAGTTAGTTAGTTAGTTAGTTAGTTAGTTAGTTAGTTAGTCGACAGATCATCCTCATTGCACATCGAACCATTCAGTCCATAAGTTCTCGGATCCGCTCCTCGGTAAATCACGCAGCGTGTAGCAACTGACGACACCAGTTCTGTGTTGGTTTATTAATCTTCTTTGGCTTCCTGCGTTGTGTTCTTGCTTGACCACACCTCATTTAATTTGCTGTTCTCGCAGTCTGATCATGGTTGTAGATTCACAGTCATCACTTGATTCTCGCAAAAGTCTTACTTCTCGTAGAGCATTTAGAATGTCAGCCTGGTCCATGGCTCGTCCGCCTTCCACAGCAGCCTTACCTGCAAGCTTGTCAGCCCTCTCATTTCCTCGTATACCCCCATGTCCTGGGTATCTTTGCCAGCTGAGACCGTTCCAGAGACAGCAGCCACTCTCTTCGGACCCACCCCATCTCTGTCCTCCTTGGCATGCTCATTGTGTCACAAAGGAAACATGCCCTAGTGAATGTCTGTATCTCAAGCCATGTTATTGCTTTACTTACTGCCATGACTTCCATAGTTAGGCTACTAGTGGTCAAAGCAAAAGTACCAGAATCTTCCTTCACAATTCTCATTCCGGCCTGAGTCGTAAACGCCCATGAACTTCTGACTCGTCGAACGACCGACCAATCTGTGTAAATGACAGCCCCACCCTCCAAAGAATTCTCGAAGATCAACGCCTGTACTTCCGCCTCCACAGCAGTCGGTTTTTGTTGCCTACATTTTCTGTCTAGTTGGATGCAAACTGAAAAGGACGTACAGAAATCTGTTGGCATTCGTACCCACTCCTCGCCAGGTTCTAAGTCCTCGAGTGGACACACGTGTCGAAGAATGTCTTCGGCTTAACCTATCCTCGACTTTCCTCTTTTTAACCTGCTGCCCTTTACCTTCTTAATTTCAGTGTGCAGTGGGTGTTGTGTGTTTACGTTGACTCTGAGGTAGGCACATGTTCAGCAAATTTGTATTCTGTCCCCAATGGTTGGAAAATCAAGAAGGTAGAGCATTGCCCTGCATGCGGTATCTCTTGGACATCCAAGAATAATACGCATACCTTCGTTCTGTATCCTTTCCATCCTTTCAATCTCCTTACGGTTGAAAGTCATAATCGCCATGGCATACTCCAAAACAGAAAGGACCAGAAAATCGTACAGGAGACATTGATGGCGATGCTCACAAACTCGCTTGGCCTTTGTTATTACCCGGTCTATGTGCTCATGATACGCAATACTTCAATCAAAACGTATCCCCAGGTAGTTCACCAGATCACATCGCAGCCAAACCTCGCTTGGCCTTTGTTATCATCCGGTCTATGCGCTCATGATACGCAAGACTTAAATCCAAACGTATCCCCAGGTAGTTCATTGCCTGTGTTCTTTCCACCGTCTCTGAACCCAGATTTACGTTTAGTGTTGGAGTGTTGACAATATGGTTATTCAAAGAGAACCGTGTCACTGTTGCCTTCGTTGGGTTGACCATTGCCCCAGATTCCACACACCAAGTGCTTATGGGATTTAGTTCTGTTTGTAGATCCACAGCCACTCGATCTATATCCTTACCCTGACGATACATTAACACATCGTCGGCATATGACAATGTCCTCCCCGGTCTTCTGATCTGCTGGCCGGTAATTCTCACAGTGTAGGCGTTGTACAGCACCGGAGATAATGGTGATCCCTGTGGCAGGCCTGGATATATTGTTGTTGGTTCAGAGGTCCAACTGCCACATCTAAACACTACTTTCCGCTGGAAGAGAGCTGCGGCGATCCAACTAAGAGGAATGAACTTATCTTGAGTTCAAGAAGCTGAAACATTAAGAAATCCAATGGTACTCTGTTGTACGCATCCTCAAGATCAATCGCCGCCGCACACGTTTCAATGCCTGAGTGGAAACCTTCATAGACCTCATGGGCAAAAACTGCTGCGTTGGTCCAGGTTTCTCTGTTTGGACGGTACCTTCCAAGGATAGGTGGGAAACAACCATGCCTCTCTAGCTGACTTGATATTTTCCTGGCAATTAACTTCTCCAGCAGCTTGCCTATTGTATCTTGCATGGTTATTACCCGATATCCCTGAATTTTTGTGTGGTCTTAGCCAGGCTTCGGCAAGGGAATCAGAGAGCTGAGTAGCAACTATTTCTTGATGCTAGAACTCCCTATGCAGTTGTTGTACATATCTGCTAGTTCCTCTAGCTCGTAGTCGGTACACATATTGATGTCGTCATACCTTATACCATCTGGCCCTGGTGCGCTGTTTTCTGTGCTCTGTGATTTATCAAAGTCTAGGTGAAGATGGCAAAATATGGAGAAGCAGGATCGCCAACGCCAGTAGGCAAGGCATTTAATGATGGTTATGTGAATATTAAATCTTTGATAGTTTGCCTCGATGTACTTCTTGAGAAGACTCTTTCTAACCCTGCGTGACAAATATATATACTGTATAGATTATTCTTCAACGTTTGAAAAGCTGCTTTTGCTTCGGCTGTTCGACTGTTGTTCGGCTTGTCTGCTCATTGTCCACGTTTCCCATCCATTCAAAAGTACAGGTTCTATGTAGCACTTCAACACTCTTTAGCAATTTATATCTTTTTTTAAAATTAATCAGTATGTTTTCCATCTTGCAAACGGATACATTCTCCTTAGCGATTCTAGTTCTAATCTCTTCAAGACACCTCCCGTCAGATGTTATGACTGTTCCGAGATAGTTGTACCGTTTAACTTCTTTAAAAATATTCCCATTTACCCGTGTATTATATTGTAGTATTTCTTTCTTCCTTGTGACCACAATAATCTGTGTCTTCTTCCAATTTAATTCTTCTTCTTCTTCTTCGTTCATCCGGAGTTTTTTTTCTTTTTCGGATGTGATTGCGTTGTGCCTGTTTACAGCAGAGCTGCGTTCTTGCGCCGTTAGGCCGACACATCCGACTTCTGCGGGCATTTGTTGACCGGGTTAACCTTCCCGGGGGTTTCTTAGGACGTTTGACTCTCACTGTTGTTGTGTTATCCCCCATCCCAGCTGGTCCATATAGAACAGCCAAAGATCCTGGTCAGCCCTCAAGGGAAGGCAGGGGCAGACCATGGGCATTCCCCGCCATCCAAGGAGGCTTCCATACTTGCAGAGCCGATACATAGCGCTCTGGTACTGGGCTCACCCAAGGAATCGTCACGTCCTGCACATGGCTGCTTAGCCTCACTTCCGTATATTGGGCCTTCCGTTCACCATAGGCTGTTCTTCCGGAAACCAGAAGTATGCAGTCTGCAGATGACATCCACACAGTGAGCTTTCGATTCGGACTTTCCATGTAATGGATTTGCTATCCAAGCAATATTCCATTTCGTGCCACTAGGACACTTTTCCACCTTTTATGAAGCCCACACAATGGGCTTTTGATTCGGACTTTCCACGTAATGGATTTGCTATCCAAGCAATATTCCATTTCGTGCCACTAGAACACTTTTCCACCTTTTATGAAGCCCACACAGCAAGCTTTCGATTTGGACATTCCACATAATGGATTTGCTATCCAAGCAATATTCCATTTCATGCCTCTGGGTCTTCATGCACCTTTAAATGTCAACCTGTATGCAGTTAAAGTAAGCTGCGGTCAACTTGAGCTTGTTGATATCTCCATAGAGCTTGTCCTCAAATGAAGCAGGTGTGGGCCAAAATATCTTTCTCTGTTCTGCATACGTTGGGCAATCCTGCAGCAAATGTTTTGCTGTCATTTTTCCAGTTCTACAATTACATTCATCGGTATCTCCTATCTTTAGTTTATTGAACAAGTGGTATTTCAGCCTGTTATGTCCTGTGCGGAGTCTGAAGATTGCTACTTGTTCTCTTCGGTCGAGTTTGTAATATGCATCATCCTTCTGATGGCCTGGATGCTCTGATTCCCATTTGGTTCTATAAGTGCTTTTTATCAACCTCTTTGCCTCATTATAGGTTATGTCTATGTCAGGCTGTGGTAGTCGTCCGCCCTCTTTTGCCAGTCTGTCAGCCTCTTCGTTTCCAGGTATACTGCAATGTTATGAGTTATGAGTTATCAGTTGGGGTATCTTCGTTGCACTCCGGACATGTCCATAGGTGCTCAGATCCTCCCCCCAGCATATGCATCAGCGTCCGGTGGCTAATAGTGCCAGTTCTGTGTTGGTTGACGAGGCGCTTTGTTTTCCCGATGTACCTCTCGCGTCTGGCTGTGCCGATTCTTACTCCCAGGTCTTTCATCCTGGAAAGCGATGTGGAATCACTGGCGTCAAAATCCTCTGTTCTCGCCATATCTTTAAGGGCGTTAATAACATCGGCACGATCCATGGGCTGGCCATCTACAGGGGGTGCAGAGCCAGCCAATTTATCAGCTCGTTCATTTCCCTCGACTCCCGCATGTCCCGGGACGAAGATGAAGGTGACTTTGCGGACAACAGACTTCCGCAGCGACTCAGTCCACTGTCTACGTACAGATCCAGCTTCGACCTTCTGAATCATGCTCATTGAATCACTTAGTACACACACGTTGGTATAATGCTGTGATTCCAGCCATATGAAAGCCTGTGTAACTGCCATCACCTCCATCGTCATGCTGCTCGTGGTCATAGAGTGGGCACCACTGGATTCTTGAACGGTTCGGCCCGCTGAACGGGCTGTAAATGCCCACGCACTACTCTGCTGCTTTACAACAGATCCATCTGTATAGATGAGCACTTCGGGGCTATCTGAGTGATCATAGATGAGCGCGTTAACCTCTGCATTGACAGCGGCAGGGTTCTGCTCTCTGCACCGTCTGTCGAGTGTGATAATGCAGGAGAAGGTACACTTAAAAGCTGGAGGCACCGGCACCCATTCCTTGCCGGGGTTGATACTGGTAAGACTGCAGACCTGTCCGACGACATCTTCCGCCCGACCCATCCATGATTTGCCCCTCTTTAGCCTGTCACCCTTTTCTCTGAATACAGCGTCATGCAGAGGGTGCTGCTCATCTGCACTTATTTTTAAGTATGCACGAGCTCTCCAGATCTTGATCCTGTGTTCCATTGTCGGGAAGTCAAGGAGGTATCTCATTGCTACACAGCTGGTGTCTCTCGTGCAGCCCAAAATGATGCGCATGGCTTCGTTTTGTACCTTTTCAAGTCTTCCAATCTGTGTAGGGCTGACAGTGAGGATGGCCAGGTCATACTCGATGCGTGAAAGCACAAGTCCTTGGAACAGAAGTAATAGCAGTCTTTGCTCGATATTGGCAGTCGCCATGACTCTCATTGCTGCCAAACCTTTTCGAGCCTTCGTTATGACATAGTCGACATGATCTTTGAAGGACAGGCTACGATCAAGCCTCACGCCAAGATATGTCATTGACTGGGTTCTACTCAGAATGCTCCCATCCATTCTTACTGCCGGCAGGTCTGTTTTCACAATATGGTTGTTTAGTGAGAACCATGTAACCGTTGCCTTTGCAGGGTTGACAAGGGCATCGGCATCAGCACACCATGAGGAAATTCGATCTAGTTCGCCCTGCATATAGTTGGCAACCGCCTGTCTATCTCGACCCTGTCGATACACGAGGATGTCGTCAACGAATGATAGAGTCCTACCCCTCCCATCCAACTGTTGTTCAGTGATCGGCACCGTATACACGTTGAATAGTACTGGTGACAGTGGTGAACCCTGCGGCAATCCTGGACATATCGTTATCGGCTCAGAAGACCAACTCCCGCATCTTAGCACCACCTTCCTTTGGAGTAGAACTGCAGCTATCCATCGTACAAGGTGAGGGTGCACTTTCAGTCTGAGGAGGGTTTGCATCAAGTGCTCGAAAGATACTCTGTTATATGCGTCCTCTAAGTCTATGGCGGCCGCACATGTCTCTTCTCTGACCTGAAATCCTTCGTAAACATCTTGAGCAAAGACCGCCACATTCAGCCATGACTCTTTGTTGCGTCTGTATCCTCCAAGTGTGGGCGGGAAGCAGCCGAGCTGTTCCAAGTCCCAAGCAAGTCGGTGTGCTACAATTTTCTCCAGTAGCTTGCCATCAGTATTCTGCATCGTAATGATTCTGTAGCCGCTTATCTTGGAGTGGTCTTTGTTCGGTTTTGGCAGCGGCAGCAAGTAGCTGTGTAGCCATTCTTCTTTGACCTGACCCCTCTGGATACTGGTGTTGAATTCTCTGGCCAGTTCTTCCATGTCATCATCTGATATCACCATTAGGTCACCATATCGGATGCCGTCTGGGCCTGGGGCGGTGTTAGGTGATTTCTTGAGCATCGCACGCAATATCTCAACTGCGATTGTCCATTCTTCGTCTGTCCCGACCCCCTCGCACAACTGAGAGAGTGTTGTTGTGGTCCTCTGTCTGGCGGGCTCGTCTTTCTGGTCAGTCTGTTCTATGTAGCGTGCAAGAAGGGCCTTACCTTTATCCGCATCCGACTTTTTCCATGCGAGGTCTGTGCCTTGAAAGTCTGGAATACCCCTACGTTGTGCAGCACCGTTCATGCTCTTGTGGAGGCGCCAGAATGTCGTAAGAGATTGCTCGGAGCACACCTTCCTGCAGAACTCGTCCCATTTGTCGGCCTTGGCCTGTTTGGCGCAGGATTTGAATAAAGTCGTCGTCCTAACGACCTCAGTCTTCAGGTTCGCCAACTCAACCTGTGGCATGTTAGCCTTTCTCGCCTTTTGCCAGTCTTTGACAGCCTGCCTCTTTCCCAGCCACACCTTCTCGACCTCTCCATTCCACCATGGTGGCTGCAGCCGTCTTTCTTGTCTCCTACGGGAGGAAGTTAGTTTCCTTCTTCTGATCTGCAATGTGATGGGATCCACTGTATTACAACTTTTTTGGATTTCTGGCATAGACCATGGAGTGCTGCTCTTAGGTCAGTTAGTTCTGTGCTGTTATTGCTCTTCAGTATTGAGACAACTGACTTTGCATCTGTGAAGATAGCTATTTGCTTCTCTTTATTTTCCTCCATCAGGAGCATTTCTGCTGCAGTTTTCAAAGCCTCTACCTCCGCTTTGAAGTTACTTGAAAATGTTCCAGTTGCCATTGAATGTGTTTTTTTCACTCCATTTTTTTAATTTAGGAGAATTCCTCCTCCTCCATTCTCTATTGAATTTTTGGCTGATCCATCTGTATATGCATGGGTCCAATTCCTGCTTGGGTAATGTTCTTTATGTAGTTTAGGGTTATTTCTCTTCTTTCGGTTTCATGCTGAGTGTTCTTTTTCTCAATACCAGGAATGTTTTCTATCATCTCAGGCAGTTGCTGCTGTCTCCAAGCTGGGAACTTGTGTGCATTGTGTATGGGCTTGACTGTTGATATGTTAAGTATAGGATCTGCCCTAATCTTTCGTTTTGCAGTTTCTACAAAGTTGCTACGCTTCAGTCTTCCCTTTCCAAAACCATTAAATCTGTTGTACATAGGGTGGTCTGTCAATCTTCTAAATGTTTCTGCTTGTTGCTGGGCTCTGCTATCTCTTCTATCCTGCATTGGTTGTAAACAAGTGATCTTTTCTAGTTCATTAATAGGCGTTGTCTTCAGGCTTCCAGTTATGATTCGCATTCCTTGGTTTTGGACTCTACTTATTTTGTTAAAGTTTGACTTAGCTGCTGTTGCCCAAGCTGCAATGCCATATTCCAGTACTGGCTTCACCCGTCCAGTATATAACTTCTTGAGAACTTTCTCATCTGCTCCCCACGTTGTACCAGCAAGCTTTTTCATGATTGCCATTCTCTGCCTTGCTCTTGTTCGATTTTTCTCAACCTGTGTCTTCCATGTCAGGCGACGATCAAAGGTGACTCCTAGATAGTTTGGATTTTCTTCATGGCGCAATATTTTTCCATTCAATACCAGCTTAGGTTGCTGAGTTTTATTTGAGAGGGAGAACACTGTGCATGTTGTTTTCTCCTCACTTATCTTCACTAGCCATGATTTTGACCAGTCCTCTAGCGCTAATAAGGCTTGCTGTATTCTGCTGTTAGCTGTACTAATATATTCTTCAGATGTCCATATGGCTAGGTCATCTGCAAAGGAGGATGTGTGTACTCTGGCTGGAAAATTTTCTGTGATGTCATTTATATATGCTAGGAATAATGTTGGTGAAAGAACTCCTCCTTGGGGGACACCTTGCTCCAGCAGCATCATTTTGCTTGTTTGTCCTTGTACTTTTGTCCTGGCAGTTCTGTTCTCAAGGTAGTGGCTGATCCATTTATACATTTTTCCACAAACATGCATGTTTTGCAGTTTTACTTTCAGTCCTTCCTTCCATACTTTATCAAATGCTTTTTCTAAATCTATCCAGACTGCTAGTGTGTGCTTTTTCTCTTGGAAGGCATCCTCTATTTCCTGAGCTATATAGGTTATTTGATCTTCAGTGGATCTGTACTTTCTGAATCCTGCTTGGTGTGGTGTTAAGAGTTTGTTTTCTTCCAGATGCCATGTTAGCCTGCCATTGATAATGCGTTCCATTAATTTTCCTACACAGCTAAGTAGACTGATAGGTCGATAGCCATTTGGTTCTTCCAGGTCTTTTCCTTTCTTTGGGACTGGTATTAGTATAGCTTCCTTCCATGCCTGTGGGACTATTCCTCTCTTCCAACTGTTATTTAGGACTGCTAGTAGTTTCTTTTTTGCCTTGTTGCCTAGTCCTATTAGCATTTCATTTGTGATTCCATCCTTTCCTGGTGATTTCTTCTTTTTTAGGGTATTCATTGCCTGTTCCATTTCTTCCATTGTTAGATTTGCCATCATATATTCTGCTGCTGTCTCTGTATTTCTATGATGTATCTGTTTGTCTTTGATTGCTTTCTTCTGTTCGGTTGTAATATCAATGTGGTTTGCATTTGCATAGTGTTCCATTAGTGCATTTGCAGCCTTTTTTCCTGTAAGCAAGGCATTTCCTTGTTTAATTGTTATTTGTTTGTTTCTAGGTCCTTCATTGTTCATGGCTTTCACTAGTTTCCATAGTTTGTTTCCATCCCTGTCAAAATTCAGGTTTTCTGCTTTTTCCCTCCAACAATCTCTTGTTGTTTGATTTACTGTTCTTTTATATTTTGCTGAGATGGCTTTGAGAGAGATATTCGCTTCAATTGTTTGTTCTCTCTCTGCTGTCTTCCTGGCATCTTCAACTTTGTCCTCCAAACTTTGTAGTTCTTCAGTCCAGTATGGTTTGTAATTTTTCCTCGCTCCTCTAGGAATGGACTCAGTGGCTGCCTGTATGATCGCTCTGTTTAGACTTTCCACCATTTGCTTTATGTTGCCATATCGTGTATTTATGTTTTCACAATATTTGTCTGTTAGTATGGCAAATCTGTCCCAATCTGCTCGTTTGTAATTCCAGCGGGGCAAGGGCTTTTGCTCCTGTGGAACATACTCCATATTCATTACAAGCTTGATTGGTCTGTGGTCACTACCTGCTAATTGGTCCAGCACATGGCGATCGATTTTGTGGAGGATGTCTCCTGTGCAGAAAGCTAAGTCTGGAGTAGAAGTGGTAAGCCATCTTCTGGAGTAGAAGCTCGGTGTGTCATCCGCTTTGTTGAGTAGATGGAGATTTGAGTCTATTTCCCAGTCCTCCAATTCATCTCCTCTTTTGTCAGTATCTGGGTATCCCCATCTTTCTGAACGGCTATTAAAGTCTCCGACAATAATGCAGTTTGTGTCAGTTATTTTCATGTTTGAGAGTGTAAGGTCCTTATCTGCTGGGCTATACAGATTGTAGATTCTTATTTTCACGTCTTTTATCATTATATCAACACCTATAATTTCTGTTTGGTTGTCAGAGATCACAGATACTTCGCTGCAAGGTATTGTATTTCGTGTAAGTATTAGAACTCCTCCTTTATGTCCTTCGCGGTCGAAACGTGTGGCCTGATATCCTCTGACTGAAAATTTGCGATTGGCATTGAGGTGTGTCTCTTGAATGCATGCCACATCTATTCTATCTTTATGAAGACGCTGTGTCAGGGATTCTTTCTTGTTATAAACTCCTTCGGCATTCCACTGTAGTATGTTGAGTGTCCTTGGTATTTGATCAATAGCTCTTAACCTACTCCTCTGTGCCTTGACTCCACAGCACAGGGGAAGGTGACCACCAGTAGTCATGGGTGGACCCCCTCGAGGCAGGGGGCCCGGCACTATCACCGCCTGATGGGACTTCACGGGATTAGCACCATAACGATTAATTTTCATCTGTGGCATCATGAAATGATAAAGTTACGTTGCACTTCTTTGTCAAGCTTGTGGCTCAGTACATCCGATTTCGACAAGCACTTTTCGGGATGCTTTCCCTAGCCTTTGACTGTCCCCAGTCTACCTACAAGGCAGCAGGTTTGTGCGTCACTTCGTCTGGTCCCTCTCCCTTGACCTGTCCGACATGGGTGACCCTACCAGTAGCAGTGCTACCGTCGGCATAGCTCTTGGGGTCATTGGAACGCGCAAGCCCCTCTACCTCGTCAAGGTGGACGCACGGCAGAGGGGCAATTTAATTCAAGGTAGCGGGTATTTATTTCCCTATACAGTGAAAATATTTTCAGAAATGTAGAAGATATAAATGTAATCATCATCGGAGCACGAAACATCAATAATATTAGATATGCAGATGATACAGTATTGATTGCAGACAATGAGCAGGATTTGCAACAATTAGTTGGGGTTAGAATTAAAGTGTACAAAGTACAGATTATGGTCGTCACTAGGAAGACAGAAATACCACAATGTAATATACAAGTAAATGGGAATATTCTTCAACAAGTGAATCGGTACAATTATCTCGGAACAGTCATAACATCTGATGGGAGATGCCTTGAAGAGATTAGAACAAGAATCGCCATGGCGAAAGTAGCCTTCAGCAAGATGAAAAACATACTGGCCAATAAAAAGATGTCAATTGAAACGAGAAAAAGAGTCTTTGGGTGCTACATAGAGCCTGTACTTTTGTATGGAAGTGAAACTTGTACAATGAGCAGCCAAGCTGAAAAACATCTAATGGCTGTAGAAATGTGGTTTCTGAGGAGAATGCAAAGAATAACATGGACAGACAGAAAAACCAGTGACCAAGTACTACAGGAAACAAATGACAATCGTAAACTGATTAGAGAAATTAGACGTAAACAGTCAAATTTTTTGGACATGTTATGAGAAGAAATGAATTGGAGAACTTGGTGACAACTGGCAAGATCGAAGGGAACAGACCAAGAGGAAGACCGAGAAGTAAATACTTGGGTGCTTTGCCACATGGCATGGTCGAGACAAGAACACTGAGCTGATCCACGACTCTGGTGATCGAGTGAAATGGTGAGTCATGACCACCCACGCTTTCCGGCATGGCACATGATGGATGGATGGAGCGTGTATTTATCTGCAACACAAAACTGTATTTGTTTTGTGTTTGTTCTAGTCTAGTTAAGCCTCGAGAATTGAACTATTAGTCCAAGCTGGCATTAAAATATATGTATGCTTTATTAATTATCTCCTTGTCGTTTATTTTAAAATGTGTTTGACTTTGTTTAATAGTGCTATCCTGCTAATATGTTTCCATTTATTGGCTCTAAATCATCTTCTTAAGATCTCCCCAGCTTTCTATCCGGGTACTTCGCTCGGTTCACAAGTGCAATTTTCTCTGAGACTCCATGGAGTCGTCGCTGGAGCTACGGAGTTCGTGTTATGTGCGACGCTTTCGACAAGCCGCCCTGCGGAAAGAGACTGAGCCATAAGGGATAAACATGGTGCAATGACGTCGAGCCTCTTGCCTTTTGAACGCTTTCCCAACTTCCTAGCTAGTAAACAGTTCTGGTACCGCTCACCGTCCCATTCATTGAAAACATGGGCCATTAACTCTCCTAGTCTGGCTTATAATCGCGGAAATATTGCAATGAGAATCTACTGGCCATGGTCGGTTATCTTTTTATGGCAAATGTGCGTAAACATACTAAAACCTCGGTAGACTTTTTAGCTTGTCAGAACACGGGATAGTCTATAATAGCTGTTTTTAACAAATCGTAAAACCTTCATGAGTCACACCACGGCCCGCAGAAAATATTCTCGATCCTTTGTCAGTTCACCTGCCTCATGCATTTTCATGCCCAAGGTGTCTAAATTGTCATATGTTCATTTTGGTGCTGGTCGACTCTAGCCTTTTGTTCAGGGAATCCCGCCTTCCATCACTGTTCTTTCCAAACCACCTTGACACTTAATATGGCCAAAGTATTTCAGCTTCCGAGACAAGGTGTGTTTATGAGCCAGGTTTTTTTTTAAATGTTCTTTTCTTTTTAGACTGTCAGTTTTTAAAACAAAAAAAATCCATTTTGGTCCATGGTATTCTATAACAGGAAAAAGTCACTTAAAATTCTACAGGGTCGACTTCATTGCACCGGGTTTTATCCCGTATAGCTCGGTCTCTTTCCGCAGCGCGGAAAGCGTCACACAAAGCACGAACTCCGTAGCTCTAGCGACGACCCACAGGAGTCTCCGAAATATTTCACTCGTGAACCGAAGGACGCGGCCCGGAATCGAACCCACAACCTTCGGAGCCCGAGTCAAACGGCTTAACCACTTCGCCATGGAGACGTCCCATTTCTGTTCTATAACAGGAAATTGTGTCTAGTATTTCATCTATAGTTTGATGCCTCAATTCAAAAGTGTGTCTAGTATATAATCTATAGTTTCGTGCCTCTATTCAAAATTGTGTCTAGCATATCATATATAGTGTCATGCCACCTTTCGAAATTACTAGATTTAAGCATTTTTTATGTAATAAAAATGGCGTTGGATACAATAGAATTCAGTTCTATTAATCATAAGGTTTTTATTAGAATGAGAATACCAAAACTCTAAGATCGTCACTATCCAACTACTGCAGGAGATCAGCTCACAAGGGCAGACGATTATCTACAACAGGACAAGATACTCGACATGTCTGGTCATGTTATGAGAAGATGTAAAGAAAGTTGGACAACTGGGAAGATCGAGGGTGCTGAATACAGGGAGGTGTGAAGAAAGTTGGACAACTGGGAAGATAGGAGGGTGTTGGAGACAGAGAGAAGATGTGAAGAAAGTTGGATAACTGGGAAGATCGAGGGTGTTGGAGACAGAGAGAAGATGCTGGCAGGGTTGACAGAGTGGCAGGGTATATGATCAGCGGTCAAACTTACCAAGAATACACAAGCCAGATAGATGTCTGTTGAGGAACATACTAGCACATAATGATGATGATATTGAAGACGATTAATCGTGATGTCAATTGCCAGTGTAGTTCGTGCGCTTGCTAACCAAAACAGTGGTCTGGGTTCAATCCCCAAAAGTGGGGAGTTGTTTTTTTTTCTTTCCGACGAAGTACCTCTCCGGTACAACGCAGTCTCATACAAATGGTGCCAGTTAACTGTCAGAACTGTCCGGTACTTGTCTCGAAAGGATAGAATGTGAAAAGTGGGCACTGGTTTCCTTACCACGTCGATGAGGAAAAATATATGGACGCCTGATACTTTATTTAGGCAGTTATCGAAATTGGGACATTGCTTTTTTTAGGCGGTTGTCGTCGTTGGGGCATTACTTTTTTTTAGGCAGTTGCCATCGCTGGGGCATTACTTTACTTAGGCAGCTATCGTCGTTGGGACATTACTTCACTTAGGCAGTTGTCGTCACTGGGACATTACTTCGCTTAGGCAGTTGTCGTTGGGTCATTACTTTACTTAGGCAGTTGTCGTCGATTGGACAATACTTTACTTTGGCAACTGTCGTCGATGGGACATTACTGTACTTAGGCAGTTGTCGTCGTTGGGACAACTTTTACTTGTGAAACATGAATGATCATCATATAGCAGGTCCTTTCAGAACGTCGCTCTCATTGGCCTGTCGACCAATTTCTCGATCTCCTGCCATGTCTCCCGCCTCTTGCACTCTCATACCCAAAGTGTCTTCAATGTCCCGTGTCCATCTTCGTGGTGGTTGACCCCAGCCACTTCTCTCGGAAACCAGGCCATCCACTTCTCCCAGAAACCAGGCCATCCACCACTGGTCTTCCCGAGCCGCTGTGACGATTACATTAGCCAATGCATTTAATTTTCCAAGACATAATGCTGTCTATGAACCAGTGTTCTACGATTTTATAATATTGTAGAATGGTCATATTTTTCCTCTACGATATTCTAAGACTTTTTTTTCTGTAACATTTAAGAGTGAATACAATTATTAAAATGATAATAATTCTAATACATTTTAACATAACATTCTTCACTTTTTTTTTTTTGGGGGGGGGGGGGGGGGGGGGAGAGAGAGAGTAGTTTCCACGTAGACGGAGATTTAGTGGCGAGTTTCTTGTTGATATTTTATCTATGGTCACCGTTAGAGTTGGTTGTTTGATTTATTTGTTGCTTGGGTTGTTGACTGATCCATTGGTTGGGTAGAAGGTTAGTGGGTTGGAAAGTAGACAAGTAGACAGACAGGTAAATAGGCAAACATGCATGTGGGTAGGTAGATGGGTATATGGGTAGGTAGGTAGGTAGGTAGGTAGGTTAGGTAGGTAGGTAGGTAGGTAGGGTGGGTGGGTGTGTAGGTAGGTAAGTAGGTAGGTAGGCAGGTAGCAGGTTGGCAGGTTTGTTAGTTAGTTACTGGTGCACGATAAGGCCGATGTGGTTTCTTTGGGATCATGTGAATAATGCAGGCATTATTAGGCTAAAGGGCATCTAGTGTCTGTGGAAATGTGGTTTCTGAGGAGGATGCAAGGAATGCCATGGACGGACAGAGGAACCAATGACCAGGTCCCCCCACAGGGGAGAAATGAAAACCGTAAACTGATTGGAAAAATTGGACCTGGACGGTCATAATTATTTGGTCACCTTGTGAGACGAAGGTAAATTGGAGAGCTTTGTGGCAGCGTGACAAGATCGAGGGGAAGAGAACGGGAGGAGGGCAGAGAAGTATGTACCTGGATGGCTTGACCACGTTGAATGGTCGAGACCAGAACACTGAGCTGATGCATGACTCTGGTGATCGAGTGAGATGACAAAACATGTCCCCCTCCATCCCTCCTCACGCTTAACAGCATGGCACATGATGATGATGATGATGATGATGATGATGATGATGATGATGATGATGATGATGATGATGATGATGATGATGATGATGATATGATGATGATGATGATGAATATTGCGGAAGAAAAGATGGATCATCATGGTCGGGAGAGAATAGGTGCTGCAGGTAGTGACCAGAGGATCTGGCCCACACTCACTACTTAGAGGACAGGCCAGATTAACGCATACTCAGATTACAAATTGTACTATTATTATTGGGACTCATCGCTGGTTGTTGAAGATGGGGACGGAGCAGGTATGGAAATGTCCGAGTGTTATGATGTTGGTTCTGGACTCAACTAAACTCAACTCAAGTTAGTAATTCCACAGAGTACCCTCCCTGCACATCCAACAACTCAGTCCATAAGTGCTCGGATCCCCTCCTCATTTTCTCTCTCTCTCTCTCTCTCTCTCTCTCTCTCTCTCTCTCTCTCTCTCTCTCTCTCTCTCTCTCTCTCTCTCTCTCTCTTATGTGTGACGGCTGGCGACAACAGTTCTGTGTTGGTGGACTATGCTTCTATGCTTGCCCCCCCCCCCCCCCTCCCCTCCCCATTTCCCCTACACAGCGTTCTAGTCTGGTTTCGCCACTTTTGAGTTTATTTTCTCTCAGTCTGGTCTAGGTTGCAGACCCACGGTCATCACTTGGGCAGTGGTAATGGGTGGCAGTGGTGACAGCACCGCAGGAAAGACAGTACGATAGAAGATTAATTAAGGCAATAAAGAAATTATTACATGCATGGCGGAAATAAAAAACAAAAAGACAAACAAACAAAGACAAATACTTGGAAAAAAAGACAGAAAGACACAAACAAACAAAGACAAATACTCGGAAATAAGACAGACACACACACAAACAGACAGACAGACAGACGCGGGCAGACAGACAGACAGACAGACAGACAGACAGACAGACAGACAGACAGACAGACAGACAGACAGACAGACAGAAAGAAAGAAAGACAAGAAAGAAAGAAAGAAAGAAAGAAAGAAAGAAAGAAAGAAAGAAAGAAAGAAAGAAAGAAAGAAAGAAAGAAAGAACACATTTGAAATGACAATGTTTCGCATGTTATTCATGACAAACTGAAACGATGAGATAAAAGAACCCTAAACACTTCGGTGGTAAGGAAGATAACCTAAGTATCTACACCACCGATTACCTTCTCCTGCCACGTTCCTCTCTCACTATGCAACATGATTTTACAATCGTTAGTTTTCCGTACAGCGTGATTTTACAATCGTTAGTTTTCCTTTAAATGTACATGCGTACACAAATATTTATGTACACGGGCCCACACATTTGTATGTGTATATGTAAACAATCCATGGAGACGGCATGCAGAACTAGTGGCAAAACAGCTCCTGCTAAGAACGGAACATCGCCGTCTGCCAAGCTTGCCCTCCAGCACGATTTACGGCTTTCGAATTGGATGATCTGCAGGCATAAAAGCGCGCCAACGAGCCAAATTAATACTTATACCAGTCCATCTCCAAGGCGGCTGAAAATCCGTGCATGGAGCTGGCATCCAACAGACGCCGTGGCGATTAGCTATAAAAATGCATACAGGGCAATATAATGAAATCTGGCTGGAATTCTTGCTTGTAACATCGGTCTTTCTGGTTTTCTTCCAATAAAACTTACATATAAGTGCACAGTTGTTAAAAGCTATTTCGAGCCAATCCTGATGTAAGAAAGCGAATCATGGACAATTAGCAGACAAGTGAGGAAGTAGTGTGCAAGCGGCGGAGACGTAGTTTTATAGCAGAGTTATGAGATGACTGTGGACGGGTATAAAGAGAAATGAAAATATCTTGCAAGAAGCTAATTCACAAACATAATTGCTTGTTTGCATCAGAAGAATCTACATTTATAAGGCATGTCATGAGAAGGGGAAAGTTAGGTATGGAGGGGAGGAAAGGGGGGGGGGGGGGGGGAAACCAAGCGAGAAGAATATCCCCACAGTTTGACAGCATGGCATCGAAGACGTCAGTATTAGTAATTATTGGCACTGTACTCCACAGAAGCTCCGTGGCGAAGGTAGACGGACGCAGTTCATGATCCCGCAAACCCATATTCGAAACGCATTTTGGCAGCAGACCGCGTTGCGTTGGTTTTTTTACGAAATGGTGTGGGTGCCGGTCATTCAGAAAGCAATGGTAAACTACTGAACGTAAACTTGCAAAAGATCACAACAGCAAAAAATGCTGGTGTTGATTGCAACGTCCTGTAAAGGATATGCAACTAACTTAACTGTTTAACTCCACGGAAAGCCGTGGGCAGGTACGTTCACCAACACCACACGGCACTGGACTATAAGAAGATAAGCAGTACGCAGTACATTAATTGTATGACAAATATTTCAATACAAAAAGTACTTCATACAAAAATCAATAGACTTCATGCGCTGTCTGCAATTTTATCGGTAATAAATGATTTCGTTTAGTCTTCTGTGCTAGACAAGTGCAACTTTAAAGAATATCACTCGCAGTGAAGGAGAGAGAGTGAGAGAGAGAGACAGACAGAGAGAGGGGGAGAGAGGTGAGAGAGGGAGAGAGAGTGAGGGATGTGGAAAGGGAGAGAGAGAGAGAGAGAGAGAGAGAGAGAGAGAGAGAGAGAGAGAGAGAGAGAGAGAGAGAGAGTTAGAGAGAGTTACAGTTCTGCCACTGAACGAATTAAAGCCAGATCTAGGTTTGAGACATGTCAATTGACAATTAGGACAAAGTGGGAAATGGGTATAACTGACTCGGAAGAGAAGAAACTGAATATAAGAGCGTGCGTGCTACGTGCGTGCGTGCGTGTGGCGTGTGTGTGTGCGTGCGTGTGTGTGTGTGTGTGTGTGTGTGTGTGTGTGTAGAGGGTAGGGATGGGAGTGCTAATCAACGACGGTATAGTGAAGTCTTCTTCCTCTGTCCTTCACACACCAATGGAGCATTGGCACCAAAACAACTCACGTTAAGCCGTCCGATCTTGTGCTGCTTCCCAATTAATAAATACTTTTAACGTTGCTGGTGCCGATTCTGGATATGTTCCAATGTGAAAGGATGTAAGTCGACGATCCAGACTCTCTCCACTCTTCTAGAAGAATCTCCGTTCACCTCGGTTGGCTGAGCTGTTCTTACTATCTTATCTTAGACCAAGAGAAATGACGTTGGATGGACTGAGACGGTGGCGTGGAGGAATATCACCAGCAGAGTTGGGGGTAGGCATGGCCGAATGGACAAGAGCGCCCGTTTTTAACCATCCGGTGTACTGATGCCGAGGTAGCGGGTTCAACCCTGTGGTATAATTCTTGCAAACCGTCACAGCGCTGTTTTTAAATTCCTCGCATTACCCCTCCAGTTTACAACACGCGACAACAATCACCAGCATACTGAAATTTAAAAGTATAGGGAAAAAAAGGATTAGCGCGAGAGTAAGACAAAGGATATAACATCACTCAAGTGGAAATCGCGAGGATTCCTAAAATGAACGGCAATATTCCTAAGATAGTTTGCAACAAGCGTCGTGATTGGATGTGACGTCATAGCCGAAACAAAGACGAACGAAGTTTTAAGATGACGTGGCGAACAGTAAAAAGCCAGTGTACTCAAACCAAAACCTATGAACCTTCACGAACCAACGTAACAGAAGAAGGACCACTGAGCTTGCCGGCATGGTAGCCTATGCAAACTTATCCCTAATTATATAACAATAGGAGAAGAGACGAAGCACCAGCCTATATATGTGCAGCCAGCGAACTTGGAAACACAAAACTAAGTCTGGTAACCTACAATCTGGTGATGTTATAAGCGTGAAGATGACACTCGAATTTGGTGAAGGTAAGAACATTATATATATATATATATATATATATATATATATATATATATATATATATATATTATATATATATATATATATATATATATATATATATATATATATATATATATATATATTACGTTAGTCGTGATCCTTTCGCAAAAGTTGGTAAGTGACGTGTTGTAACAACGTGGTTAGTCATTAAGAACTTAATTCCAGAAAGACTAAACCACTTTATTCAGATATCGGAGTTCATAGGTAAACTGCACGAGGTAAAACCATTGTGGAGATATTTCTTCTAGTTATGTAAATTCTATGAATGTAAAAGCATTAAACCTTGGTTGTACATTTCACTCCGTTAGCAGGTAAGCTAAATCAACAGTGATTTGGGAGTTTGTGATTAACTTACACACAGTGAACAACAAAGGTTAGAATTAAATTGTAAAAAGACACAGATTATGGTCGTCACTAGGAAGAACGAAATACCACAGTGTAATATACAAGTAAATGGGAATATTCTTCAACAAGTGAATAGGTACAATTATCTCGGAACAGTAATAACATCTGATGGGAGATGCCTTGAAGAGATTAGAACAAGAATCGCCATGGCAAAAGTAGCCTTTAGCAAGATGAAAAACATACTGACCAATAAAAAGATGTCAATTGAAACGAGAAAAAGAGTGTTGAGATGCTACATAGAACCTGTACTTTTATATGGATGTGAAGCTTGGACAATGAGCAGCCAGGCTGAAAAACATCTGATGGCTGTAGAAATGTGGTTTCTGAGGAAAATGCAAAGAATACCATGGACAGCCAGAAAGACCAATGAACAAGTCCTTCAAGAAACAAATGAAGATCGTAAACTGATCAGAGACATTAGACGTAGACAGTCACAATTTTTTGGGCATGTTATGAGAAGAAATGATTTGGAGAACTTGGTGACAACTGGTAAGATCGAGGGGAACAGACCAAGGGAAAGACCTAGAAACAAGTATCTGGATGGCTTGGCCTTGTGGCATGGTCGAGACAGAAACACGGAACTGATCCACGACTCTGTTGATCGAGTGAGATGGCAGAACATGACCGCCCACGCTTACCGGCATGGCACATGATGGATGGATGGATGGATTAACTTAGGATTTATAAGACTTAGTTCAGTTGTAAGGAACTATTTTACATGTGCAATCACATTTATAAGACTTAGTGCAATATGTAAGAGAAACAGTACACGAGCACATGGTATGTTGAATAGTTCTCAATGTGTATCATAATCTTGTGTATTCGGTGGAAGCATTCATGTGGTGAGTCCAGTGTGATTTCATTAATATTAAATATGTGAACTTATCATGTGTAAGTCACTTAAGCATGCCTAATGATCACCCATGCAAGTTATGATTATGAGTTGTGATGACTGGTTGTGGTTCATGTGGTAATTACATTGTGATTTCATTGATACTGAATGAATATGTGAATTTATCATTTGTGAGACACATCAGTATGCCTAATTTTCATCCATGCCAGTAGGGTTGTGATTTCTGATGAGTGATTGTGGGGTGAGTGAGGAGAAGTGACATATTGAGAATGAATATGATAAATCAATCAATCTCCAGATAATACGAAACAATGTTTTCCCGTAGTGAATTTGAATAACGAAGACACAAACAGTAGATTGCACGATTTATTGCCTGGCATATTTCGCTGCATCTCGTCAAGTACATACTGCAGAAATCACACAACGTAAAGTGAAATAACTATATAAATCCTTCAATCTGAAATATACACATATTCGCACAGTAATGTCGATTGTCTACCACGGTAATTTTAAACTGACTAACATGTCTTTCTGCTTGCACAATGCCGGCTTACTCAGGTTGATCACTATGACTTCAGCAACCCTTAACAACCGACTACTCTGTGTGTTGAACAACACACGGAAGGCGCTGTCTCTTTCAACCACATGACCACTCTCGAGCACGTGTCTCCCGACCGATGAAGCAGGACTGTTCCGGTGTGTCGGCCTGCCTAGGCTACCATCTTCTGTGTGTAGTATCTTGTCCACCCAGTTCGGAATGTGCTCCAACACCCTGTTATGTAACTGTCGCTCTGTTCTACCTATGTAGATGGCCTCGCACCTACATGTAAGTTGGTAAATACAATTCGATTTGGATAAATTCGATTTATCTCCAGATAATAGGCAATTTGAAGTATAATGTCCTGCCTATCAGAGGAGAAAATGTTAGTGATAACTCATACACTAGTTAATAATTTAGTGGCCTCCTAAGCATGACACCACTCTGTAGCCCATATAACTCATGTTACAATCATATGGTTTTGTGTCCTGAATGTGTTGGATGAAACAATAATTAATAATTTAGTACCCTTCTAAGCGTCTCGTAGCGGGCGAGAACTGGAAGCGGTTCTACCCCCGCCGGTGACTTGCGGGATAACTGAGCCGGCCGCTCAGAAAGCAATGGCAAACTACTGAGCGTAATCTTGACAAGAAATCAACAGACAGCTGAAAGATGCTGCTGTTGACAGCGATGTCCTGTAAAGGATATGCGAATTTAAAAAAAAAAAATCTTCTAAGCATGACACCAATATGTATTTCATGCCACTCATGTTACAGTCATATGGTTTTGTGTCCTGACTTGTGGTGGATGAAACACTAATTACTAATTTGGTGCACTCCTAAGCATGACACCCATCTGTTGTTCATGTCACTCATGTTACACTCATATAGTTTTATGTCCTAAAGTGTGTTGGAGGATAATGATTATAATGATGATGATGATGATGATGATGATGATGATGATGATGATGATGATGATGATGATGATGATGATGATGATGAAGTGAATGATGATTATGATGATCCTGATGATTATATGATTATTATTATGGTGATTATATGGTTATTATTATGGTGATGTTGATTATGATGATCATGATGATTATGAGGGTAACGGCATATTACATACATGGTGAAGAAGGGGGAAATACTTTTCTTCGAAGCATTGTGATTTAGAAGAAGTTACCTGAATGTTATACAGGAGAAGATACCACAATGTACTTATATGGTTTATAAACAAATACTCATTGCATGTAGCCGGCCTCCTGGCGTAGAGGTTAGCGACTTTTCTCCGTAATCTCGTATACTCTCGTAAGTAACGTGACGACGGTGAGAATTAGCAGTGGTTCGAATCGCGTCGGTAACTTACGGAGTATATGAGCCGGCCGCTCAGAAAGCAATGGCAAACTACTGAGCGTAATCTTGCCAAGAAATCAATCAGCTGAAAGATGCTGATGTTGACAGCGATGTTCTGTAAAGGATATGCAAAACATTAACATTGCATGTAGGAATGAATTACAAACCTTAATGTATGAGACTACCACAATGTAATTATATGGTCTATAAGCAAATATTCATTGCATTTAGGTATTAATTACAAACCTAATGTATGAGCCGCCACCATGTACTTGTATTGTTTATAAACAAATACTCATTGCATGTAGGAATGAATTATAACCTGAATGTATGAGAACCTTTTCTTTTAAATGGAAGGATATCTATGGAAAATAATTATGAACAAAAGGGAATGGAGGACATAGTTATCAAATTCTGAATAGATCAAGGTATTACTCAACCTAGAGACCATGATTGACAGCATGGGTGAAGATGACACTGCTTATCTGGTAGTCTAAACCTTGAGTGCCCTATAATGAAAGATTGAATGGAGAGTGACCAGTCATAGGTTTGATACTATTAGAGAACACCAAGACTCCCTTCCTCCCTTGTTTATGTTTCCCTAGGATCAACATTCACTTATCTATTTTCCTTGTTTTTTTTCTTGGAAGTTTTACAGTCTCACATTATAATGTTCATATTGATGATATCAGTAGATTTATGTTTGATGCTGGAATTTCAGGTATTTATTAGATCCATCTAGACCATCTAGGCCTGACATTTCTTTTTGAGTGAAGTACCTGGACAGAGTGATGCAGAACATTATTCCATAAAGTAACCACCTGCAAGCAGTTTCCTTAGCCCAGTAGGAAAGGTAACTTAGAGTACCCATAATTGCACTGGAGTGTAGTGAAACACAAACACTATCCTATACCCAGGAAAAAAAGTAACAGTCATTAGGAGGACTTAATCAACACAAGCTCAGGGTATTGATGGCATCAGGGATCCAGTCACCCTGAAGTTAAACAATATGTTACAAGCAGTTTCAGACACTGTATATCCCAATGTAATAACTTGAATTGTATTTGGTGACTATATGAACATATAGATATCCATAATACCATGTTTTGAATGGAATTGATGTGTTTATGTATTGAATGACCATAAATCATGTTTATATTTAATAAATTAGGAAAAGAGGTCAGTTCCTCCATTGAGTGTTTTCTTGTAGTGTCGTGTAGTTCAATAAGACACACCTTAGATATTAATTAATTAGCTGAGAGAGGAGAGGCAAGGAACCCCCAATAGGATATTGTTGGCCTTCAGGAATCTTTTCATTGTTTCCTGGAGAGATTCTTGGTTCTCTGAAACTCTAGATATTAAATCAAGCATTTGAGCCAGTGCTAGCTTAAATAATTATAACGGGCAGGATAACATTGGGAAAGAGGAACTTAGTATCCTTTATCTCTTTGGGGTTTACACAAACATATCCGACAAACCCCTATACCGATCAGTTAGATTAAAGTGTTGACTTCTCTTCCTTGACTTGGGGATGTAAATTACAAGTTCCTCTGATGTCGGAGTTGGTTAGCCTTATGGCGAGAGACACTGGTAATAGGGAAAGCTAATCCACACGCAAAATTTAGTGCAGTGCTACTGGAAGTAGTGTGTATGGACGACGCTCGAGTTCAAAGTGAGCGAGTGAAAAAAAAAACGGGAGAGTTGATTCAGAACACCAAAAACGGCGAGACATGGACGCCTACGCCAGCTGGCAGGGCACTTGATGATGATGAAAAGGAAAGTCATAAGGGATTTAAATAAAGCAAGGTTTGGGAAGAAAATGAGAAGCAGCCTCAACAACAACAACACAAAAAGTACAAGGTGGTGGTGGTGGTGGTTGTGGTAGTGATAATGATGTTGGTGGTGAATATGTTGGTGGTGATTGTAGTGGAGCAGAAGGGAGAGGCTGAGTAAGCGAAAGGAGAAGAAGAAAAGAACCAGCCAGCGGAAGAAGAAAAAGACTAAGAAGAGTAGGAGGGGAGGGTGGGAGCAGGAGGAAGGAGAGAAGGTGAAAGATGATGAGGGGTATGAGGTCGAAGAATAAGAAGGGCAGGAGGGAGAGAATAAGAAAAGAAGATTAAGGAAGCGGAGACGAAGGAGGAAGAAGAAGAAGAAGAAGAAGAAGAAGAAGAAGAAGAAGAAGAAGAAGAAGAGAAGAAGAAGAAGAAGAAGAAGAAGAAGAAGAAGAAGAACAACAACAACAACAACAACAACAACAACAACAACAACAAACAACAACAACAACAACAACAACAACAACAACAACAAGACGAAGAATTTAATAATAACATAAATAATATAGAACCAGTCGCGCACATTAGGAATCTCTTAATTCGACGAATGCGTAATGCTGAACACCATCAGCCAAAAATTTGTCGTTTCGCCGCATATTTTTAGAAAATGTTTAGCAGTTGTAGAAAGTGTGTGGGATTCTATGGGCTCCCACAGGGAGAACATTCAATCTTTAATCTTTACACCATTATGTGCATGCCAATGACAGATGCCATACGACTCCCCATTCTGCTCGTCATTTTGCAGGTCCTTCTGTTGCAGAAAACCAGCCATATGTTAGGCAGAGTGGGCAAATGACTTTTAAAGTATCTCCACCGTGTTGGCTGAGGGGTGGATTTTGAATCAGATTATGCGGAATCTCTGGATGAGTATGGGTGGTGGGGTTGATGTGTTATGAATAGTCTTGCGGCGTGCATACAACGCCGTGTATTGTTGTTTGTGCTTCGAAGAATCATCAGTCTGGTTTGTATGATCGCAAGATGGGGTATAACTATTCAATTCTGGCTCAGCTATTCCCAGAAGTGAATTTGTCTACCAATCTTCCAGAAAAATATAAAATCAAAACAGAAAAATATACTCGTTTTGCCGGAATTGTGAACATCATGAGATAGCTAAAGTCTGCAGACTAAAGGAGCTTTGAAGGGGTAGTGACATGGGGCTGGTGGGATAAAATACGTTGCTGCAAATTATATGGGATTGTGAAACTGCAGTCGCGTGAGAATCTGGCCAGGTAATACGTTTGCAAAGAACCAGATGTTTTCACCTAGTGAGAAATCAACAGGGCAATAAAAATGAATTATGATCAACACAAACAACGGTTGGGATCGCTGTGGTAGGGCGATAACACTCTCACCACCGTTCATGGCTTCCTGACATTCAATTCCTCGGTATAAAGCCGCATTACGCTTTTCCTTACTCAACTACATTGTGTGCATGTAAGTATGTACCTAGTATCACTCTCTTCTGCCGTTCAAAACTCTGTGGAACATAGGCACTTAACCGACTCACGCCTCACTCGTTGTAGACTTAGTCATAGCTTGGATTTTACAACTAAATTGTCCTGGGGGATGAGGTACCCAGTATCACGTCCCACTCTTTGTAGACTTCTTCATCATTGCTTGGATTTTACAACTAAATTGTCCTGGGAGATGAAGTAGCCAGTTTCGTGCCAACCTTCATTAGCTACATCTAATGGCATGCAGTAGTAGGATACATTGTTACTATTCGTTATTTCCACTATAAACCCCGATAAGACACGGGATTATGTGTTTGAATAGCTATGTCTTATTTTTCCATGCCCAGTATCCACACTCTACTAATGAAGAATCAGATTCGCTGAACTGGTCACTTGACTCGCGTGCGAGGTCACAGGCTCCCTAAAAGATTTTTTTGTTTTTCTAGTTTTAACAACTAGTTGCGCTGAAGCTGGACAGACAAACTACTGCAGGAAATCCTTCTCCTGAAACGTCAAGCATTCTTTGCCAACATCGTCAAAGAACATTTCGAGTCAAAATAGGTCTTACCAGCCATCTTAGAACTCACGTCTCCAAACTTTCAACCCCACTGGATGAAATGAATGGTCATCATCATTCTTGATGGACAAACACCACCATGACTTATTTCACTCTACAATGGGGTACAATGAAACATCAAGGAATAAATATTGAAGAAATCTGAGTAAATATCTAGTACCCATTTCATGATCTAGGATAGACGTCATGGCCTGTGTTTTGTGGGAAACCCAGTCACTATTGAGTACGGAACACTGGGTCATTATTATGGTAGCAAATTTAACAACATCAAGGCCACATACAAATAGATAATATGACCATTAAAAGAACAGAAACATACACATACCTGGGTACAATCTTCCATTGCTCCAACATAATAAGGGAAGAAATACTATGCACTACAACATCTGCTAAAATCAAATGCGCTATCTCGTAACACCAAGATCACAATATACAAAACACTGATTAGACCAGTTGTGCTGTATGGCTCTGAAACCTGGAGTACAACTAAAGGAGACGAAGCCTTGTTACAAACCTTTGAGAACAAAGTCTTAAGACGCATCTTTGGGCCCATTAGGGATACACAAAGTGGGGAGTGGAAAAGAAGAAGCAACAAAGACATTTATGATCTGTTTAAGCCCCGCAAATCACTGGTATCATGAAGGTTAATAGACTGCAATGGCTGGGTCACATAGAAAGAATGGAAGATAATAGGGAAACAAAACTCTCTTACACTCAAGAAATAAATGACAGTAGACCCCGAGGAAGACGGTGGAGATATAATATACATACAGACCTACAAGCACTTGGAATCAGCGACTGGCAAGAGAAGGTCAACCAGAGAGACGAATGGAGACGGCTTGTATCTGCAGCAAAGAACCTCAATGGCTCGGAATGCTGAAGAAGAAGAAGAAGAAGAAGAAGAAGAAGAAGAAGAAGAAGAAGAAGAAGAAGAAGAAGAAGAAGAAGAAGAAGAAGAAGAAGAAGAAGAAGAAGAAGAAGAAGAAGAAGAAGAAGAAGAAGAAGAAGAAGGTTACCGATGGCAAGTAAGATGTAAATTCAAGGTAATTTCTGAGTGGCAGTAAGTTAGTGTCATCATTTCAAATATGCTGCCTCACAGGGCAGTGGAATTGGCCAATGATCATGTGATGAGAACGACATTCTGCAATATAGTTGTTACCTGCCGATTCTTCCTATCTCTTTCTAACAAAGAAAATGTCCAAAATGACAATGTGGAGAGTAGAAGGAATGCCGCAATCTGATTTTGAATCGGTGACAATAGTCAGAATGTTCAAGCACTCTAGGCCCTCTAGCGCCTGACCTATTATTTGGACCTTCACACATTGAGTTTCTTCTTCTGCTGCTGCCGCCAATTCCTCAATGAAGCGTAGCCCTCAATCTACTCACGCCAAACCCGTTGTTGGCTTATTGACTTGTAGAATGTTGGATTTTGCGGCTAAAGTTATCTGCGGACTGAGGTAGCCAGTCTCGTATCAACCCCCCATTATCATCTCCTACGACATGCTGGGTAGGTCACAGTGTCTCTGCTCTGTGCTACCCGTAAGGCTGCTGGTAACACACGGGATACACAGTGAGTTCAGGGGTCACATGTTTTATATCACCGAATGCTTTGGCGCTAACCAGAAAGAAGAAGACACTTATCTTGAAAACGTTAATTAAAGCAATCCTTGGCAAAGGTATTCAACCTCTAGAACAAAAATGTTCTCACGCTTCCTAATAACACACGAAAGAAAACAAAACTTCAAACACTAAGGGGAAAGATCATGTAGAAATTCAAGTTTCATGCTTCTTGTGAATGCTAAAATTTTAAAATAAAATAATAATGACAATAATTTTTTAAAAGCAATGAAACAGACAAATTCATTTTAAATATGAGAAACAGATTTACAGCCCTGGGGAAATGCACAGAGAAAACACGGATGATCGGTGACACAAGTTCCAGAAACATTAGAAAACATGGCGAGTTTTATCTGAGCGGCACAAATATAAGCCTCAGACATGTAAAATTGTGTACAAGAAGTGGGAAAGAATAATTTACCCAGAACATGGTCTCAATCTTCAGCCAGATGTGTGGCCAGGACATTATGTAGTATAATGTTCATAACATATACCCATGTCATCCTCTCATCATCGTCATGTTCCATGCCAATAAGCGTGAACGGTCATAGTTCGCCATCTGGCACGATCACCGACCGGTCAAGAATCAGGTCTGTGTTTGGTGTTGTTTATTTATCTCTCTGCCTTACTTTTGTTCTTTTACAGTCAAGCTTGCTAGTTGTCACCAAGTTTTCTAGCTTATTTATCCTCAAAAGATACCCCCAAACATTTATCTTCCTCTACGAGTAAATTAACAAAAGCGGAAAGTGAATTTTTTTTTACTGTTTTCATGGTTTCTTGTAGGACCAGCTCAATAGCTTTTGTCTTTCCATGATAATCTTTGCATTTTCCTCAGAAACCACACTTCCACTGCCGTTAGATGTTTCAGTTAATTCTGTGTTGTATTAACTTTGTTTGATATGGAATAGAGAGAAAAAGCAGCGGATGCAGCAGGATATAACAATATGAAATGGAAACAAATAGGTATTTTAAACTGCTTGAAGAGTTGTTTGAAGAGTAGCCTACCAAATGTGATAATGTCAGATATGTGTCAGTTTTTTTTTTTTTAAAGACGCATTTTAGTGTACTAATTTCAGCAGAAATTGAGTTAATATTCGCTTAATGTAGCATTCTTAACTTCGCTTTGGGTAAATTTCGGTAAAAGACCATATTCTGCGCCTTGAGGTGCATTTGACATATGGTGCTCGCCACACATTTGTAATACCAATCGGCATTCGATGAATGATGTGGTCAGTATGACACTACATCCTTTACTTTCACAACATTTCCCGGCACCCATTTTAGTTTCGGAGCCAAGTTTTAAAAAATCTCCCACCTCGAGAGGGAGATTCAAAATTCAAACACACGGCCACCTGACATGGCCACTGTGCTACCACGGCTACCTTCGACCCAAGGCATAGAGTATTTACTGGAAACCCCATATGAACTCACTGTTATTGTTATTTCGCACCACGTGCCATCGATTCCACCTTGTCGTGGTGGGGGAGCTTGAGTTTCTCAATGACCCTGAGAGCTATGCCGGCGGTAGCGTAGCTACCAGCAGGGCCTCTCAAGCCGGACAGGTCAAAGGGTAGAGAACAGACAAAGAGAAACACCCTGGTCCTCCAGGTTGGGGGATTGAAGCGTGGGATTAACATCCCCATCTTTGTAAAAACTATTTTGTTACGAAACAGATAAATAAGCCTCGAATTCGGACTGACTTATTTGGACAACGATCTCGGAACGTTAAAGGACTCTTGAAATTTGGAACATGGAATGTACGGACACTATATCGAGCTGGAGCGGCTGAAGAACTAACCCGGGAGCTGGTTGAATATCAAATGGGTATAACAGCAATTCAAGAAATAAGGTGGCCAGGAGAGGGTACTTTAGAGCAAAATGGAATGATTGTAATATATGGAGGAAACACCCAAAATAAACACGAATTAGGAACAGGTTTGTCATAAAAAAAAGAGCTATGGGGGAACGTTCTAAATTTTAAATCTGTTAATGACAGAATTAGCAAATTACGAATAAAAGGTAAATGGAAAAATATAACGATGATTAATGTACATGCACCTACTGAAGAGAAAGAAGATGACGTTAAAGAAGACTTTTATAATGATTTGGAAGATGTCATAGAAGAAACCCCCAAACAGGACATGCTGATTGTGCTGGGAGACTTCAATGCAAAAATAGGTAGAGAGCAAGCTCATAAAAAAGTGGCCGGTATGGAAAGCCTACATAAAACTTCAAATGATAATGGATGGAGAGTCATCAACCTGGCAGAAGCCAAAGGACTGCAGATTAGCAGTACCAAATTACAAAGAAAGGATATCCACAAACAAACTTGGAAATCATGTGACAAGAGAACCTATAATCAAATAGATCACATTTTAATGAACAACAGAAATGCATCAAACATACAACAAGTTAGAAGTTATAAGAGGAGCTGAGTGCCACAGCGACCACTTCCTCGTTGGAGCAAAATTTAAAATAAAACTTAAGAGAGCTTTCTATGTTAAACTACAAAGGTTACACCCAACATGTAAACCCAACATGTAACAGAGAAAAACTACAAGAAATTACAGTCAAAGAGAAATTTACAGATGAAATAAAATGTAAACTTGAAACTCTGCAAAACCCGTTGGAAGAAAGCGTTGACCAAACTTGGTTGAACATCAAGAATACAATTCAATATACCACAGAAGAATGTCTCGGTGTGTTAACCACGCATAGAAAGAACAGATGGTTCAATCAAAAATGTGAAGAAGCATTCATTAGGAAGAAGAATGCCAGACATGTATGGTTAAATGACATCAACAACATCCAAAAGGAAGAGCAATATAGAAATGAACGTAAAAAGGCTACAAAATTAGTTCGACAGCAGAAGCGAGAATATACGAGTAATATAATCAAAGATATGGAAACTAATCACCAGAAAAACGAATCCAGAAAGTTTTTTAAAGAACTGAAGTTAATGAAATGAGGGCACCAACATAACACGTATGGTTTAAAAGACAAAAATGGGAATATGATAAATACCAATGAGGAAATGTGCAACACATGGAAAGAATATTTTGGTGAATTACTAAATTGTGAAGCTCCAGGTAACACTTTCCCACAGGAAGAGGTTCTAATGTGTGAACCACAAATTGAAGAACCTGCATTTGAAGAAATCCTATATGTAATCACACGACTTAAAAACAATAAGGCAACTGGGGCTGATGGAATTGCTGCTGAATTTATAAAGGCAGGTGGCCATGCATTGCATCTAAAGCTATATGAACTAATAATAAAAATCTGGAGGACAGAAGAATTACCCCATGACTGGAAAGAGTCATTATTGATACCTATCTTTAAGAAAGGAGACAAGTTCCAATTATAGAGGAATATCACTACTGTCCACAAGCTATAAGATACTATCAGCAGTATTACTAATAGACTAAAACCATATTCAGAAGACATATTAGGTGACTACCAGGCAGGGTTTTAGACAAAACAGATCAACAATAGATCAGATATTTATCTTACGACAAATAGCCGAGAAAAAGTTGGGAATATAAAAGAGATCTCCATAACATTTTTGTGGATTTTAAAAAGGCTTATGATAGTGTCCATAGGAATAGTCTATGGAATGCTATGCAGGAATTTGGAATACCAAGGAAGTTAATCAACATGACCAGACTATGCATGGAAGATACTTATAATATAGTAACATATAAAGGTAGGAAATCAGACCCTTTCCAAATAACATCTGGCTTGAAACAGGGTGATGCACTATCGCCGCTCCTTTTCAATATGGCTTTAGAGAAAGTTGTAAGGAAGGTAAAGGAGGAATGTAATATTGGAGGAACATCCAAGCTGCTTGGTTATGCAGATGATATAGATATTATAGGGGAAAATGAACAAAAGACATTGGAAATATTGACTCACTTAAAGGAAAAAGCCCAAAAGATTCTCTTGGGGCTGGTATCAACAGATAAGACAGAATATATGGTAATTTCAAGAGAAGGAATGGCTAAAATCTCTGGCCACATACAAATAGATAATATGACCATTAAAAGAACGGAAACATACAAATACCTGGGTACAATCTTCAACTGCTCCAACATCATAAAGGAAGAAATACAAACTAGAATCAATCCTGGAAATAAGATATACTATGCACTACAACATCTACTAAAATCAAATGCGCTATCTCGTAACACCAAAATCACACTCCCGTGTGTTGCCGGGGCCATAAGGGAAGCAAAGAATAGCAACACTGTAGCCTACCACGCATGTCATAAGAAGCGATTAAGGAGGCTTGATGGTTCCGTCGCCCTGCTACTGAGTGAGTGCGTGGTGCGACACTGTGAGCTGTGAGTTTCGTGTGGAGTGCTTTTGAATCTGCCCAAGTTATTTTTGGAACGTGACTGCATGTTCGGAGCGATGGCAGGTGGCTATGTCCCAGAGTTGACCGGTTTTTGCCTTATGGAGAAATGCGTGGATGCTGGGCTTCTGGCTGACTGCCACTGCCATCGGTGATGAACTGTATTTTCGTGTACTGTGAGGGTGAACATCTAGGAAACATCCAGATAGGAAAATGACTGCCGATTCCATCCGAGATGAATTGGATGTTTCGTGGAGGACTGGTGTGTTGACATTCTGGCGGCGGCATTATGCACAGTGTATCTGTGCGGGCTGTTGTTTGTCAAGACTCCTGTCTTTTCCACTTTTCACATTGGGCAGTGGGGAGCGTTTTGTGTGATATTCACTGGCACAGTAACGGAGCAAAATGGGGACGACCCGTTGCTGTGAAGTTGGAACTGCGACTAACTAACTAACTAACCAAAATCACAATATACAAAACACTGATCAGACCAGTTGTGCAGTATGGCTCTGAAACTTGGAGTACAACGAAAGGAGACGAAGCCTTGTTACAAACCTTTGAGAACAAAGTTTTAAGACACATCTTTGGACCCATTAGGGATACACAAAGTGGAGAGTGGAAAAGAAGAAGTAACAAAGACATGATATGTTTAAGTCCCCGCTAATCACTGGTATCATGAAGGCTAATAGACTACAATGGCTGAGGCACATAGAAAGAATGGAAGATAATAGGGAAACAAAACTCGCTTACACTAGGGAAATAAATTACCATAGACCCCGAGGTAGACCAAGAAGACGGTGGAGAGATAATATATATACAGACCTACAAGCACTTGGAATCAACGACTGGCAAGAGAAGGTCAACCAGAGAGACGAATGGAGACGGCTTGTATCTGCAGCAAAGAACCTCAATGGCTCGGAATGCTGAAGAAGAAGACCACGTGCCATCTCTATGTAGCTATACTATTTACATGGACTGTCTCACTATCTTGAGAACAGTTTTCGAGATGGCAAAGACCTATGAAGTATCCCAAACGTGGCACTAGAGAAGATTCTGTCGACCAGTTAAGAACTTAGTTTGTCTGTCTTCAGAAAGTTGCTTCTTTTCTATGTATCTCCAAAATGTGCTTACACACGGAAACCGTGATATGCGGCACGGAAGATTGTTTTAGTTGTTCACTCCTGGATCATTACACCTGTCGAAATCTTTATTGTACTGGGTATCAGCGGCATTCTACAGTGATAGAAAAAGGTTTGGCCAACATGGCTGACGGGCATGATTGTCAGTATTGCTAATGTTGAAAGAAAAAGAAACTGTTGATAATCTCAATGTAGTTTCTTACCGTTGTCTTTGCGCGAACTTAATGAGCTCCAAGATTTGAACCTACAATGGACACAGTAACTAGTAGTGTACTTCGACATACGGCTGGTCATAGCTGCCAATTTCTGTTTCCAATGTGCCCACTGTATTTAACGTCTTTCCTTGTGTTTTCTATCTGTGCTCATATACATCTGTTATTTGAAAGGTTTTCCTCCTCAGTAGTTGATATTTACAGTTGTCCATTCCGATTGTATACATATTAAATAATTTCCTTAACTTCATTGAACTGAATCCCTACAGATGTCCACAATTCATAAAGTTATTCCACAGGATGTTCACTCACGTTATGAGACAGTGTACAGCCAATGTAGTGTGTCCTATTAGCCAATGTAGTGTGTCCCATTAGCTAATGTAGTGTGTAAAAAAATGTAGTGTGTCCCGTTAGCCAATGCAGTGTGTCCCATTAGCCAATGTTATGTGTCCCATTAGCCAATGTAGTGTGTCCCATTCTAGATATTCTTTCAGTGACATTTTCAGGTGACATTAGATGATGCATATATTGTCGATGAGGAAGATAGTTTGTTGTTAGAGTGGTGATGTTAACCAATCTGTCAGCCTCATGAAAGGCAATGAGCTCGGCTCGACAGATGGTGATGGAAAACCCAGCTGGCAAGAGAGTCCTAGAGTACTGTAATATATTGAGCTGACATTCACTTATTCTATATCAAACAGATCACCTGACACTGATCAGTTATTTCCTACAAGAACAAAATACCTCTAATTTTCTCAAAGTGGGTGATGTAAGCATAAATATAAAGGGAGTTAGTTCCTTGGATACAGAATGTATTTCAACATTTTCATTACGACACTCGTATCATTGCTGGTGTGTTCGTTTTTATTTTTTTACACGGGTTGAAAAACAAAGCATACATAGTTGCCACAGTGTACAGGCCAAGATGTTGTTTTTTTAAATCATCGAGCCTCACCGAGACAGACATTTCAGCTTCTCAGCCAGCTGCTCCTTCATAGACTGAGTCAAGAAAATTAAAACTATGAAAATGTGGTCTCTGTTCAGTGTATGATGAATTGCTTGGTACTAAATGAATGAAATTATGTAAGCATACAGCTGTTATATCAGAACCTGGGGGTGTCTTTATTTGGTGATGAAGATTTTTCTTTTCAAATTTTCTCTCCTTCTATCTTGTCATCAAGCATTATATTATATTTGTCGTCTCAGCGGTTGAAAGAACGTTATTCAAATACTAGTAACAATTGGTATTATTTCTAGTAGTTCTGTACTGAAAACTTCCATCCCATTGAAGCTATGACTACAAAAAGCTATTGTCAGCACCAAGGAAATAACTCCATGCTCTTCCAAAATGATAAAAACATTTAAATATTTGTTTTTAAAAACTGGGTGTCTGCATATCGAAGTTATTAAGCTGATTGTCTCACACTCTGGGTTTGTTTTCAGACTGCATCATTCAGACTACGAGCAATTTATGCAGAGACCCGTGGGAATTACTGCTTGGTGGGATGCTCTCGGAGGGTGGCTTGCAGTTCTGTAGAGAGAGAGATCAAGCTAGATGGGGTAAAACCTGTTACAATGAAGTCAACCCTCTCACTATGTGCCTCGCTGTTCTGTAAAGAGACCACGCTAGATGGGGTATAACCTGTTACAATGAAGCCAACCCTCTCACTATGTGCCTCACTGTTCAGTAGAGAGAGACCGTGTCAGATGGGGTATAACCTGTTACAATGAAGTCAACCCTCTCACTATGTGCCTCGCTGTTCTGTACAGAGACCATGCTAGATGGGGTATAACATGTTACAATGAAGTCAATCCTCTTCTTTTTAACCATTTAAAACATGTGATATACGAAGGGGTTTCAAAAGAAAACCTTAAAAGTGTGATAGAAATTATAATAACCATGCCATGTCTTGTAACCTGTCAATACTGTTTAAGAAGAACACGGCAACATCATGTGGACAGTTTAAATATCGCCACCCCACTTTTGACATGCACCAAAGAAGAGTAGCATTCTGTTATCTATTTTTTTATCAGTTAGGGGGTGGAACCTATAGAAATTCATCAGTGAATAGAGGTCCAGTATGGAGATGTATTCCTGTCAGTCCAGCAAGTGTACGAGTGGAGTAGGAAGTTTCAAAATGGCATGACTTCTGTTGACAGACTGTTCACGACGGGTCAGGCACACCAAGTAGTGACCCCCATGGTCGATTGCAGCTGTTGAAGGCCTTGTACAGGAAAACTGCCAACTGACTGAGAGTGACATTGCCACACATCTTGACATCAGTTAAGGTTCAGCCCACCACATCATTCCTGACAGTACTGCAAAGTGTTTGCAAGGTGGGTTCCATGGCAGCTTACTCCAGAATTAAAATGACGACGCATTGATGTTTGTCAAGAACTTTTGCAGTGCTTTAAAGCAGAAGGTGATGGTTTCCTATCAAGAATTGTTACTGGAAATGAAACTATGTTCATTACCACGAGTAAGAAACGAAGAGAGCGAGCAAGGAATGACGCCATCTCTCCTCACTGAAACCAAAGAAGTTTCGCAAACAGCCATCTGCAGGTAAGGTTATGCCGACTCTCATTTGGGATGAATGAGGTGTTATTTTTAAGCACTACATGCCAAAAGAGATAACTGTCACCAGTAATACATATACATATCATCTCAGGAATCCTCTTCGACCCGCAATCAAATCCAAATGACGTAAACTTCTGAGTACAGGTGTCCTTTTACAACATGACAATGCTCGACCCCATACAACAGTTGAAACCATCAAAGACCTCCACTTTCAGTGTGTACCACATCCCCTGTTATTGGGAGGAAAGACTCTTTTGGTCCGATGGAGAGGTGCAGCAGGTGGTACATGAGTGGTTACACAGACAACCAAGAGCATTTTTTTCTACAGGAATCCAAGCACTTTATCTGCGCTGGAGGAATTGCAATGAATGCAGTGGTGACTACATCAAAAAATGGTACATCTTGTTCTTTACTTTTTCATAATATATTCACCAAAATAAACATTTAAAGTTTTCATTTGAAGCCCACTTGTACAAGTTAATTGTTCAATGTAATGAGTTCTTTTGGTAATGATGTGTCATAAAAATAAAGTGTGAGAGTGTCATAACAGTTCAATGATCAGTTGCAGTGCTGTAGTATGAGATAAACATTGTGAACATTTGTTTGTGTTGAACATATCTCTTGGCTGTTAATTCTTCTTCTTCTTCTCCTTTCATCCAGTTGTTTTTTTTTTCCGGACAGTGATTGCATTGTGCCTGTTTACAGCAGAGCTGCGTTCTTGCACCGTTAGGCCAACACATCCAACTTCTGTGGGCATTTGTTGACCGGGTTAATCTTCCCAGGGTAATTCTTGCTAAAATCGTCATTATCATCAAGTATTTATGCCTTTAGGCTAGCCATGAAGGTTCTCATAATTTCATTTCACAATAAAGCTGTCTGTCTTGTGCTGCTCTCATTAAGTGCATTCATATCTGCATTGATATATCTTTGCGTATCTCTTTCATAAATGCTAACCCTTCCTCTTTGTTTCCCAGTATTTTTCCCTCAATGACTCTGTTGTTCACATAACACAAACAAATGGGGAAAAGACACAGAACTGTCAACTTAGAATACACAAGGAAAGAGGAGCTTTCATGGCACTGGGAAACTTCTGGAAGTCACACAAAAATTAAAACTAGCACCAAACTTTGAATATTTAACTCTAATGTTACGTCAAGAGCTGAATATTGAAGAGGGTTGGCTATTAGAGACGATAAAACAAAGACAATTAATGTACTTTTGGTCACTTGAAACGTCATGAGAGTTTGGAAAGAACAAGGAGGTGTATATGCCTGGGAAGAGAAGAGGAGGAAGGCCAAAGAGAAGAATGGATGCAGGATGTGGTGGATGATCTCCAGATGATTGTATCGGAAACGAGACATCTTTTTTTTATTTAAAGCGGGACATCTTGTTTGTGATCGAAAAGTTTTCCGGAAAATTGTTATGGGAGCTAGGTTCTGCAAAGGACGTGCTACTGAATGAATGAATGTTACATCAGTTCTGCTATACTGATCAGAAACATGGAGAACGACTAAAACAATAACAAATAAACTACAAACAGTTCATTACCTCACGTCTGCGCAGGGAGAGAACTAAACATTCCAGATAACCAAGGGGTATAGGAGAGATGCATGTTTAATTATCAGGCTCTATCTCTCTCTCACAGAGAGAGAGAGACAGAGAGAGAGAGAGAGAGAGAGAGAGAGAGAGAGAGAGAGAGAGAGAGAAAAAGAGAGAGAGAGACAAGACAGAGAGGGGGAGAGACAAGACAGAGAGGGGGAGAGAGAGAGAGATATGCACACTTAATTCCAATATTAGTTTGAGCACAAAGATTTCAGATGGTTTACGCATGAAGAACTATCAAAACCATAAGATGTGGAATACGACAAGGTTATGTCCTGTCCCCTCTCTTGTTCATAACCTATATAAACATATGTAAAGAAACCAGCCAAACAGAGACCGCAAGAACACTGCATGATGAACAGAAGAACCATCAGCAAAAAACAATCTATGGTAACACAAAATACAACTATGGTGTTTGTCATTTTAATTATAGCAAGCGAAGAGTCCATTACAACATTATCTTGCTCGCATCCACAATTTTCTTCTTTTTTTCCTTGACAGCTTTCTTTGCCTTGGTGTTGGTTTGCACTTCGTCTTGCAGCTGACTGAAAAATGATGATGAAGACATTTTCTTCTGCTCACCCTGGGGAAAAGTTTTTAAAGTGTTATTTTTTGTTTACGCAAGTGAAGACAAGAAGAATCCTATAGCATAAATAAATGTCTTAGCTAGCTCATGCCTTCTCTTCCAGGAACCATGCCTTTCAACTCTGCTCTTTCTAACCCATTATGACATTTTTTTTTTGGCGCTCACTTGCTTTGAACTCAAACGTAACCCATAAACACTACGTCTAGTGGTGCTGAACTGAATTTTGCATGTGGATTAGCTTTCCCTATTAACAGCGTCCCTCACCATCAGGCGAACCCACTCCGACTTCAGAGGTACTTGTAATTTACGTCCCCAAGTCAAGGACGATAAGTCAACATTTTAGTCCAACTGTCCGGTGTAGGGGTTGAACGAAGATAGGTCAACATTTTAGTCCAACTGTCCGGTGTAGGAGTTGAACCCCTTACCTCGGCGTCAGCACACCGGATGTTTAAGAACACGTGCTGACATACCATTGCAACATTTAATATGGCCAAATTTCCCCAGTTTCTGAGACATGATGAGGTTTATAGGTCAATTTTCTTTGCTGTTCAGATCTTGTAAAATGTCAACATTTTGTTGCATTTTCTTGATCCAGGGTATTCTAACAATTGATCTATAAAAAGGTTCAATTTTCTTCTTCAGTCTTTGTGAAATGGCCCATGATAGACATTAGTACTGTCCCCACAGGAAAGATGCATGCTTTCACAATTTTTATTATCTGTTTTTGGTGTTGTAACATTGGTTCATCATGTTTAAGAATTTGTATCTGTTGCAAGTAAAATACAAATCTCAACCTGTAACTGCGTGGAGACTACCCTGGGTCAAGTGGCATTTCTGTCAGCAACACCAGCGATGATACAAATGCCTTACCTAATTTGGTGCTGAAGGATAATATACTGCCAAATATGACATCCTATTTGGACAGAAGGACAATATACCACCATACTAGGGCCACCGTGTTATGTTTTATTTCATGGTATCTTCCAGAACTTCAATGCTCAGTGAATGGAAATTGACATGATAATACTAGTTCATTTGATTGTGTACCATGTTTGGTTCAAACCTACCTTTTTGTTTGCAAATGAATCAGTCAATGATGACAGTTTTCACTCAAAATTTTCTGTATAATTAATGAGTTCAAATTCAAAACAAAATTAAATGGTTTCTTTACTATTATCTTCTGGTTGCTTAATACACATGGAGATTGTATGTAAATGTTGAGTTTGATATGTGGACCTGTTATGATCGTTAGATGGTTCCAGGAGATATGTAGTCTGTGGTTTAGATTTTGTTGCAGCTGTAATCCTAGTTTATTTGGAAGAAGTGCCCTTTCTTAATGCTATTCATTCCCAAGTTTACAAAGGAGAAAAGTATCTGCTTCATCAGATTACCAACTACATTCAGCTAACTGTTGCAGACACAGCTGTAATGAAAAGCAGCAGATTGTTGAGTTGTGACTGAAAAGTTCTTTAAGATAATTTGTCTAGAATAAATTCCAAAGGCCTATCAGTCAATTCAAATTTATTGAAATCTGCAAGCATGTACATGTGGAGGGTGCCCGACCACAAAGACTAAATAGCAAGACAAATAAATATGCGCTTGTCATGCAGATATATTTGCAAATTTATCAACTGCAATTGTAGTTTACACTTCTTACAAGGCAGCGAAATAAAAGAACAGGAAACCACAGCAACGGACAACATATATACCTTTATCAATGTGATATTTCTGTCCATTTTACTCATCTGCTCCAACTGTTTGAGCGCTTTCTCTTTGCTGTATTTGTTTCCAAGTCCAGGTTTTAATTTCGCCACAACCTTCTCCCGGGCTTCCTTGGCCTTTTTCCGTTCACGTTTATCCATCTTTTTCTGCCGACGAGCTCTCTTTTTATCGGTTGATGACATTTCATCAGTTGCCTTTATGTCTCCTTTTTTCTTTTCCTGCAGAAAAAACAACAAAACTCAATTAGTAGTTCAGAAACCTATGCACAGTCTACATCTAGTTCTTCAACTATGAAGTGTCCACATAACTGTAAACTGACAGTTGAAGTATTTTCGTGACCTGGTGACACATTACAGGTTTTACAGGGTTACAACAAATCAGTAGCTTATGAATGGCACTGGACAACATGAGAAGACAACTTTTACCCTTTGTTGTTTTCACCTAACAAAATGCCAATGCTGTTTGTGACATGTTATTTCCACTGTAATTAAATGTCAATGATGTATGAGATATACCTCTTGGAGGTAGTCTTATTACAAGACCAAACCATATGACTGGCTGTCTTTTGGTAAAATTCACTGCTAACATTTGTTCCGGGACAATTTCTGGTCTTTCTTTTCTTGTTGATCCATTCAACATCAGGCTAGGAAGGGATTTTCTGGTTTCTGCTTTTCCACTGATCCATCACTTGCAGGGTTTGCCTCTTGCTGTTTCTAATGTATCTACTTTCAATGCTACTTGTAGGTAGCATTATTAATTGACTGAATCATCAGACAGTCTTTCGATAAAATCCATTGCTGACACTGTGCCTCTTTCTCATCATCCAGGTCTTATCCTGTGTAGAACCTGGCTTCAAAAACGGTCTTTCAAAAACCCTCACTATCAAAATCCCCCATAAGTCTGTTAAGTCCTCTCTATCACATAACCCCATAAGTCTTTTGAAATGCCTCTCATCCCCAGAGTGCAGTCTTTCAAAATTCCTCCCTATCATATACCCCCATAAGTTTGTCTAATTTCATCGTGATCTACCACATCCTGAACCCATCTCTGCTGGAGTCTTCCTTTTCTATTTCCATGGAACACTCTCCACAACCGCCTCCATCTAGACGATATTTCTGATCATGTCTGTTTTAGTCACTTTATGTATTTTTCACAATTATTGCTTCTCTGTTGTTACAATTCGTATCCCTTGATATCCTGTCAAGTTCTGACACTAGAAGCACCATGTTGCAGGAAGCTGTGTTAAACATGGCACTATCTATTGGCAAACACCAAATACACTCAGCCATAAACTAAAAATCAACCAGAATCAACTTTTGATTACCTCATATGTGTCCAGTGTTTCGCACTTTAACACAAGCAATGGGGTATTGTTTAGAACTGAATACAATTTACAGCTGGGCGTAATTAATAACTATAATGTTATCAACAAAATATAGGATGCAAATGCGTAATTTCAAAGCTTTCTTTTAAAAATCCCATAATACTCATTTGTGAGTTGCAGACTTGCCCTGACAGATGTGATCATTACATGGTCTTCTAATGCTCCCTATCTTTAATAAACAGAAAGAAAGGTACCTTTTCACACACCTTGAAATTTATTGGGTATGTTACTGGCCCCATATTTGTCTAGATTAATCAGCACTCGATAAACGATATGGTGAATATCATGCTAGCTTTCTTTAATTTTTTTATTTCCACATAATCTCAAAATTATTAAGAAATACATTTTTCTTGTCTCCAGTTTCTTTAAAATTTAATAACAATTTGTTATTATTATTTCATATACATTTATAAATTGTATGAAATATATATATGATTGTAATCTTACATAAACTTCCTCAGGAGCCAATAGATCAGAATCGGCTGTTGCAATTGGTGCTACTTCTTCCATGGTAATTGCTGGTGTGTTGACAATGATCTTGACTTCTGTACCAGGCTGTTGACAGAGAGCAAACAAGCAATGGAAACAATCTGAAAGTCATGATTTACTACTAAGCCTTTCTAATCTACATTATTACTGAATTATTCCTTCAAAAATCCATGGTGATTATTTCATAGACTGAAAAATAAAAATAGTTAGTTGCACATCCTTTCCAGAACGTAGCAGTCAACCCCAGCATTTTATTTGAGCTGTTTGTGATTCCTGGCAAGTTTACATAAAGTAGTTTGCCATTGTTTCTGAACGACCGACATTCATACCATTGTATGGAAACCAATGCAAGGCAGACTGATTCCAAATTGCCCACAGCTGTTTCAAGCACGGTATGCTGGACTACAAATTGCATTCATAATCCTTTCACTACAGACCCGCCACAGACTAAAAGCAATCTATTAAAAAACAATAACTGGAAAATATTTTGCTTTCTTTATGCAAAGTGCCAGGGAAACATGTTTCGCATGTATGTTAATGGGGCCCTTAGTGAAAACAAAGAATAGTGACACTGTAACCTGTCGTGCATTTTATAAAAGGCAACTTCAACGGATTTTGCCTGGGATTGGCTACTTTATCCTGGAGAAAACTTCAGCTGCAAAAGCTAACTAACAATGACCAAGTCTAAAGATCAGAAAAATTACAAACTCAACCAATCAAGGGGTATGGGGGAATCTTCTAGAACAGTGGTTCTCAACCTTTTTTGGTCCATGCCCCCCTCTACCATATGTTCAGAACGTCATTTCCCCCCCCCCCTCCACCCTTACACAGAATACATAAAAATGGAAGCTAAATTTAATAACATACTAGAACAAGTCTAGACATCTACATAAAATGTGATTTGCGGGTCTGCTTACGTTATAAAACAAACTTCATTAGGGCGAGAAGTACAGAACCGTAATATATAGAGGGAAAAACAATATCAAGTATCTGGTTCTTGTATTAATGCGATCTTGAAATAATCTTAATCCCCCCCCCCCCCCCTGGAAACCCTAAAATTCCCCCCTGGGGGAGGGGGGGGGAATTCCCCACCGGTTGAGAACCACTGTTCTAGAAAAAGTATGAAGTGAAGCAGAGAAAGTCACAAGCTAGCTTACTTCTTTTCATCTATATAAAGCTCCAGAATTGGCACCAAGAATGCTAAAGCAATTATTAATTGAGAAAGACAGCACAGAAGAAATGAAATATGGGATTAGCATTTTGAGATAAAACAAAACAAGGTAGAATGGAGCATACAAAAAGCTTAAATATACAGGTGAAACAGAGCTGTTATCAGGCCATAAAGAGGAACATTACCTACACACCAAAGGCATAGCCCTAATGCTATCTAAAGAGACAGAGAAAGCACTAATAGAGTGGGGAGCCGTTGAGTTCTAGAATAATAATATCCACACTTAGAACCACAAAAAGGAAAGTAAACATGAATAGTGTTACACACCAACAAATGACAAAGATGATGCCGTTAAGGAGGAATTAAACGTGACACTTCAAAGTACTATACATAATTTAAGAAATGGCAATAGCACCATTTTAATAGGTGACCTGAATGCCAAGATAAGATCAGATAACACAGGTTTTGGAGAGATCTTGGGGAAACATGGACTTGGGAGTAATAAACGAACATGGAAAATTATTCATCAATTTTTGCAGTGAATCAATATGTCACAGGCAGAAGTGTCTCATCTCATCATGTTCCTCTTGTACCTTGCGGTGTCGAGGTGAAGTATAAACTTCGTGAGAGTGCCCGGTTATGGGCTTCGTATATCGACATTCCCATGGATTCTGTTATTCCCTCCGTCCAACGTTTACGTGGTCGGCCTCTTCCTCTGTTTCCATCTGGTCTGTACATCATTGCTTGTTGTGGCATGCTGTTGACTGGTAACCTACTTGCATGGCCAAACCATTTGACTTGCTGCTTTCTAATAAAATCTAGAGCAGCTTTAACCCCCACTTTAGTCAGTCTGTTTATTAGTTAGTTAGTCTTTCCTCTTGAGCCTAAGGCGGCGCATAGGGCAGAAGTCCTGTCTCTCCATGCTTGGCGGTTCGCTGCTACCTGTTGTAGATCTTGGATATTTACTTGGCCATTGAATGAGCCTTCTCTAATGATGGTTCTACGCAGAGTCTCTCTTGGTCTTCCCCGTTTTCTTTTCCCTACTGGTGACCTTATGAGGGCTTGGTAGGGGAGTCTTGACTTGTCCATTCTGAGTACATGGCCGATGTAGTTCCAACGGCGTCTTCTTATGAAATTGGATACTGTATCTTGCTTAGTCTCTTGTCTTATTTGCGAATTGGTTCTGAAGTCTGTCCAGTGGATGTTTAGAAGTCTTCTAAGACATTTGTTCTCAAAAATGTCTAATTTTTTATCTAAAGCTACCGTTGATTTCCAACTTTCACATCCATACGTTAACACTGGAATCACACAAGAGTTGAAGATTTTAAGTTTTGTGTGTTTGCTGAGTGTCTTTGACTTCCAGATGTTTGACAGTTTATTGAAGGCACTAGATGCCAGTGCGATTCTAGATGATATTTCTGGTGTTGAGTCCCCTGTAGATGTCATTTTGCTTCCTATGTATGTAAAGCTGTTGACTTTTTCAAGAACGTAGCTGTTCAATTTGGTGTCATCTGAACTGTTGGTAAGATCAATAGTCTTTGTTTTTGTGGTGTTAATTTGGAGACCAATTTGCCCTGAAACATTTTGGAGGTGGTTTATATTCTCTTGCGCATCCGGGTGTGTTGAACTCAAAAGCACTATGTCGTCGGCAAAGTCCAGGTCTTCTAGAATTTTGTCAACCCAATGGATACCCATATTTGTGTTGTTTGTGCGATAGCTATTCCAAAAAGCATCGGTGATAAGACACAACCCTGTTTCACTCCTGTTTCGACTGAGAACCAGTCAGAATTGCCTGTTTCTGTTCTTACGCAGCAACGTGTTTCTTTGTAGAAAGATTTTATGACGTTGGTATATTTGGTAGGAAAACCATAGATGTTAAGTAGATTCCAAAGTGAAGGAATCTTAGTTTTTCTACGAGGCAGAAGTGTTTTTCTGGATAAAAGCAACATGGGTTACATAAGACCAACAGACAAAAAATCAAATAGAATAATAAATAATAAAAAATTCAGACTATCATTACATGATGTAACAGTTTTTAGAGATGCTAATGTACATGCTTATCACAATCTGAATTAGGTCTGAAACTCAAAGAGATTCATAACATCTTATAAACATAGAAGGATCTCTCAGAGATCAAGAAACTAAGGAACAATGTGTGGTCACAGTCTCTAATAAACACCATATCATGCAACAGTTAATACATGATGTGAGCACAGAAGTCTGCTGCAAGCAGGTTCAAAGCATTTGGAACAAACCATGTACAGAAGACCTTGGGAAAAGGAACAAAAACATGAAAAACTTCCGAGGTACTTGTAATTTACTACCCCAAGTCAAAGACTAGAAGTCAACATTTTAGTCTAACTGACTGGTGTAGGGGTTGAACCCTCTACCTCAGCAAACTAGATGTTTAAGAGTGAGCTTATCCATTCGGCCATGCTGACCTCCTGCAGGAATAATTTCAGAAACAATAAAAAAATAAAAAGAAGACTAAGTTTGGTGATGGCAGATAAATGAAGTAGAATAATTTTGTACCCGCATTGGTGTATATCTGAAGTTACTGAGTGCATCCAGCTGGTGGAACAGCTTATTGAGTTCTTTTTCTATCTTCTCACATTCTGGATCAGCTTTCACCTCTTCTGTCTCAGTCTGCAAAAGATGAATTATTTTAATTAAGAATTCTACATAAGCTGTAAAACTGCAGTACAAGTGAGGTAAAAAAAACACTGGATGGCATAAACTGGGTCACAGAATTATGACGTGGAGTGACAAGAAATCTAAAGGACCTTTTTCTATACCTTGAGAGGTAATGGTAGCAATTTTGGTCAATATTTAAAAACTGGATTTTTACTTACGAAATCATAACAGTTGGATACAGCTTGACAAGACGAATCTAACGGTATCTCAACGAAGAATGTACGTCAATTCTAAGCGGAGTTATGAATACTTTTGTGTCGTAATTTACAACCAGGAAGTGTAATCATGTCCTAACAGATAGGGGAGATTTTATCGCGGCTAAATAATTTGGAAGCCGAGACATTTCTGCCTTCTATTTCTGTGGCTTGTTTATTTTTAAACGGACAACATAGTACCATATATCATTGCGTCCGGGGTGGCGAGGCCTAACTTGACATATCTATTTTTCGATAGGATGTGCCATGACCTAATTAACAATTAAAAATGGCCGCCAATTGTTTATTATTCATTAAAAGTATGTCACATCGCTAACAAACCTGACAAGATGTATACTTTATTGTGCATTTTGGTAACAGGTAAGTAAAAGTCACATTCCTCTTTCGACAGAATGTCAACAGGATCGAGATGATCGACTTCACTGCACCGGGTTTTATCCCATGTGACTCAGTCTCTTTCTGCAGGGTGGCCTGCCGAAAGCATCGCACAAAGCATGAGTCTCAAAGTCTCATGGGCGCCACCATCTTGAATTTTGTGTTATGATGGTCATATCACTAAATATTTTTTTCCTGAACTCCAGCATTGTTGAAACTCTTCACATTTATATAAAATTGAACGGGGGATTCAAAAATGCAACAAAAAGTTAAGGTTTCTTTATACCTCAGGAATTATAAGACAAATTAGCTTACTATTCGTAAATAAGCTTCCAGAAATTCAAGAGAAAACAGTTTCTCGGCCTCAAACTCTTGGAGTTTAGCAGAAGGACCTCTGGTGCAAATATCAGAGTAGTTTCCCCTTTCATTGTACCACGCTGGTTTCAAATAAATCTAACGAGACATGATAACAACCAGAAGTGAATCGTTGGTCGTTACTAAGAATAGCGAAATGTATCTTACATCTCAGGGTATATCATCTGCATGTGCCACAAAATAGTCACATATCGAAAACAAAATCTGGCAAATTCAGCCGCATGTAATATATAATATAAAATTAAAAATTCATATTGAATTGTCCCGAAGCAGTTTCCTGCTATGAGTCTATGATGCGGTAGGTTCATCACATGTTGTAGGTCTGAATGCACGGAGGAATAGGTGGCCAGTCTTTCCCTCACTTAGCGAGATGACAACAGCAGGTCTCGAACCCTCATGACATCATAAGCGCTGCTCTACACATTGTTTATTACAGGCATGTTTTATTTCAGGCATAAACATTAAAAATCACACACAGGCTTGCCAAGTAAGTAACTGAACTGAAATGTTTAAGAATTTAATCTTGGTTGGAATATCTGACAGTTTTTTTTTTTTTTGGTACTCGCTCGCTTTGAACTCAAGCGTAGTCGATACATATTATTTATAGTAGTGTTGGACTGAATTTTGTGTTTGGATTAGCTTTCCCTTTTAACAGTCATGAATTATGTAACTCTGTATTTATTGCAATCCCAAAGAAATCAGGAGCCTTTGAATGTGATCAACATCGAACAATTAGTATAACGAGCCACATCACAAAGATTTTGCTAAGAATTATCATGCAAAGAGTTAGAAAGAAAATACAACCTGAAATAGGAGAAGAACAATGTGGGTTTGTCGAAGGCAAGGGTACAGTAAATGCTGTGTATATACTGAGAGCAGTAAATGAACATTCCATAGAAGTAAACAAAGATCTACATCTTTGCTTTATTGACTACACAAAGGCTTTCGATAAAGTGAGACATGTCGACATGATAAGGATGCTTGAAGATCTACAAATTGATGGAAAAGACCTTAGACTTGTAAAAAACACATATATGGAAACAACAAGCTGCCATAAGAATTGATAATGAAGTAGGTCAATATCAGCCCATTAAGAGAAGTGGGAGACAGGGATGTGTAATGTCTCCAGATCTTTTTCCCCTGTACAGTGAAAATATTTTCATAAATATAGATATGGAAGGAATCAACATTGGGGGACGATGCATCAATAACATTAGATATGCATATTATACAGTCTTGATTGCAGACAATGAACAGGACCTGCAACATTTAGTAGATGTGGTTGTTGCACACAGTGAACAATTAGGGTTGGAATTGAATTGTAAGAAGACACAGATTATGGTCGTCACTGAGAAGACAAAATACCACAATGTAATATACAAGTAAATGGGCATATTCTTAAATAATTGAATCCGTACATTTATCTCGGTACAGTCATAACATCTGATGGGAGGTGCCTTGAAGACATTATAACAAGAATTGCCATTGCGAAGGTAGCCTTTTGCAAGATGAAAAACATATTGACCAATAAAATGATATCAATTGAAACAAGAAAAAGAGTATTGGAGTGCTACATAGCAAGTGTTATTTTGTATGGATGTGAAACTTGGACAGTGAGTAGACAAGCTGAAAAACACCTGACGTCTGTGGAAATGTGGTTTCTGAGCAAAATTCAAAGAATATCATGGACAGACAGAAAAACTAATGAACAAGTCCTTCAAGAAACAAATGAAGATAGTAAACTATTTAGAGACAGACGTAGACAGTCAAAATTTTTTGGGCAAGTTATGACAAGAAATTAATTGGGGAACTTGGTGACAACTGGCAAGATCGAAGGGAAGAGACCAAGGGGAAGACCAAGAAGTAAATACCTGGATGGCTTGGCCACATAGCATGGTTGAGACAGAAACATGGAGCTGATCCACGACTCTGGTGATCGAATGAGATGGCGAAACATGACTGCCCACGCTTATCGGCATGGCACATGATGGATGGATGGATTGATTAACAGTGTTCCTCGCCATTAGGCGAACCCACTCCGACCTTCACAGGTACTTGTAATTTATGTCCCCAAGTCAAGGACGACAGGTCAACATTTTAGTCCAGCTGTCCCGTGTAGAGGATGAACAGCTAACCTTGGTATCAGCACAGCGGATGTTTAAGAACATGTGTTCTAATCCATTCGGCCATGCAGCCCTGCAATATCTGGTTTAATTCTCACAAATTTTCTGAAACTATAAAAATAATCATCATCATCATCATTAACTTCCAATTTTGCCATCAGGCGTCGTGGGGAGGAATAATTGGTGCTCTAGCGCTTGATGGGTGCCATTGGGTAGTGTCTTTCTGTGTGATTGTACAATGTTTTTGATGTCGTCAATCCATTTTCTTCTCTGGCGTCCTCTTCGTCTCGTCGCAGATGATCTTTGATGTAGGATAAGTGATGGAAGTTGGTGTTGCACTCTAACAAGATGGCTAAACAACTTGATCTTCTGTCTTTCAATATATGTTGCACAAGAAGTAGTTAATAGTAGATGAAATCAGTCTTTTTGAGAAGACACATAGTCAAATCTTCTTCTATGATCCTCTTTGAAGGGAACTGTGTCACACTTAATTATGCACCTCTCAAGTCAGTGCGTCCGACATCAGCAAGCATTTGTGTACGATCTTATTCCTGTAGATAGATTCCATCTAAGACAACGGACTATCCGTGAGATATTTAATTTCCAGGAGGTGATGACATGTAAGGAAATAGCATACTTTTCCAGAAGTGATCAACCGTAAGACACGGACAATTAGTAATTTAACTGCAAGTTTCCATACCAATACCAGACACAAGTACAATTTTATGTTAAAAAATTTAATTCAAAGAATTTTTTTTTTTAAATTCACATATCCTTTACAGTAATATCGCTGTCAACAGCGACATCTTTCAGCTGTCTGTTGATTTCTTGGCAAGATTACGCTCAGTAGTTTGCCATTGCTTTCTGAGAGGCCGGCTCAGTTATCCCGCAAGTCACCAGCGGGGGTAGAACCGCTTCCAGTTCTCGCCCGCTACGAGACTCTGCGTGATAAACGGGATTACGGAGAAAGTGTTGTAACCCCTCGGCCAGAGAGACCGGCAATTCAAAGAATAGTGACCCCAAAAATTGAAAACTCTTTCCAGATCTGATTTCATGTTTATTATTACAAGTTTCAGTTCCTATATGTTCATATCACATCTGCTCACACTATAGCAAGACATTTGTATTTAGCAATTACTGTAATTGCAATTACAGTACTGGGTCATGGACATATTACTTTACCTGCTGCTGCTTGACAAACTCCTGCTCATATAGTTCACCCAGGCTGAGCTTACTCTTTTCCTGATCAAGCACAATTCTCTTCTTGAATTCAAACACTTCCTCTTTCCGCTTTTCTTTCCTCGCAACATCATCAAATGCCTGTATTTAAAAAAAAAAATTATAAGCAAGCGTTTATTTTAAAGAATGCTACTTAAATACTAAATTGGTTGTATTGAAACTCTCTAGGATATTTATGAATCAAATCATCCCCCATAACCTATCAATCATATATACTTTATGTATGCTACATCTTCTTGTCATCATCATTGGCACCTTGCCGTCTTGACAGACGATAGTTTGTGCTTTAAAAAGGCATAATAACTTTTAACTATGGCGGTAGCGAGTGTGACTGATAAGGCCAATTTGCGCTGTAAATGTCCGTTCACAGTGGGTGCATGTGAACACGTGGTCATTTCCACCATCATGCACCATCTTACGTCTCAAACGCTTGATGTGTGACTTTTCTGCAATGATTTTCTCCTTTGACTTTATTCCATTTCTGATATTTGCCCTCCATGCAACACGTTCAGCGGCGACTTGCTCCCAATGTGCATTATCAATGCCTGTATCAATCATGTCCCGCTTACACACATCTTTGTATCGTAGTAGAGGCCGACCCTGAGATCTCTTACCCATCTGTAATTCACCAAAAAAGATATCCTTTGGTATTCTACCATCATCCATCCTCCTAAGATGTCCTATCCATCTAAGTCTACGAAGACTGAGCATGGAATAAACTGTCACACAACCTGATCTTTCCAATACTTCAGTATTTGTGATTTTGTCTTGCCACTTAATACCAAGAATTCTTCGCAGACACCGCATATGAAAGCTGTTTAAGTTGTTCTCTTGGTGTGAGTAAGTTGTCCAGGTTTCACTGCCATAGAGAAGAGTACTAAGGACACAGGCTTGATAGACAAGGACTTTTGTTTTGGCAGTAAGCTTCCTGTTCTCCCAGACTCTTTTTCTTAACCTGTTCATTGTTGTTGCTGCCTTACCAATCCGGATGTTGATTTCCTGATCTAGGGATAATTTGCTATTTACCACTGATCCTAGATATGTAAAATGGTCTACTATCTCTAGTTCAGCGTCGTCAATAAAGATTGATGGTACCCCATGTGCACCTTGTGACATAATCTGTGTCTTCTTTTTGCTAATTGTTAAACCAAATTCAGAACAAGCATTGGAGAATGCAGATAGTAGACATTGCAATTCTTCCTCAGAGTGGGTCGTAACTGCAGCATCATCTGCAAAAAGCAACTCTCTGATCAGTACCCTCCTAATTTTGGTCTTAGCCTTCAATCTCTGAGCATTGTAGAGGCCGCCATCTGAGCGTGAGTGAATGTATATACCACCATCCTGATCATGAAATGCATATTTCAGTAGAAGTGAAAAGTATATTCCAAAGAGGGTGGGAGCTAGTACACAACCTTGCTTAACTCCACTCTTGATTTCAAATTCTTCAGAAGTTGCACCATCAAACTTGATTATACCCTTCATGCCTGTGTGGAACGATTCCACAATGGACAGAAGAGTTGGTGGGCAGCCAATCTTCTTTAGTGCCTTGAACAGACCCTCACGACTGACCAAATCAAATGCCTTTGTGAGGTCGATGAAGGCAATAAACAGTGGTTGATTCTGTTCACGGCATTTTTCTTGCATTTGTCGCAATGAGAATATCATATCAGTGGTAGACCGGTTCTGTCGAAAGCCACACTGTGATTCGGGGTAGACTTGATCTCCTAGGACTTGAAGTCTGCGCAGAACAATTCTGGCAAATACTTTTCCAACAATACACAGAAGTGAGATACCCCTATAGTTGTTGCAGTCGCTCCGATCGCCCTTGTTCTTGTACAGTGTTATGATGCTTGAATCTTTGAAATCCTGTGGGACTTGTCCTTCACGCCAGCATAGCTCTATTAGCTGGTGGATCTGTATAGTGAGTGTGTCTTGCCCACTCCTGATAACCTCTATTGGAATCCCATCCTTACCTGGAGCCTTGCCAGATGCAAGTTCATTTATAGCACACTTAACTTCTGTTATGGTGGGAAGTGTGTCCAGGTGGTCAAGAGTTGGTAGAGCCTCTATGGCGTTGAGGGCATCATCCGCTAGTTTGGTCTCACTTGAGTAAAGCTCCAAATAGTGCTCTACCCATCTGTCCATCTGCTGTTTCTTATCAGTGATGATTTCTCCAGTCAAGGTTTTCAATGGTGCACTTCTTTTGATCACTGGACCGCAGGCTTTCTTTATTCCTTCATACATGCTTCTTATGTCTCCCTTATCACTTGCGATTTGAATGGACTCACATAACTTGATCCAATAATCATTTGCACACTGCCTGGCAGCCTTTTGCACATCCTTCCTAGCTTGCCTAAGCTCACTCAGAGTGTTACGCGTTGGTCTTTCCTTGTTTCTTAAGAGAGCTTTCTTCTTCTTATCAATCAAGGGCTGCAGAGTCTCGCTGTTGGCCGCAAACCAGTCCTGCCTCTTATGATCCACAGTGCCGTAAACCCCTACGGCAGTTTTATAAAGAGTTTCCTTAATTTGACCCCACTTTTCATTTACTGTACAATTTTCTGGTGTATCAGTGAAAGCGTCTTCAAGTTGCTGTTGAAACTGAAAGCACTTTTCAGGATCATGAGTGTTAATAATATTAATCCTGAGGCTAGGTTTGTGTTTAGCTGTGTAGATTCTCTTTGGTCTCAGTCTAACCCTTGCAACAACCAAAGAATGATCCGTATCACAGTCAGCACTGTGGTAACTACGAGTCAATGATATATGGTTCAGATGTTGTCTCCGTGTGATGATGAAGTCCAGCTGGTGCCAATGGCTGGATCTTGGATGTTTCCATGTGACCTTATGCATCTCTTTTGTTTTAAAAAAGGAGTTTGTAATACATAGGTCATTACTGGTGCAATGCTCCAGCAGCCTTTGCCCATTTTCATTCATGCGACCGATGTTGTATTTTCCAAGGCACACTGGCCATGAACTCGAGTCCTTGCCCACACGAGCATTGAAATCACCGAGCATATAAATGTAGTCAGATTTTGGAACTGCCTTGATCACGGAGTCTAACTCCTCATAGAACGAATCCTTCACATCATCAGAGGAATCGAGTGTCGGTCTTGTCATATGTTCAATGTTAAAAATGCCATTTGGAAATGTAATAGCTGTGTCTGACATTGATCTAAACTATTAATCTCTTATAATAATTAATAAGTAGAACCTCTTTTTACTCTTGTATGTGCCTCTTCAACTTCCAGAACAAACACTGGTGACCACATAAGACACAACTGAGTAAAGCATTGAACTTGTCACTTTATACTGGATCTGTGGACTCAGAAAATTCCTCTGACAGCTTCAACAGAAACTGATGAGGTACTATGGGACCATACAGAAGATCATTATTTTAAGATGGCAACAGATAAACACATATAGAGTTACTCATGAGGGAAAACTAACAGATACACATGAAATAAGAACAGCAGTGCGACAGAAATGCTTTATGTCACGTCACCTTCATTATTCTTACTGCCTATAGACTGGATTATGAAGACTACCACAGAATTAAATGAACTCCTACATAACAGCTTGATTATCTGGACTTCGATGACAACGCTTGGCCATACACGAATCCAGATGCAAAATAAATTAAACATACTAATTTAAACAATGGGGGAACAGACAGAGATATTAAATTAAGAATACAAAACACAAGATTAGCTTTCCTTCGCAGTAGGAATTTTGTGGAAATAAAAATAATGCAACCTAGTTCAAACAGAATATGTAACATCTAATCAGTACTGCTGTAAGCAGCGGAAACATGGAGAACAACTAAAATGATTACTAATAAACTGCAACCATTCATTAACTGGTGCCTGTGCAGAATAGAACTGAAAAAGTTTGGCAGTGACTAGCACAGAGCTTAGGATAAGAACTACACAAATTAGGAGAGGAAGGAAAACACGTGGCCACTGGACGAGCCCCCATATAATGCCATGGAGGAGATGGGATAACCATTGAGCCTTTCCATCTTATACAGGCTAAAGTCAAAACCACTGAAACCGAACTTGCACAACAAGACACGGAGATTGTTTTTTCAGTTTACTTTACTACGACTCTACACTTGACATGTCGATAACACAACCAGTTGCTCCACAGAAAAGTCACAAATATACCTAACAATGTAGACACATTCTATTCTACAAGAGCGGCGTAATTTTAGCCATGCTCTAGTAACAAGAACTAGGTCCGACGTTGACGCTAGCTCGAGTCTCACTGATCTAAGGTGACGTTTTGCGCTTGCACACTTTTTATGCTTTTGTAACCAATGCCGTGCAAAGTGTGTCTTACAATCCTCTCACTTGTCACAGGACTGTGCAAGACTCTAAGCTACCTGTACTCAATAACCCGTAGCCTGACCTAGGTCTATGGCAAGGACACATCCTGAGAAAAAAATTATACTACTATAATTAGAAATTCCTTTTTTTTTTCTGGAACCCACGGGGCAAAGGAAATGGCAGAGGAGCTGAAAACACAAAGTAAGCTACAGGAAATAGTAAAAGATAGAGATGGCTTGGCGTACGTTTGTTGAGAGGTTAATGGGTATATGGGCAGAAGATGAATATTCTCTCTAGGATGTTTTGACAGATGTATCTGGTACCTGATATTTCATCATTTTAAAGCAAAGTATCAAATTTGCCAGGTTCTAAGTAAAGTCTAGGAGATGTACCTCGTCTTTAATTCTTTGCTTGATGATGTCTTCTTTAGTCTTTGTAGTCTCATCGGTGATGACAGGAGCTGTTGCAAAGACAGAGGCACATGAAGTCAACAGTGATGGATACGGGTCAATGTTTAAGCATGAGTAATTGCCACATTTGATCATATGCTGTCAGTGTTAAGGATGTGCAATTGCCATGTTTTATCATATATAAAACCATGATAGTTAGCTTAAAATTATTGTTAGACCATTTAAATAACTATGGAAATAGGTACATTGTATATTTCAGCTTGAAACATTCATCTTGTTGCCTTAGTTTATGTTGCATGATTTTGTCAGTATTGACCTGACCAGGTGCAGCGAAATATGCCATGCAATAAAATACTAAACAACTTGACATCATATGTTTACCTGCTTTTGCTGTGTGCTGAAAATCCAACACTTTGTCCAACAGGCTGTTTTCTGGACGCTTTGAAGATGACACTTCTCCAGTAAGTTCCCATGAAGCTTCCTTTAAGCTCTGCTCCTCCATCTGCCTAGCTTTTGCTTGCAACTGAAAGAGCCATCAGTATTTTAGTTTCTCACATTAATATAACTATTAAAACAGCATTAGTAAGTGTAATTTAAAAGTTCAATATAAAATTACTTTTTATTACAAAAAGCAACTCGCTAGAAACTTAAATGTTTTTATTTCTTTTTCAAACACCTTCATACACGTTATGAGAAGAAATAAACTGGAGAATTTGGTGACAACTAGCAAGATTGAGAGCAAAAAACAAGGGGAAGGCAGAGAAGAAAATATCTGGATGGCTTGACCATATGACAGGGTCGAGACAGGAACACAAGAGTTGATCCACGACTCTTGTGATTATGTAAGATGGCAAACACTTGACCGCCCATGCTTTTCGGCATGGCACATGATGATACATATTCGGATGTCAACCTGAATATATTTAAACAAAGTAGCAATAAATTTGAGGTTACTGACACCGCCAGTTTGTCCTCAAACAAAGCGGGAAGAGACCTAAATAATTTTTTCTGTTCTCCATATGTTGGACACACTCTTGCAGCAATTCCAGTTACATCCATTGAATCTCCTATCTTTAGTTTATGAAACAAATTTTATTTTGGCCTATGGTCTGTTTATTTGGGAAAATATATGATATTATAGTTCATGCATAGAACTCCTCCTGAGCACCAGGTTGGAGTCTTGACGAGATACCTAATCCCCATGGGGAAAACATGACCAAACCAGGCCCATCCCAGCCAGTCTGTATGTGCTGTTGTGAATCATGACCTGCTAATATCCTAAAATGCCTCCCTGTAGATGTGAAGTTCCAGCACTAGTCTTGCACACCCCGCTAGTTTCCGGAGCAGGGAAGGAGAGCTCTGAAACAGTCTGTGGAGATAGTATGTTGTTATCAGGGCAGGAGGAGTTTCCAAACCAACCTCACTCCACTAGATGCAAGCCTTTTTCGGGGCTTAAATGATCGGAACACTGATGCATCAGAAACCAATGAAATCAGAACATCAATGCATCAGAACACTGATGGATCGGAACACCAACGCATCGGCCTTGGAGGATTACAATTCAATCCTCCGAGGGTTTCACCCACCAATCAGTGTTCAAAATCTTGACTAAATAAATGGCATTAAATGCTTATTACCTTTTCTTGTTTTAGCTCAAAGGTTGACTTTTGTGTGCTGGGCCTAGCATCAAGTAGCTTGTCTATTTCATCATCACTTTAAATATAGAAATAACAAATTAGAATGCTTTAAACCGAACTATACAAATTATAAATTGAAGTATAAATACATTTATCGACATAGTCATTCCAATGACTGCATAAAATAATGTTATATTTCATGAACTAATATAAACTTTTAACAGTGAAATAATTATGCCCAGTATAATGTCATATACATACACACAAATAGCGATAGATCACACAAATGGAGCATAGATCCTCAACCAACTCGCACCAAGCCCTCCCTAACTTTTGCTATCTCCCACAATTCCTTCCATGCCCTGCTCATATTATTTATCTCTGTCTCTAATTATTGACTTCAGGTGTTTTAGGTTTAATTTAATTTTTCCCTACGGGTTCAAGAGAAAGGAATTTATAGATATATACTATTGACAGGTGTCTCAATCTATATCTTATTCTTTTTCTTCTTCTGCGTTCATCCTGTGTGTTTTTTCGAATATAATTACGGTGTGACCGGTTATGCGCCCTTAGGCCAACACATCCGACTTTGGTGGGAATTTGTTGATCGGGTTAGCCTTCCCGGAATCTATACCTTATCAAGCGCCAGCAATTTTTTTTCACCTCTTCATTCTCTTGAATTTGAAAAGAATGAATGTGAATTCAAACAAAGAAACAATAAACAATACCTTGCACAATTTGTTGCCTAGCATGTTTCACTGTATCTCATCAGTCACACATGGCAGATTGATATATTATATGAAGTAAATAGATGAATTATATCTTGGCTGGAATTTGTTATCTCCATGAGTTCCACATGAGTGATTCTGTCATACCAAATCAGTCTGATTCCGTGTGCGTGAATGTTTGCAGCTTATTAGTAATTGTTTCAGTTGTTCATGTTTCCTATACACGCAGCTGGACTGATTTGACATCAGAATTACGTTTTAAGTTTGGACCTAGATTTAATTGCTTTTGACCTTCACACAATGCCTATTGCTACGACAGCTCCTTTTGCACTAACAACATGCTCTATCTAGATGTCTCTTTATATACATTCTCATGATCCACTATTTTACTGAAGGAAAACAAGATTACAAGAATGCACCTATCTGTAAATCCACCATCTGGCAAATTATGGACAACTTTTAATATGGAACAAAAGGGTCGTTATTTTTGGCAGATACTTTCAGATGTTGAGTGGGTTTATTTCTGAGCATGCATTCATTCATTGCTGTTGTGATTTATTACGATGCTGGTATTTATGGCATGTCCCATTAGAATTGTAGAGGTGGTGGGTACGCAGACAGAAGAGGGGGAAGGAGGGAGACATGCACACACACTCTCATGAACATTTATGCATATAATTATTTTATACATTTAACAAACAAAAACTGAAGTTACAACAAACAACTAACTCATGTTAAGACATGCCATCTTAACTTCATAAAGTGCTAACAAAAGAATTCAAAACCATGTTGAAGTCAATCAGATCACAGATCTAGAGGAAACTTGCATACCTTTGTAGTAAGTCACTAGAGAAGGTCACTTTCTTGTCATGCTCCGTAACTGCACCAGCAGTCCTGGTACTTTCTTTAGTCTTCTTATTCTTGTCACCTTTTGCCTCAGTAGTGGATTCATTCTCCTCAACATCACTCATCTCTTCTGCATCATCACTCATATCTTCCCCGTGATCACTTATCTCCTCCCCATCATCACTCATCTCCTCCTCATCAGCACTGTCCTTATCACTTGCAACATCTTCATCTTCTGGATTTAACTCAGAATCATCAAGATCACTCATTTGTGACTTGTCAGTTTTCTCTTTAGATCCTTCTGTGGCATTCTCATCATCAGGTGGGTCAAAGAAGTCTTCGTATTTAGCACCCTCAGCGTCCTGAAATATGCAAATGACAGGTTATATTAAATATACTATACTGGATATGGCCAATAGTCATACATTGCCATTCTGGCAACATTAAAAGGAACATTGCAGAGAAACTGAACCTGTTACATGCCTTGTGATGTTCTGGGTATATGGTGCTAGCCTAGTGTTATAGATCAGCTGACACCCAGCAGATGATGATGCCAATATCACATCAGTCACCTTTATTGCCCAGGACATTTCCTGGCTGTTGTGCCCCAGAGGTTTCTTTGGCTAATTTATCAGCTGTCTCATTGGTTAAATTGCAGATTTTTCAAACAGGAGCTTCAAACTAAGGTATCTGAAGGTCTGGGAGGAAATGTATTTAAGGATGTAAAGCATGTGTCAATAAGATACACTAGATGGGTGACAAGTTCCTTTCCTTGATTTGTTTTCTCATAGGAAAAATCATGTGGTATCCATTAAAGAGGCTGAACTGACCAGAGAACTATACTGATAGGGAAAATCAAATTTTGTCACTACTGAAGTCTGGACTACAACACTGGTAAGCCAGTTTAGTCATCACTAGGCTACTACAGCTATGTTACTATCCATATTGATCATTATTCACTGATTTCATCAACCATTTTTTCAGTGAAAAACAAAAATCTTTAGTAATAAAAACTTAGCAGTAGGGCAAGCACGATAGGGGGCAAGTGTTTGCCTGTCCTCACCTCCACCCCAGTGGCTAGCTATGACCCAATAGACATCATTACAGTCAGGTTGTCTTTCTTATACCCTATTCACAGCTTGAGGATCTGTACATTTGCAGGCTCCCACTGGAAACCAGCTCCTGAGCACATTCTATTACAGGCTTGGACTCCTGCACTTTCCTCTGCTGCAGTGTGAGGTTTTTACAAGATGTCTTTTTACACCACGAGTGGTCGTTGTCATCGCTTGGCTGCAGAGGCTCCACTTCGGTTGACATTACTGGTCCGGATGATCCCTACAGTTAGGTGTTTTGACCCCTTTGTCTATCTGGATTTTAATAAAGTACTTGGACAGCACTGACAAAATGCACCCGTTCCCCAAAGTGCATGCGATCGAAGCACACTTCATGCTATGTCTGACAAATATGTCACACTTGCATCACTTTCCCTTTTCTAAGTGATATTAAATTTGTACACACATGCTTAATGTGCTGCTTATGTTGAAATCAGCACCCAGATATAGTCTCGAAGTTTCATGTTATGGCGCCCGTATATATATTGATGGACTGTTAAACCAAGTGCTCACACTTTACTGTAAATCACCAAATCCCTCGATAACAATCTTATTTGCTGCATTGCAACGCTTATGATGGCTGAATATTTCCTGAATAGCTTTTTGTTCATTTAAAGTTTCCTGGCCATAGCAAGCAAAATTAAAAATTTTTTTTTTTAAATTTCCCACCAAATTTCCACCCAACGGTGAAATTCTAATGTTCCATTCTCATGTTTTTTTTTTCCATTTTCAGGCTGCTATGACTCTTGTACAAAGCAAGCAGAATATAGACATGTCACATATTTACACCTTGTTTCTCATAGTTGTTATAATTACTACAACTGAACATACTTAAAATAACAAAAGCAACCCAGATTCCAGGTACTAAATTTCTGAGACATGGAAGACAAGAAACTTCTAGACTATAAAACTAAAATATTACTAGACATCACCTTCAGGTATAGAAAGAAGAAAATCATCGAATATCAATGGCATAAAGACACACTCCGTTGCTGCTCAAGGAAATTTAGTTTTCTATTAGGGGAAGAATACATTGTCCACAGTAGAAGGCAGAAATATTATCACTCCTCCAGCCACCGTTCCACATGTTCAATTAAAACAATATTATAAATAAAAATGCAAGTCTTTGCAAAGACAACAATGCTGACAACACATTTCCCTAATGAAAATATGCTTCATCAGCATTCAATACAATGTATGACAATAACAACAGTATATCATCAGACCACCAATTACCAAAAAAAGTATAAGTAACCCTGTTTACTTACATGACATTCTGAAGGTGAGGCTGATATTTTCTATGACTGAGATGTGCACAAGGGGTGTTATGGTCTGGTATTGACACCCATTTTATTAGACATGATACTGGTTAAGAAAAACTACCGTTACTTTGGACTGAACCCGGATGCTGGTAAGCAAATGAACTAACCACCAAGTCACTACAGCTCCATTCGACCAATTCAAAGGCAAATTATGAAGTCAATTACAGAAAACAATCAAAGCAAACATCTAGTTCATATCTATAACTATCACATACAAAATATGGTAGAGGGGCAGCGGTAGCGCAACAGCTGGATGTTCAACTGCTGTATCGGTGGTCTAGGGTTCAATCTGCATTGGGGCAATTTCGCATTTTAAAAACTAAAGTGGGCTCCTGGGACAACCCGGCCTGAAATGGGTACTGGATATATCTTGGGAAGTAAAGGTGTCCAACGTGAAACTGACCACATTAGCCACTGAGTACTGTTTGGTCTATACAAATATGGGTCTAGCTCACAAAGCTCAATGCACCTTAGGCATGTAAAATGGACCATTAATTACTTTACTTATCACATACGAAAACAAGCTTTTGCTAGAATTGGTGGACTAGTAAATTTTAAACTGAAGTTTATTAGTCTACAACATTTAGATTTAGAACAACTTACATCATCAGAATCCAGATCATCAAACATGTCAATTGCTTCTCTGACATCTTCTTCGCCTTCTTCATCATCATCATCATCTTCTTCAACTGCTTTAGCTTTCTCCTCTTTCTTCTTTTTTTTCTCCTCTTTTAAATCCTCAAAATCTAAGAACTGTTCTGCTTCTGATAACTTAAAAAATTTATCATCGACAACTGAAACTCTTTTCTTCGTAAACTTAACTGGCAATTTCTTCTTCACTTCTTTCATATTTACTTCATCGTTTTCATCATCTGAAACACTTTTGGAGATTTCCTTATCTAACTCAAAATCAAAATCTAATTCATCTTGATCATCACTGACACTCCAATTATCAAGTTCATCATCTTCACCTGTTGGTTTCTCTACTAAACGTTTTTTAATATAATTCAACACTGCACTGTCATCTTCACTATCCGTTGCATCACTTTCATCGCTATCCTCCTTATCAGATCCTAGGTCATCAACAGCTGGTGTTTCCTTCTGTTTTATATTCTGATTCTTGTCTCTGCTTTTATTTTGATGTGTCCCTGATGTAATGTGCACCACCTCTCGGGTGCACGCTGGCAGAGACAGCTTGTGTTCGTTTCTCAGCTCAAGCTGCTGCCATGTTTGCTCCGAGTCTAGACCCAGTATAAAAGATGGCAGGCCTTTGTTGAATCTTCCAGATGTCAGAAGCTGTGAACTCAGCATCATAAGTAAGCTTGAATTTGGCATTGTCTTCGCTGTGTCTTTCCTGGAGATAAATAAACATTGACAATAATTAGTTTTTAATATGGTGTGAAAACAATGTGTCCTAATAAAAGGTGGCATTTCCGAGATATGTCATACTGTTATAGGATTGCCAAATGCTTCATACATACTAGGTTACAGCAGAAAGAAACAGAAAAAACTTTGCTGGGTATCCACTTCAAGAAACCGCAAATACTGTGATGGCCAAACAGCACCTTGTCTCATCACTTTTGTCAAACATGACAATAATGACATACCACATTTTAAAATTACAATCTTTCATAGGTGCATGTCGAACAGGATAGATGAAAAATGGAAGAAATTATACTAAGAAAGAAAATATGGGGAAGAAATTCACATAGAAACTTGAATGAAGTACAGCTGGATTTAATTATGTCAGCTCTCTATCTAGCAGATAGCAAATGTGTTGGTGTAATAGTTAATACTTACGCTAAGAATGGCATGAGCATGGTTTGATACCAGGTCTCATCATTCACTATGGAAGGGAACAACTGGCCACCTAACTGTGCCTGTAACCCCTTCACATTTGGAGCTGGCACAATATATAAAATAAATGTGAAAAATTAAATGATTTTTTAACATGCCTTAAGAAGTATTGGGCATATGGTAATGTTTAAAAGAGAAGGACCATTTTACATGCCTGAAAGTGCATTGGGCATATTATATTGTGCAAAACCCATATTTTATAAACCAATCGGCACTTGGCAGGTGATGTGGTCAGTAGTCCGCCAGCCACCTTTACTTTCCAAGACAATTCCTGGTACCCATTTTAGGCTGGGTCGACTTGGTAGCACAGGTCACAGCTAACGAAAGAAGAAGTCACTATTTAAAATTCACACAGATGTCAATTTAAACCCATGACCATTGGGCAGAAGGCAAGCGTCTTGAGCAAGATAGTGCTAGCTACAAATTATATACCAATTGACATGCCTTGTTACTGAGCCTCAGCTGCCTTTACCTCCTAAGGCATCTCCTGGTATTCATACTTAACTTACTAGGTTGCTTCGAACTGGAGAAATCAACTCAATTTGTAAAATCTGCCTCCATGTGAATTCAAACACATGACCATCGAGCTGGCAGGTAAGCGTTCTAGCCACAGCGTCTGGTTCTGATTATTTATCAAATATGGTTGATTATGTTCTAATTATCATAAGAAATGAACTGTGATGACGTTTGAACTGAAGAGTTAATGTGTTAGTATTATATGACATGGTGACAATTAGTTAGTTAAAAAAATCTAAGTCAAAGTGTTAGTAACTAACAACTAATTTAATTAAGGAAGTGTCTATTCGTAGGGCCCTGCGAATAAACTCTCCCATCGGTAGTGTCTATTCGTAGGGCCCTGTGAATAAACAAAGCGTCTATTCGCAGGGTCCTATGTGCTGGTCACGTGATTTAACGTAAGTTTGCGGCTATATTATACATTTTCGTTGACTGGAAAATGTGTCATCAGTGGCATAGTTGATAGTGTCCCCGCCTGATGGGCGGGAGCTCGAGGTTCGTTTCCTTGCCAGACATTTTTTTTTTTAATTGTTCAGCAATTAATTGGATGAAAGTCAAATGTCAATCGTTCGTTTCCTTGCCGGACAATGTTTTTTTTTATTTTTCAGCAATTCATTGGGTGAAAGTCAATCCTTCATCTCTTTGGGTATTTAGAATTGTGTTGTTTAAAGTGAGTGTAATTTAGTTAGTACCAGTTTCTCCAGTATTGGTCCTCGTTGCTTTGCACTATGGCAATTCCAATACCCAACCCACATATTTTGGAGTCCCAAACGATCCGTTTTCCTTCTACCCCTTCTGGCTCCAGCCCTCTTCTTCCTTTTCTTTCCCCCCTCTCCCCTACCTCTTCTCCTCCGCTTCATTCTCTCCCCGCTGGCTGTTGTCAAAAGTATCGACCACAAAGCACGTACTCCGTTGCTTCGGCGATAATTCTTTGTAATATTCATAGTTGGTTAGGTAGGTGGGTAGTTAGACACGAAAGTGGTTAAGTAGGCAGGTAGGTGGGTTGTTAGACAGATAGATGGTTAGAGAGGCAGATATGTGGGTAGGTAGACAGGTAGGTAGTTAAGTAAGCAGGTATGTGGGTAGGTAGACAGGTAGGTAGTTAAGTAAGCAGGTATGTGGGTAGCTAGATCCAACCCGACACTTGCTCGTCGATCATCTGTGTTCCACCATGCCAATTCATACATCTCTTTCAACCTCTCCCTGCAATACTCTGAACAGGCAGGTTGACCGGCCGAGCGACAGAGAGAGAGAGAGAGAGAGAGAGAGAGAGAGAGAGAGAGAGAGAGAGAGAGAGAGAGAGAGGCAGGCAGTCAGAGATACAGACAAATAAACAACGGATATATAAACTGGCAGACAGACAGCAGACAGAGAGTCAGACACACGCATACATACACACAGAGAGTTAACCAGACATACATATGCATATGGAAAGACAGACACACAGTTTGTTAGATAGAGATTCAGATAGACATATTCGTAGGGCCCTGTGAATAAACAAAGCGTCTATTCGTAGGGCCCTGCGAATAAACAAAGCGTCTATTCGCAGGGCCCTGCGAATAAACTCTCCCTTTAATTAAACAGCTAAATAGTTAATTACTAACTAACACTTTGATGTTTTAATTAACACAGTTGAGTTGTGAGTTAAGAACCAACATCACTGCATTCAGAACATTCCCATACGTGCTCCGTCCCTTCATTCAACAGCCAGCGAAGAGTCACACTACTAATCATTCCCACCGCTATCTGATTAAAAGTTCTCCTGGTTTTCCCTCTCAGTTTTGGGATTCTTCCAGAACCCCTAAGATCCCCCACAATCTCATTCTTTCCACATAGTCATATGGGTTCTCAATCTGTTCCTCCGCCTTATCCACCTTGTCCCACAAGCGCACGACCACCTCCCCCTTGTCCATATGCAATCTGCCACCAAGAGGTGCATTCCCTGCTAGCCTATCAGCCTGTTCATTCCCCCGCACCCCCCCCCCCCCCCACCCGCATGGCAAGAGCAAAATATGATAATAATATCCATTCAATTTTAATCAACACAACATTGTAACTATGTATTTATTTCTTATCTGATTATAAAAAATAAATAAACAACCTAATTCGTATTGAATAATCAATTTAATTGAACTTAATACAGATTTTCACTTAACACAATTTGAGGAAACGAGGACGACGACGAAGAAAACAAAAAACGAAAAGCCCAAAAATCAAACATCAAGTTGCATCCTACCCTACAATACATCAATGAAATTCATTTTATCCTACAGATGAGTTCTCTTACTGAATGTATAACCAATTTAATTAACACATAACTAAAGTAAACTTGCATATAAATCTGATTACAAAATCCAAAGACAATGAATCGTTAACTACATACCTGTGGGTACTACTACTAGTAGTACTGCGGCCAACTTTCGTTTTTTCCAACATGCGTATTTTCGTCGCCATTTTTAGGCGCATTCGCTAAAAAGTGTGAAAGGCGTATACGACGAAACAAATGATCGTCAACCAAGGAGAAAAAAGAAAACGCTCGCTAGGGTGGCTAGATTGGTTTTTTTAACGCCACATTTGACAAATTTGGCTTTTTTAAAACAGGTTTGGCGTCAGACAATCAGTTTGGCGTTTTTTGCCTGGTTTTTTTTTTTGGGGGGGGGGGGGGGGGCTTTTTTGTTTTTTGTTAATTTGTACAGGCGTATGCCTTTTTTTTTTTTTTACTTTGTCACGTTAATTGTTGTACTAAACACATATGGCTTTCGTACTGTACTTGTACCTGGTCCTGTTCTATTCGTACTCGCGCATTGCGCAGCCAGACTGGCTTTTTAAGACCAAATTTGTCAAAGTTGGCTTTTTTTAAACAGGGTTGCCGTAAGATAATCGGTTTGGTGTTTTGGCATTTTTTCTTGGCTTTTGTAAAACAGGGTTGGTGTCAGAAAATCAGTTTAGCATTTTTGGCTTGTTTCTTGGCTTTTTTTTAATTTGTAAAGGCACATGCTTTTTTTTTTTAATTTGTCACGTTAATTTTTGTATTAAACACGTATGGTTTTCGTAGTGTACTTGTACCTGGTCCTGTTCTATGCTCACTCACGCATTGCGCACACACCCACCTTAATGTTCAGTTCAGTTTTCAAATTCATTATACCTTCATCGCAGGTCGCAAGTATTTCTTATAATTGAGCCTATTATCATGCCAAAGTGGAAACCATCTTATGATACTAATCGGAAATATAATTATCAATGGGAAAAGACATTTGTGTGGCTCAAGAAATCCACAGACGGTTCTGAACAGGCATGTTGCAAACTGTGCCATTGTAATAATAATAGTGTTCCAAGACTTTCAAATCTCGCAAATCATGCAACAACAGAAAAACACATCTTTTTGTAGTTCTCGCTCTGATTTAATGGTTTGTAGGATTTCTTCGTTCTCCTTCTTTATCAGTGCCATATGTACCACTTCTTGCTTGATGTTTTGCTGGATCTCCTTTATTTCCGCCAGTAGTTCCTCGTTGTCGCTGGTCGGAGTCGGCGTCAGCAGTGCCTTGACTTGTTTCTTCAACTCGTCGATCTGCTTTTGCAGTTGATTTCTTTCAGCTTGTGATATACCCGTGGCTGTCTCGCCCCTCCGCATTGCTTCCTTGAATGGTGTCTTTGTGGTAATTGCGATCTTTAAGGCGTCTCTGTGTCGTTGAAGGTATGGACAGCCCAAGTATATTGCTTCCATGCTTGCCCAGGCAGTTGGCACACTTTCATTTGTTGTTGGATGTTCTGAAGTCCCTGGCCAGCGGACACTTCTTGAAGGCGTGGTGATCGGCGGAGTACCGTCAGATTTCCGTTTTTCTGCAATATGCTGCTCTGCTGTGGCCGGCCCTCTGGCATCTGGAACATTGATTGACTCTTCGGATAAATCTCTCTGGCTGCTGCATTCTCTTGTTGATTGATACTGTAGTCGGCATTTCGCTGCCAAGGTTGTAGGTATCTTGAAGTAGGTGAGGAGCCGCTCGGCCTTCCAGAATCGGATGTGAAGATTCTCTTCTCGTAGCTGCTTCAGGATTTATTCGTCTGATAGCTCCACTTGGATACGCTTGACAACCCACTTGTTTGTCGGTAAGTCGGTGTTTCCTACTCGGGTGTCTTTCTCCTCTCTCTGCTTCTCAGTAGATTTTGCTCTTGTCTGTGGTGGGCTGTCGGCTTCAGTAGTGGCTTTAGTTTCAGGTTCTTTTGATGCAGCTAGCAGACGGGCTCTCCACGTTCGTCTTCTTGACAGTCTTGCCGGCTCCCTCCCTGCACATCTTGGATGCCACGTGTCTCTTGGTGTTCTTGCAACGTGCCATTTTCCTATCAATTATCAGACTTCTTGACTTGTTCAGGCGACTTGACTTGATAGCGCTCGCAGTGCGAATGACACGACAAAATCACAAAACGCAAACTTGTCTCACGACGCATACACAAACACATTTTCGTTCTACTTCTTATATTCCATGCAGGGTTGCCAGATCACTGTGATAAAAAAAAAGCCAAGTCACGAAATAAAAAAGCCAAAACATTGTCCAGTAAAACGATATATTAAAATATACTTACATCACATGAAAACCTCTTCTTCAAATAAGTATTCCTCTTCATTGTTGAGACATTCAGTACATGATTCATTAGAATATACAATTCCAGCTTTGAAATGGTTCAAAATTTTGGATGACGGAACAAATTCATTACAGCACGTGTTTAAAGATAATAGTTCTGCTCTAATTCTAATAATTGCTTCTAAGAGAGACAGCTGAAGTCTATTCCTTGCTTTGGTTTTTATACATGTTAAAAGAGAGAACACCCTCTCCACTGCAGCATTGCTAATAGGTGTTATTAAGCAAGTAAGAGCAAAAGAAGCAAGCTCTTTAAATTGGGGATGTTTCATGACTCCTTACCAGAACTGCTCTGTTATCTTTAGGTAGTCCATTGTCTTTAAATTGTTCTTCTTCCTTCTAATCTATAAAAGGCAATTTTCTGCATTGCTCTTCAATAATAGTGTGGTGTTTTCTTCAGCCAAATTCAAAAAGGGCAATTTCAAAAATAGTGGTCTAGAAGCCTGGTTTAAGTTTTTTCCAGGGCTAAAGTTGGTTAGATCTTTAAATATATTTCTTGCTGAAGGAAGCCGCTTTCTAACTTGACCAAGTGCTTCTTCTAGTATGGATAAGCATCTTTCTTTGAGATCTAAGACCTCTTGTTGGCGATTAATTTTCGTATCAGACCTTTTCTGAATGTAGTTATCACACTCTGACAGAAATTTGATGCTAAAATCAACATTAGAAATATCTTTTTTCTTATTTTTGGTTTCATAAATCCTACTATTAAGACTCTTATAATGCAAAAATAATTCTTCATGTAATTCGTGAGGATCTGCCTTACTTTTCTTTCTTTCGAATTCCTGCACAATAGGGGTTTTTTTCCGCGTTTCCATCCTGTTTCAGGATATTGCGGTCAACATCAGCATCTTTCAGCTGTATGTTGATTCCTAGGCTAGATTACGCTCAATCAGCACGCCACGACTTTCTGAGCGACCGGCTCCATACTCTCATAAGTCACTGGTGGGACTCGAACCGCTTCCAATTCTCGTGCACTCACGTGAACCACGAGAGTATTCGGAATTTCGGAGAAAGCTGCTAACTCCTCGGCCAGGGAAGGGAGCCGGCACAATAGCGGTTGCAAAATGAAAATAAAGGTAGTTTTTTTTTTTTTAATCTAGAAGCATTTCCTTTATAAGTCGTGACTTAAATTTAGTGTCATAATTTGCTAATTCAGCAGAAATAAAATAAGCCTTGAGTTCTTCCCAATTCATTAGAATGTTTAACATTACTTTTTCCCGAACTGAAGCCAGCGAGTAGAAGAAATGTTCTCAAAAGGAAGTTGTGCAGTTCTAGCTTGCTGAAATTCTGTCGATGAGTTCATAATTTTGAATAAAACTTCAAATGCTTCTCGTCTTAGATTGCTATGTCTAAACCAATTAGGTATTTCTGTCAGCAAAAATCCAATGTTTGAAGGTAGTTTTTACACTGCATATTTGATGCAAAATGCTAATGAATAGCAAACACACTTATACTGAACACTGAAGGAGATACATCTGTCATTCTGGACCAAACTGAATTGTTGCATCCAAACATACTGGAAGCACCATCTGATGCAAAACCAATGCAATTTTTTAATGAGTGATTACAATTTTTCAATTTCATTGTTAATCAAATTAAATATATTCTCTCCTGTAGCCTCCTGAACTGGAATCAAACCTAGAAAGCTAGTAGTAATTTCATTTCTTTTATCGCTGAGGTATCTAACTAAAATGCACAAATACTTTTGGGTCGAGACATCAGTGGACTTAAGTGATGGAGTGTATACTTCTTGTTTTGCAGATCTAAGAAGTAGATCAGATCTTAAAGACGGTGAAATAACATTTCTTATTAGTGATATGCACTTCGTTCGGCGCAATCTTATCTGACCAAGAGTGCTGCCACATCCATGGGCGACCATTATTTCACCTAAGTGATCGATGGTGCATATGGCACTATGGCAGGCCATGCTAACAGCAATTAACTCTGCTAATTTGACTACATCATCAATTTTCTTGCTTATTGTCACCACTGAAAGTGCTTTTTGTGAAGAAGATGGCGCGCTCTGCTTGTGTTTTTCTGTTGTTGCATGATTTGCGAGATTTGAAAGTCTTGGAACAATATTACTGTCACACGTTTTCTTGATGATAATATCAATGTTCTTGATGTTCTTTGCTTGTTATAGTCGTGTGATGGTCGTTGTCTAGGTAACGATGTTCATGGTGTGTCAATTGAGATATCTAACTGTCTCTTAAACCAACTCACCCCCGAAGTGCACCTTCACCAGTCATGAAACAAGATTCCGTTGGCGCACATAATCATTTATTCCAGAAATAAGACGAACAGACGGAACATATATATATATCCAGAAACAATGTACATCCATAGAATATAAATATCCTCCTCACAATTTAACCAGCACACATCAATGCCTTCTCATGGCCTGCTCTTATCTCAATCACAAGACAGGTAATCCAGCTACTATCCACGGCTGGATCTCCCACAATACAACCCACACATTGGGTTGGAGCCACTGCTCAACTATAGAACCCACTCTGGGTTTAGGCCTACACTCAATACAGAACCCACTCTGGGTTCAGGCCTGTCTTCACAACTAGAAGAACAACACAACACGGAGCTCTCTCTTAAACGACCTGACCCGCAGTCGGTCTCTTCTCTCACTCCGCCTACCGATCAGTTCCGCATCTACACATCAACTGTCCTGAAGTCCCTTGACTTCACACAACACACAACTCTCTTTCGACCCATCCCCCCTGGGGCCTTCCACTCATATCCGCCCCATTATTTCTGAGGGTTGATTGTTTTCCTCGTAGCCAGGTCACTCACCTTACTGTCTATGACCACAGGCATGTGACACTACCCCACCCTCAAAAGAAAACATCGTTTTCAAATGTTGGGAGACTAAAACTTATAAATATGTGACCCAGACACATTGCCTGGGTAGCCCTATGTATGGCTGCACCTTACTCTCGCTACCACACTACATAATACATCAAATGCTCATAGTACCTTCCCATATTCCCCACACATAAATACAAACAACTTTCTATCTTATGTACCAATGCATGAACTAATACATTACATAATAATAATAATACATCATAGAAAAGCATTATACTTATGTACCCACAGGTCTCTTACTACTTCACGACCCCACAATACTATTTGTGTACCGACCCTATATCAGGCGGTTCTGTTCTTGCATTAACCCTCCTCTGATTCCTGTCGATGCTGTGTCTATCTTTCATTTACCCATGACTCATGGTACCTCTACAATACAACATCTGTTTGCTATCCCTAGCCCTGGGTCAGTAATGTCGCGAAAACTCTTTTGACCTGACTCAACTTTCCTATCTGCATATTGCACCGTTACACTTGCGTCTCTGTTTAGTCTGAACTCTTTATTCAATCTTGGCCCATATATCTGGCACCTTGCTTTCTGCTGCATACGCCTTATGCCTATGTGCCCTGCACATGCACTATCCTGAGCTGTTCTCGTATATCGGTCTCTATGTGCTAAAGGTACTGCTCCTTGCCCACGTGCAGTTCTGCTATCTGAAAACCTGCGAGTGAGAACATTGTTCTTCCTCTCGAAGCACCATCTACCTTTCTTTGACTGCCTGTGTTCTACTCTCCTACACCCTTGGAACATTTGTTCAGAGTAGTATCTTGTCTCTGGATTCACTAGCACTATATATGGGATCCATTCTCATCTGCTCCGCTGTACTATCCTTGTCCTGAGTTCCTGTGTCTACTTCAAGTGCCTCTCCTACCTCAGCTATACTCTCTAATTTAGGTTCTCTTGTGGTACCTACCTCGTTACTGCTTACACTATATTTTCGGTCCCAATAAACTACTTCCTCTTCTGTACAATCTTTAACTCCTATAACATTTCCTATGATCAAATCAGCCACTGGTGAGTCCAGAACACACGCTGTCACTCTTCCAGTGATATATGGTGTTTTTTACTGTTATTATGGCTACTGGGTAGAACTCTACTGTGCCGTTGAATGTTATGCATCTAATCTTTTTCCCTGTATAATCCGAGGGATCTATTAAACTTCTCCTCACTCCGATAGACGTACATCCGGAATCCCTAATTGTTAACGCTGGCTATCATTGACAAATCCCTGATGCAGCTTCAAACTTCCTCCTTCATGCACTGCTGATCCCTGCTTTTACTGTATGACCACATATTAGGACTGGCTGACTGTCTTTTTCAAAAAGAGGTTTGCACCACTACAATCTTCATTGTTCAGCGTCCTCAATTACTTGCGCTGCATTTGAGTGCTCTGTTTCTCTCATCCTACATTGATGGCTGATATGCCCCTTCTTTCCACATTTGAAATAAGTAATCTCCCTTTTAGTGTTGTTCGTTGGTCCATCTGCTGGTTGTGCATCACACTCTGCTGCCCTGTGTCTCCAGCTCCCACAATTCCAACATCCGGCATAATTTGGGACGTCTCTGGAAGTTCCCTCTTCTATATGGGTACCGTCCTACTCTACCAACATTGTTTCCTCGGAAACCATTATCTTGAAGTTCTTGCTGCTCACATTTCTGTGCTGAATCCACACTTTTCGCCCTTGGTCTGATGGACTGGATTCTGGTCCTGTTTAGTGTACGCTGCACAGACTATTTCCTCACTCATTAGTTTCCCAATAGAACTGTTAGGATGTGCAGTCATATAGTTTTTGCCCTAACTGAGACATTGTGTCTATGTCCTTTGGCTTCCGTTCCTCAAAGAACGCCACCTAAATTAGAATTGCATGCAGATACTACCTTGTCTCTTAACATTAGATCTACTAATTTATTAAAATCTTTCCCTACTTCTGCAAGCTCCATCCATTTGTTAAATGTATTCTTTACAGTGTTAACAAATCTGTGAAATCTTGATTTGTCTCTGGCACTAACTGTCTAAACTTTGTTCTATATCCATGCTCAGTTAGTTGGAACTTTGTCAGCAAACGTTGACGTAAGATAGTGTAGTTGTGTTCTTTCTTCTACAGGTAATTGAACATGGTGTCTAGTGCTTTTGCCCGTAAGAAGCTCCCCTAGTCTAATAGCATACTGGTCTTCGGGGATGCCTAACACTTTCGCTGATGCCTGATATCTGTCAAGATAAGCTTTCAAGGTGTCTCGGTCCGTAAAGTATGGCAGTTTTTAATCTCTGTGACGACTTGCGAAGGTCTTCTGCTTTCCTCACTTTGACCCTTCGAAGATAGTTCTCTAGTTTTCTTAACTCGATTTCAGTTTGCATCTGACACTTGATCTTCTCCTTTCTCAATTTCCATTTTCATTTGTGTCTCTTTCTCTTCCTGTAGACGCTTGTTTCTATTTCAGCTAGTTTTACTCGTGTCTCTTTCTCTTCCTGTAGACGCTTTGGCCTCGCGTTTCATTATGCCTCTCCTCTCTTTCCGTCTGCTTTTGTTCTTTTGCTTCTGCATACTCCTGTAACTCTTTACCCTTCAGCCTATTCGTTCACCTGCTTCAATATATTCCATTAAAGTAGGCATCTTGTACTTGTGGACACGTTTGCTGTGAATCAGCCAACTATAAATGTACAGACTCTGCTGTTAGTCTTTGTGTCACTTCCCTGAGTACACCCGCACTCCCTGTGTACGTAAATCCGTAGTGCTACAATATCACTCTGTACTCACCCAGTCACTCTATAAGCACTAGGTAGTGAGGGGAAGTATCACCTATACTCCCTTATATCTATATATCTATGACCACAAGTTCATGAAGTCCCTGGAAATTTTGTTAAACATACATATAAATACATATACAAACAAATGGATGATAACACTAAGTGATGACTACCCAAAACGCTAGACTTCACAAGCTGAGTACAGGGAGACGATGAGGGACACAGAAAAAAAAACCACAGTAACCAATACAAGCTTGTGTAGGGACACCACAGTGCGCGTAAAATATAAACTGACTAAGATACCACTAGATAGTAGACACGACAAAAGTGCACGATAATAACATCTATCCGAACATAGCAAATATCATATGTAAAATAACGAAAAGAAGAAAGAGAGAAAAAAAAATTATAGCAAAAAATTTTAAACAGAAATCTGACGTCAAACACAAACTGGCACGTTATATAATCAGGACCGTCCTGCAGAACCAAAAAACGCCCTTTCGTTTTTCTTCCCAGAAAATATATGGGTGCCCCTCAGAAAGTAATTTTTCCCCCTGTCCCCCGGGCCCTTTCGAAAAAACAACACAAAAAACCCCCTACTCTTGACAAACACTGGACCACATACAAATAATTGCGTAACACCCGACAACAATAAATATGAGGATGGGAGCAAAACACATAAAAAATAATAATGTGTAACTGGTTGGCCGACAAATATGGCCTATTAATCCGTCGCCAAAAGTTCTTTTTATTCAGTCACCAAGTTTTTGTTTCGTTTTAATCGTTATTCGCAATCAGCTGGAAATGTCTACGACGCTAGATTTCAAACCGAACTTCTTGTTTTGTTGAGTGGTTATTGAATTCACGTGGTGATCACAAGTTCCAACTGGCGACCAAAAGTTTGAAGATGATAGTGATATCCAAACTGTCTGTCTCGACACAGTCCGTAACGTTATTGTACTTTCTCTGTACGTGGTGGCCCCACAGTAATAATCCAAAGTGTTTCTTTCGATATGTTGTTACTTTCGTTGCGGAGATGGCGCTTCGCTGTATCATAATTTTATGGATTTCCGTTACCCGACAAGATTCACCAAAAAGAAAAAAAGAATGGCAGCCAATGTTCAGCGCTTTAAATTTTGATATATAGAATCCTTATTGGCAAAGAAATACGACAATGGTTGCGATGACGATAAGTTAAAACTGTTTGCTCATAACAGAATAATGATGACAAAGGCTTGAACAAAGACGAAACATCAAGTCTGGCTTTCTTTCAAACAACCTTGTTTATCCCGATCTCCTGTGGAAATTCCCAGTAACTTTCCACTGTCCCTAACCTTGACCTTGCCGGATACCTCAAGTCAGTACCTCAGTCTTCTTTGTCATAATCATCCACACTGACTGTCTGTAAAATGACCGGACACCTTTCCGTCATACAAAAACACCTTCCTCACAACTTCTCAGCCCCGACACGGCTGCTCTTTGACTCCGTGGAAATTTTCTCTGTAACTGCTTACTGTTAAACAGCCTTGCCTTCCAAGGTCAACCTAATTTCCCTTTATCACTCTCAGTGAAAAATTCCTCCGTAAAACAGTTTCACACAAACTTGACAGCCCCACCCGGCTGCGGTAGGGGTACCGTTACTATCCCCTTCAGTCAACTGTCCGTCAAATCAGCGACTGCCAATTTTTTCTCTGTTTTCCAAACATGTACTTCCCCAGTACCTGGACGCTGGTGTACCCACCCGTCCTATTTACTGCGTCGAAAAATCTTGACCAGTCAACTTGCAACAACACAGTGCGCTTGCCTCCAGCACACACACACCTGTCAATTATCTTTGGTTCCCAATCCTGTCATATCACCGACAGCGGATGTTCTACACACACACACGCTGCCCTCGCCACTCTGGATTCAACACTGGTCTTTCATCGCCGCGTCCTGCTGGTTCAGTCCTCCTGCCTGGTATCAAATTTACCTGTCACCGTAATGGACATCTCCCGGTTAGTCTGTATGGCGTGTCTTTATCACCGACTTTTGTGCTGCCGATGTTTTTTTGACACCCCCACTCGCTTTAGCGATATGGTTGGTTCCAATTCACCTGTAGTGGACTTGACGTGAACTGCTGTAGCCAGTTCCCGCATGGAGACAAACTCAGTGTTTATACGGTGGACACACTCCGCTGTCCACCCTCTCTCCGCGAAGAGCCCACAAATATCTCAGAATGACAACACAGTCTATAATGTTCTTTGACCGTACGTGGCCTTCCAGATACTCCTTACTAAGCGACGAGCGCCCAGATGTTCTTGATCGGACGAGCTCCACAGATTGTCACACGTTTTCTTGATGATAATATCAATGTTCTTGATGTTCTTTGCTTGTTATAGTCGTGTGATGGTCGTTGTCTAGGGAACGATGTTCATGGGTGGGCAATTGAGATATCTAACTGTCTCTTAAACCAACCACCCCCGAAGTGCACCTTCACCCGTCATGAAACAAGATTCCGTTGGGCACATAATCATTTATTCCAGAAATAAGACGAACAGACGGAACATATATATATTCCAGAAACAAATGTACATCCAAAAAGAATATAAAAAATCCCCCTCACAATTAACCAGCACACATCAATGCCTTCTCATGGCCTGCTCTTATCTCAATCACAAGACAGGTAATCCACTACTATCCCGGCTGGATCTCCCCCAATACAACCCCCACATTGGGTTTGGGGCCACTGCTCAACTATAGAACCCCCTCTGGGTTTAGGCCTACACTCAATACAGAACCACTCTGGGTTTAGGCCTGTCCTTTACAACTAGAAGAACAAAACAACACGGAGCTCTCTCTTAAACGACCTGACCCGCAGTCGGTCCTTTCTCACTCCGCCTACCATCAGTCCGCATCACACATCAACTGTCCTGAAGTCCCTTGACTTTACACAACACACAACTCTCTTTCGACCCATCCCCCCTGGGGGCCCTTCCCCCTCATTCCGCCCCATTTTTTCTGAGGTTGTTTATTGTTTTCCCCGTAGCCAGGTCGCTCACCTTTCTGTCTAAAGACCACAGGGATGTGACAATTACAATGGCCCAATTTGCAAAATGCCCGTTCAGAACCCTCAGTGGATTTTTTTGGGCCACACAAATGTCTTTTCCATTGATCATTATATTTTTCCCATTTGTATCATAAGATGGTTTCACTTTTACATGATAATAGGCTCAATAATAAGAAAAAATTGCGACTTGCAATGAAGGTATAATAAAATTTTAAAAAATGAACTGAACAGTAAAGGGGGGTGGCTGCGCAAAGCTTGAGTGCGCATAGAAAATGACCAGGTACATTTTACAGTATGACTATCATACGTGTTTAATACACAAATTAACGTGACAATTTAAATAAAAGTGGCATATGCCTTTACAAATTTTAGAAAAGCCAACACGCCAAACTGATTTTCTGATGCCAAACCTGTTTTTAAAAAGCCACATTTGGCGTTTAAAAGCCAATCTGGTCACCCTGATTCCATGTGGCGTTGGTGATCACACCTGTCCAGTCTTGTCTCGTGTGCTGCTAATCATATCTTCTACTGCCGTTCCTTCATGCCATGATATCAGACTGTTTAGCAGCTTCTCTCTTGGTCTTCGAGTACCTCTCTTCCACTTCAATTTTCCGGTATGTCGACATATTCCAGCTTCACTTTCTCATGACACGCCCAATGAATGTGGACTGTCTTCTTTTCATGCTCTCTATTAGTGTATTCCTTACAGGATATCTTCATTTCTCTTTCTATTTATCCACGGTGTTCTCATTATCATTCTATAAAACCACATATCCGCAGCCTACACATAATTCCTCACCTGGCTGCTAAATGTCTATGATTCGGCTTCCCTACACCACGAAGATGATCAATGGCAGTATCTTCGTTTACCTTATATGAAAGGAGCCATAAGATATCGTAAAATATATGAAGAGCTTGTCTTTAGACAGGGAGCCGCCGCGAGGGCTGACTCGGTCAACAAACTCTCGCAGCAAGGTGATGTGTCGGCCGAAAAGTGGAAATGCATAGTTCTGCTGTAAATTGACACAACGCAATTATATCCAAAATAAACAAACAAACAATATCGGAAGAAGAAGAAAGGAACCTGTGGAAGATCGAAGGCTAGCATGTTTGTCTACCTCCCCAGTGGTCATATATTCAAATTATAATCGAGGCGTGGATTTTTTTTTAAATTCCACAGTACCCATGTTGACCCAGTCTAAACTGGTACCGGGAAATGTTGTAGGAACTAAAGGCGGCCGGTGTGACATTGACCACATCACATATCGAGCACCGATTGGTGTATACCAATATAGGGCTACACCATCTACCCCAATGCTTCTTAAAGTGTGCAAGGGGTCCTTGGCGTTTAACTTTTTAAACCATATTATAACCAACGTGCCTCAAGGGCGGGAAAAATATTTCCTTTTGACAGGAGACAATTGATAAAAGACACAAGTTCAAGTTATGTTGCTAGGCGCTCTAACATTAAATATCCCATGTTTGTACATAAAGTATATTTTATATATATTGTTACAGTTAAAATTAGTTGCATGTCCTTTGGTTACAGGGAGTTCGCAATCAACCCTGCATTCATTGACTGTGATTTTTCTAGACAATTTTACATTCATTAATTTACCATCGTTTTCTCAACCACGACGCTCACAACATTGTGAAAATAAAAGCAAAGCGATATACTCCTAAATCGCCTGCGGCTGACTTCGACCCCGGTATTTCGGGATTGTGAAGCTGCGATCACAACCCCCACGATATCTGCGATGGAGTGGCCTACGTGGGAAAATATGGCGTGACTCCAGCTGATGTAACTTTCCGGCATCTCTTAATACCCAGTACTGAGGATACGGCGACGTCTAGGCTGGCCTAATTCATGGACTATTTCTGCAGTCACTAAAGAAGAATATCGTTTTTTTAATATCTAAATGTTACAGAAATATTCTTAGAATTGTGTGAACCAAAAAAATAATAATAAGAAAAATACAGAAATTGTAATAGTTCTAAAAGTCAAAGAAAACTGGCTCATAAACAGCATCATCATGTGCAATGCCAATAAGTGTGTGCCGTCATGTTTTGCCATCTCACTCGATCACCAGAATCGTAGATCAGTTCAGTGTTCTTGTCTCGACAATACAACGTGGCCAAGCAATATAAACAGCATAGTGTCTCGGAAACTACGAGGATAGGTCAGAAAGGTATGCACCGCAATTATTATCTCTTTAACCGTTAGTAACATACTAATGAAATTTGGTCGCAATGTTCATGCACATGTGCAGCAAACATTTCCACTTCTCAACATAATCACCATCAACTTTAACGGCTTTACGCCATCTTGAAACAAGAGCATGTATCCCAGATCTGTACCATATTTTGTCCTGCTATCGTAGCTATTTCTTCACCGAATTAATCTACCCCTAGCTGTCTTCAAACTTTGTCCAACGGATAGTATTCCTAATGGGGACCGAAAAGATGGAAATCAGATGATGCCAGGTCTGGACTGAAAGGTGGATGGGGCAATACATTCCACCACATTTATTCGATTGCCTCCCTTGTTTGCAAAACTTGTGTGATGACACGCGTGAAGGAGAAGCAGTTGCTCTCGATTCTGAGGCCTGTAGTCTGTCCATCAAGAATGATTATGATAACCATTCATTTCATTCAGTGGGGTTTAAAGTATGGAGCCGTGAGTTCTAAGATGGCTGGTAAGACCTATTTTGGCTCGAAATTTTCTTTGACAATGTGGGCAAAGAATGCTTGACGCTCCATGAGGAGGGACTCATGCAATAATTTTTTCTGTTCTGTCTTTTCTTCACAGCTCTCGCAGACCTGTTTGCGTCACAAGTGACTGCACCCTTGTGTAATGATGCACGCTACAAATTTCGGTCTCTGGCAGCAGTCTCCCAAGTGTCGTGATGAATTCCAAAAGATCTTTAGTGAGATCTTCAGTGTCTTTTTCCTCTGACCACCTTGGGGGCGTTTACCACAGCGCAGCTCGCCGTAAAATTATTTGTCTAGGGAGCCTGTGATCTGACATGCGAGTCAAGTGACCAGCCTCGGCGAATCTGATTCTTCATTGGTAGAGTGTGGAAACTGGGCATGGAAGTTCTTTCTAGGAATTCAGTGTCTGGGATCTTGTCTTCCCATTTAATCTTCAATAGCTTACTAAGGCAGACTGTGTGGATGTGGTTTAATTTCCTAGCGTGTCGCTGATAAACAGTCCAGATTTCACAAGTGTATACGACTTCTTTGTAGACTTTCAGCTTTGTTTGAATGCTTATTCCATTTCTGTTCCTTACATTCTTGTACAGTCTGTCAAAGGCCGCACTGGCCTTGGAGATTCTTGCATTCACTTCGTCATCAATTGTGGCAGCTTGGGACACAGTGCTGCCAAGATAGGTGAATTTGTCCACAACACCAATGAGGCCCAACCCTGCAGTAACAACGATTACGTTTTGTCATTGTTTTAATGTAAATTTCCGAATTGATGGTTCCATCTTTTGGCAGCACATTCACGGGAATAACCTCATCAATGTCCCATAAAACAGTAAGCATGACTTCACCGGCTGATGGAGTTGTTTTGAATTTTCTACTTGATGGTGATTGAGGATGATGCCACCCCATTGAGTGTCTTTTGTCTCCGGCTCAAAATTATGAACCCACGTTTCGTCTCCTGTCACAATGTTTGACAAAGTGAAATCATCCCATCTGTCTCGAACCGCCGCAACAATTACGAACAAATTGTTTTCCTATTGTCCTCTGTGAGAGCTCGAGGAACCCATCTTGCACAAACCTCTGAAAATCCGAGATTTGTGAAAATGTATTGAAAGCTGCATGACCAATTGTTGGCTTGTAATTCGCCTATCTCTGCCAATCATGATGTCAGCAAGTCACAATATGATCTGGCACGTGGCTGCGGCAGGATGTTTCAAGCGAGGCTGATCAGTCCGCTTGAAATCTCACTTGCAGAAACCAAAACTGTCTGCGCCCAGCGACTAATTGAATGCAAAAGTGCCATAAACAGCACACATATGTTTGTGAATGTTGACAACAGTTTCTTTCTCTACGATCAAAAATGCTGTAACAATCCTCTGCTTGTAACGTAAGTCATTAATATCTGCCATTTCAACGGTTTTGTGTAGCGGTTAGAATTGGTTTACAGAGGTGCAATTTGGTATACACCTTCATGAGATTATAAACTTAAATTGGTGAAAATTTAATGCTTCTATCTTTATTATTAGCTGAGATAATAATTGCGGTGCATACATTTCTGACCTACCCTCTTAGAATACTGTTGCCATATTTAATATGATATTAAACGTTGCATTGGTTTGGAAAGAACGGTGATGGAAAGAAAACATGGTTCCCGGAAGAAGACACAGGTACCGACCAGCACGAAGATGGACAAAGGATATTGCAGACACAGGGTGTATTTTTAATGACCGTGCAGTGTTCGAAATCAATTGGGGAACCCGTTGAGGCCACTGAGACAGTCACATAAATAAAC